>CAJQUW010011933.1:202500-604382 GCA_907163375.1 Prostheceraeus crozeri | reverse complement strand
TTCTCTATCTTCTTCTCGTCCTCCCTTCTCTCGCGTCCAACTCTCGTCTCTTCCTGTCTACTCTCGTCTTATCTCCCTGGGTCTCTCTTCCCGTTATCTCCTTCGTCTCTTCCTCTCTCTCTTCTCTTCTCTCCTTCGTCTTCTCTCTGCTCCTGCTCTGTCCCTGCTGTCTGTCTTCTCTGCTCTTCTGTCGTCTCTCTTCCTCTCTCATCTCTCTGCGGGTCTCTCTCTCTGTCTCTCTCCTTTCTTTCTCTTCTCTTCTTCTCTCTCTCTCTTTCTTCTCTCCTTTCTCTTCTTCTTCTTTTCTTTCTCTCCTCTTTCTCCTTCTTCTCTCTTCTTTCTTCTCTCTTCTCTTCTCTCCTTCTCTCTCTCTCTTTCTCTTCTCTCTCTTCTTCTTTCTCTTCTCTCTTCTTCTTCTTCTCTTCTTTCTTCTCTCTCTTCTCTCTTCTCTTTCTCTATCTTCCTTCTTTCCTTATCTTCTTCCTTCTCTTCTCTTTCTTCCTCTTCTTTTCTCTTCCTTCTCATCTCTTCCTATCTCTTCTCTCTTTCTCTTCATCTTCTTGCTTCTTTCTCCTCTACTCTTAATCTTCTCTATTCTGTCTTTCTTATCTTCTTCTTCACTAATCTTCTTCTTCTTCTCTATCTCTCTTCTTCCTCTCTGCTCTCTTCTTCTTCCTTTCTTCTTCCATCTCTGCTAATCTCATGTCTCTCTTCCTTTTCTCTTCCTTCGTTTCTTCGTCGTTCTTCTCTTCTCTCCCCTATCTTCTATTCTCGTTCTCTTCACTATCTTCTAACTCTGTCCCTCTCTGCCTATCCTATTTCTCTTTCTTTCCTCTCATCTCCTTCTCTTTCCATTCATTCTCTTCTTCTTCTATCTTCGTTCCTCGACTCTTCTCTGTCTTCTACTCTTCTTTACTTCTTCTTCTCTACCCACTCATTCTTCTCTTGCTCTGCTATGCTTTCTCCTCTTCATTCGTTTCTCTTCTTATGCTTCATCTTCTCTTCTCTTTCCTTCCCTCTCTTCCCTGTTCTTCTTCACCCCCTTCTTTCTTCCTTTCTTTCCTTGCTCTCTTCTTCTTTCTATCTACTAGATTCTTGCTATCTTTCCTGTCTAATCTGCTCTTCCTCTTCTTCATACTCTCCTTCTTTTCTTCTCTTTCTTCTTTACTCTTTCTTTCTTCTTGCTTCTACTTCTCTCTTCCTATCTACTCTTTCTCCTTTCTTTCTATTCTTCTCTCTCTTTCTTCTTCTCTCTCCTACTTTCCTTCTCTATCTTTCTTCTTCTCCATATCTTCTATCTTTCTTCTCTCTCTTCCTATCTCTTCTGTCTTTAATCATATCTTTCACCCTTCTTCTTCTTCTTTCCTATCATCTACTTCTTCCTTCTCTTCCTTCTTTTCTCTTCTTCATCTCTTCTTCTTCTTCTTCTATTTCTTCATCTCTTCTATTCTTCTTCTTCTCTCTCTTCTTCTTTTCTTCTTCTCTCTTCTTCTTCTTATCTTCTTTCTCTCTCTCTCTTCTCTTTCTCTTTCTTCTTCTTTCTCTTCTTTTCTTTCTTTCTCTCTTTCTCTTCTCTTCTTTCTTCTCTTCTCTTCTTCTTTCTTCTTTCTATCTCTTCTCTTCTTCTTCTTTTCTCCTTCTCTCTTTCTCCTTCTTCTTCTCTTTCTCTCTCTACTTTCTATCTTCTTCTCTTTTTCTTCTTCTTCTTTTCCTTACTTTCTTCCTTATCTCTTCTTTTATTTCTTTTCATTTCCTATAATTTCTATCTTCTTCTCATTTCTTCTTCTTCCTTTCTTTCTTCTCTCTTTTCTTTCTTTTTCTAATTCTTCTATCTTTACTTTCTACTTATCTTACTTTTTTTCCTTACTTCTTTCTTTCTTTCTTTTTTCATTTTTACTTACTCTTAATTTCTATCTTCTTTTTCTCTTCTTTCTTCTTTCTTTCTTCTTTTTTTCTTTCTTCTTCTTCTTATATTCTTCTTTTTTTTCTCTTCTCTTTTTTCTTCTTCTCTTTTCTCTCTTCTTCTTTCTTTTCTTTTCTTCTTATTCTCTTTTTTGGAATAAGGTTAAAGCTGACTTGGTGACTTGTGTTAAGACCCACGCCGATTAAATGTCCAAAGTAAACACTTTGGACATTTTATCGGCGTGGGTCTTGACACAAGTTGATTGATCGTGATCGTTTCGATGATTGGGAGGGTGAGATAATAGACCTCATTTGTAAACGTATAAAAAGAGTAAAGTATTGTGAAAATGTATTCGAAAGAAAGTTTACGTCTATTAGATCACTTGATGAGAGCATTAAACGTATGCATGATCATTTTGTCATTGTGCCCGTCGATAAAGCGGCTAATAATTTTGCTGTTATATGTAAGAAATTGTATATCAACAATTTCTAAGTAAGTCATTTGGTATAAACTGTTCGGATGATTGTAAAATGTTGCCTAAATTGTTTTGTATTCCGAAGCTTCATAAGTCACCGTATAAGTTTAGATTTATTGCTGGAGCGCGCAAGTGTACGAGTGCACAATTGTCAGTTGTTCTTAATAAGGTTCTTTCCTTAATAAGAGACTTTTTTAAACTTTATTGTGAAACAATACAGAAGAAGAGTGGCTTCCGATGTTTTTGGAGCATAAAGTCTACTGAAGATTTTTTGAACGTTGCAAATAATAAAAATAATGTCTTTTAAATTCAAGTATTCGATTGAACTTCGATTAGTCTACATTGTACACTAACCTCAATCATGAAGACATATGTGCACATTTGTTTAGCTTGCTGGAGCTAGTTTTTAACTCCACGTCGAGGAAATTTCTTTATGTTGGTTTTAATAAAACTTTTTTCGCTGGTAAAACGTACAAGGGTTATCACTGTTTTAGTTTGGAAATGTTGAAGTCCGCAATTAAGTTTGTTATTTCGGAAGTTTTCGTTGTTTTTGGTGGCTTGGCATTCAAGCAGGTTAGGGGCATTCCTATGGGGGGGAATTGCAGCCCTATGTTAGCTGATTTGTTTTTGTGCCATTGTGAATTCGTTTTTATGAAATCGTTAATGTCGAACAAGAAATTCGGATTAGCTAGATTGATGTCTTGCACCACACGTTACATCGATGATATATGTCTTTTCAATTATAAACATTTTGACACTTTGTTGACTAAGATTTATCCCGTGGATTTGAAGGCTGAGAGAAATGGGACGGATAACACCTCAGTAGAATATCTCGATGTCAAGCTTAATATTTGTAGTGATGGTTTACATACATCAGTTTTTCATAAGGTTGAGCAATTTTGTTTTGATATTATTGTTTTCACTTTTCCCGACAGTCTTCTTCCTCTTCATATGGGTGCGAATGTCTTTGCCAGTCAAGTTCTTCGTTTTCTTAGGATATGTTCTCATCTGCCGTATGCCATTGTTAAAGTTAAAAGCACGCTTAAAGTTTTTGTGAAACGCGGATATGAAGCCTGCAAGTTAATCAAATGTATGGAAAGACTGTTGAAAAAGCATTTTTTAGTTTTGTTTAAATTTGGTTTGTAGTCAGCCAGAGAATTTTGCATTTCGTGTGGCTTCATTTAAGAGTGTTATCATTGTTAAATCATGTGTGGGGTCCGCCTTTTTGGCGGGGGTCCGCCAGCTAGGATTTAAGCGCACAAAATGTTAAAGGACCCGAAACGCGACCTAGTTGGTCATTTTGCTGATGAACCCCTTCTATGTGTATTCTTTTCTAGTATGTCTTGTATAAAGATTGTAAATATTTTTTATTGTTCGGTACGCCATCTAAGTATTATTTCTTTCTTTTATATTACCCGATGACCGGCGTGAACGCTTTCAACAGCCCTTTTCAGGGCTACACTTATTAAGTATTTATTGAGTTTCTATTGTATATTATTGTTCATTGGAAGTGCACTAACCTGACTTTTCCCATAATAATGCAAGGAAAATAATAGCAATAATCAAAAACAATTATTCGAATACTTTTAAGAAAAGATATTTACCATTAAGACCTAGGGTTTGATTTGACATATGAGTTTTATCATTTATTAACAAAGCTTCTACTATGCGTGCTTCAAATTCGCTGCGTCCTGTGTATTTAACCGAAAAACAATCATTAATGTCATTATTACAGTTTGAACCAGTGTTCAGATGGCTACTTGTACCTGAGTTATCTCCTACATGTTCTTTTAAATCAAAACTCTAGTCTCAATGGCAAATCTATTTTCTTTAAAGCATTCGAATAATTGTTATTGTTATTGTTTTACTTGTATTGTAAATCGTTGTTTGTCATTGTCAGCATATTAAATCTAACACAAAACAAGCAAGCAACCAAAAATGATCTTGTCAATACAAGATTACAAGAGATGTAGATGATACAATGAATTTTTACCACATACAGGAGGCACGTTAATAAGGAATAACGTCAAAAACAAAAACAAAAATGAAGGTAGTGAAATATTATTAAAACACGATAAAAACATGATTGCATCAGCCAAAAAGACTTCCTAAAAATCAAAGCAGCACAGCATCAAATTAAATATTATTATTGCTTTGTAAATCATGAAGTGAAACTTTACCTGCAAAAATCGACCAGACAAATGTCGCTGAAGAAATGTGAAAATATCAACGAAAATTGATATTCAGTGATGTTACTTTTTTCACCCTCTCTAAAGCATTTTGGCACCTATTTTTGGTCCTGTTAGGGATACGCCCCTGGTTCAATTGCTTCACCTAACCTGCCAAAGAAGCGGAAACAATTTTTTCATCCTTGCGTTTCACCTTTTTGGTTAATTACAATTCACAAAGAATACTTTCTACAGATTCGAAAAATGAAAGTCAAAATCATTTACATGTAGTATCTTAAGTACGGTATCGCATTCTCATTGCATTCAATAACACAAAAGTTAAACATGGAACAAGAGTGATCAAAAGACCTTCTTATATTGTAGGAGATAGCACTTCAATAAAAAATTTCATGCTCAAATTTCATATCTATGAAATAAACTTTCTATTATGTTGTCTTGCTATGCATTCACTAGTAAAGCAGGAAATTGGCTATTGACTGAAGCTCCTCTTTTTGAAATTCGTGAAAAAATCTCATGAAGTCAATGAATGTGCGTGACCACGCTAAAGCACATATAAGCTGTAATTGAATATAACAAAACATTAATAATTCAAAGCTTCCAATAGACTCCCATAGCGGACTATTATCCAACCCCTGTGCGAAAATGACTGTCTATAGCAAGTGGCGCTTTATTATTCGGCAAAAAAAGCTAAAATAGCATCAACATTTGATAGTGCTCTGCTTTTATTGTCATTATTTTGCAAAGTGCCTCAGCATTAGATACCGATGGGCCTGAATATTATTTACAGTATGTCATGCATTACGATAGGCTCATGCAAACTGTTTAAAGATAGTACGAAACTATTCACATCAACATTTAATAGCTGCAATTAGTTGCTGTCAACAAGCATTTACCTATCTTTATCCGGTTACTGTGAATTAAAGGAAGAAACGTCATAATTTGATCTAGATCTATGTATATATTGTATATATCAACAGTTAAGGAAGGAAGATGTACAACGCAACTAAAATCCAATGCATGACATGCCACTTATTTGTCGTGCATGAAACATTAAAGTATTTGTGTGAATAAACAGTGAATAAGCGATTATAATTAGTCAGTTAAATATAATTTTCAAATTTGTTGGCTACCTGCAACTTGTGTTTCCAAAATAATAGATTTAAAATGCGACGTTCAAGTTACAGAAGGTCATCCATGCAGAGGGTGGCGGTTAATCTTTTGAACCATGTGCCAGGGTTCTGGTCTGTCAGAGGTTTAGCGGTAGATTCGCTTCTGATCTTTATTTGAATATATTCTACATTGCACATGAATATATCATTCATGATTTATTTCAAAGTGACAAAATGACAATTGTTCAATTTTCTGCAAATTATACTTCAAATTAACACATCACAGTAAATATTATGGTACTAAGTTAAATTTGTCGTGTCTTCTATTCTGTGTCATTGTAAAAGGAAATGATTTCTTAAATTCTCTTCATTTCTTTTGAAAACATAAAAAATGTATATAACAGTATCAATAACACATCTCGCCCATTGAGGATACAATAAAATTGCTCCAAATGTCCAATGTAATTGTGGAACCATTTGCATCTTTTGAAGTTCATTGTGATCGGTTTCTTTGATTATGATGTTTTGCTCTTGCAGTGTCAGTTTGTGATATGAACACGCTTAAGAAAATAATCATATTATAATAAAGCTGAGCTTTTAGTAATGGTAACCCATCTAATTGTTAATTCAACAAACTATTTTCCCTATCCAAATTATCATGACATGGAGAATTTGTGGAATAATATTCTTATTCTGTATTGCTATCATGATCAGTCAAATTCGTGCACATTTCTCCAAAAGTGTAATAATTTGTATATCTCACAGGTAGTACTGGGTCTCGACTAATATTCATTTAATAAAATCGAAACTGTATTCACATTGGGGATTTAACAAATGCTGAGTTGCTATTCTACCTGATATACTTACTCTATGGTTTGACTGGTCAACAACAGAAGATGTAGGTTCAATTGAATCATGGACATTTCAACTGGACAACTGCTCTTCAAGAATCATTTTTGTCACTTCAATTGTATGATAGTAGAGGCTTGCTTCCGCAGAATGCAGAGTTACATCCTCTCAACCCCGGTGTCCTGAAATGAATGATATTTTCATGTAGATGTAATTGATCCGTACACTTTTGTAATGGAGTTGAGATCACATCCGATATTTGGAATTATTTGATATCGTTTTTCTGATAAATAGCCAAGTATATGGTATATGATGTTGATGTATGACAAACTATAGCCCTCAGCAGAAGCAAAATCAATTTGAATAAATTAAGAAACGTGTATATATGAACGTAGGTAGATAAATAATCATCTATCACAAGAAATATGGTACTTTCTGCATTTGAAACGGCAAACCTTCAGTTTAATTCGAATAACGTTGATTCTATGCATTTTGCGATGACTATGCTTCACTTACAACGATAACGCTTTTATATTGAAGTGTTCAAACGACTTTATTGTTAAGTCTTGAATCGACTTCATTGCTGTTGTAGCGACTAGTCAGGTTCTTGATCGAGCAAAGCTAGGGGGCCTATATAAAGAAAAACGAACATGCAATGCTTATGCATCGCTACTAGCATCATTCCACTGCGTAACAGAACTGAATTCACTATTTCAAATGATCTTGAGCTTTGCTTCTGATCTTGAAGATTTCTCTTGTTTGCTCAAAAGCTCATCAGCAGGTCTCGCTAACTGATGTTCGAGATCAAGCGTCACTCCCCTCGATTGATTTTCAGAAGCATTGTCTTTGACAACACCGCAAAGCAAATTTCGTCAAATGAATTATCCCTCGCCACTTCAGTTTTTACATCGCAACGATTATTTTTTATCATTTGATGGTACTGCATATAAAAGGAACATCATTTTTTACCCATTTAGATGACATTTCTGTCTGCTGATGTGTTGCGATAACATCTGAAATTACACACTCGATGGATCAGTCATACACGAGAGCACATCACCGCTCTTATAATCTCAACAGAAAAAAAATCGCGAATTTTAGATGTAACAATGATAGCGGAGTCATGATCCTCACATCCTGTCACTCATACAGAAATAGATTCCTCTGCGCAAAACAATGATTTCCGTCTTTGTCGCACTTCCGCATTCCGAGTGTATCACGAACACTATAAACATTTTGGATGTCTTTTCGATTAACTTCAATTTCTTAACAGCGTGAAATCAGAAATGCTATATCTTTCCTTGACGGGCTCTGAAGTTGCAGGGTTACGAATAGATTATTCGCCTTGTCTTTTAAAGCTCTACTTGAATTTGATGAAAAATGAGTTATTTATCAAATATTTCTGATACTTACATGTACTGAGTTGTCACTTTTCAAAACTGAAATCAACTCAAACATAGACCACTTTTGTCTGTCAGTAACACATGGAACTACTGAAGTGGTCAAGCTGAGGCCTTGATTCGAAGTGACTGGGCAACTGCGGCTGTGTCACAGCAATTGAAAATTATCAGATGCTTGATGGCAGGTCTTCTGACCGACCGAACCTGACTTATCGCAAGTCGAATTGCTGCATAACCAATGTGGTCAGCAGTGATCCCTGTGCCTCAATATCTAAGCTTTCAGCAGGTTCAAATCTTTACTAGATAGTAGTAGCCAATTCTAGCCCCTTTCCACACCAGTTGCACTTAAGTACATGTGCACTTTCATCGGAGCACACGCCCACGCATCGGGTAGCGAAGAAGACAGGAAACAGAGCACACGCCCACGCATCAGAGCACGGGTAGCGAAGAAGACAGGAAACAGAGCACACGCCCACGCATCAGAGCACGGAGCACGCATCGGCGCACTTGGGGGTTGAGCACCAATCGGAGCACGCGGCGCCGAGCACGTGTGATGAGTCACCGCACGGTATATAAGGAAAGGCGCTGTCAGAGAAATTCATTCTCATCCTATGCCGACAACAGTAACGTTACGCCCTCTGGCTGCGACACGTCATCCCAAGGAGGAGATATCCTATACACCTTATTCATCGAAAGACTTTATTGTGGAACGAGACTGTAATACACTGTATATTATTCCGACAAAGGAGAAGAGTGTGTCGTTAGAGAAGATTATTGCAGAGCTTCGTATTCAGTTGCTGAATGTAATACTGTATGGACCACGCTTCTTGTTTGATATTCGAACATCTGCAAAGTTCCCCAAAGGTGCACTGGACGTGTCCTATCGCTATTTGAACATTGGTGACGATTGGGACGTGGAAGAGCTGATCGATTCGTTGCAGAAGAAGTTACGTTCTCAACTGGAGTGTCGTTATTTTGGAGGAATCTTGTGTATGCAGATTGACATTGGGTTTGGTTCATTGTTTACGTAAGATACATGATCTGAACCACGATATAATGGAGCCACCAACAAAGAAGAGGCGAACCACAGTCCGTCCCCGCCCTCAACCCTATTATGAGTGCGAGTTTTGCAATAAACGCTTCCGACTGTTTTCACAATGCATCCGTCATGGACGCAAGGAGATAGGGAAGGAGTATTGCGATCGTTGTGGGAAATGGTGGACTACCGATCATCAGTGCTCACTGGATAGAGGTTATTGGGGCGACAAGGAGAGTGAGTTCACCTGCCTGCTTTGCAAACAAGACTATAATATGGAAGCTTACCATAAACACCCATGTGTGGGTCGGTGCAGGTACTGTGATGAGAAGATTCAGGAGGAGGAGAATGAATGGAATGAACATTTATGTCCCTATTTGAGCATGTATATGCCCACCGAACCCTTGGACCCGAATCGCCCAGTGGAGCCGGAGAGTACGAATTCATATCTGTACGACTTGTCAAAAGTGAAGTTGGCACGCTGTCCCTGGTGTCATAACATGTACCAAGCATTTTTCTTATGGGAACATGTTTGCAAAAAACATAAGGAGGTGCGTGGATGGAATCCGTCGTGGAGCAAGACGAATGAGGCATGCGACAACTTTGTCTATATGTGTGTCTGTGGTGAGATGCTGCACCGTGACGTGGAGGAAGAGAAGGTCCGTCAATTTATCTCGCTGCATAAGGAGCATATGGGCAAGAAAATATGGAAAAATCAGCGCGAAAAGTTGAAACGGATATATGAGAGTCAACCGAATCCGCCCAAGGAAGTGAATAGTGTCCCCCAAGCCTCGCTTCGACCAGAGAATAGAAATCGGGACCCACGCAAATATTCATTTGACTTTAGTAAGAAACGAGGGAGACCTCTGAAACCCATTGTTTTTAAGAACCAATTGAATTGGTTCACGTATAATGTAGATTTGGATGATGAATAAATGTAGTAATCAATCTCCTATTGTTGTGACTAAGTTATGATTGGGAAGCGTAAACATTAATCATGACACGCCGTAAACGACGTCAGAGAGGAGGAACTGTAAGACATGTGAAACAGTATATAAAATCTCAACTGCATCGTAGAGGGCGTGAAGCTTTTCAGAGACATAAAGGTGAATTGATTCGACGTCATTTGGGCAATACGTTGTTGCCAGCAGCGTGGCGACCACGTTATAAATCCAATAATCAAATGATAAAGGAAGAATGGCAACGGTTGAAACACGATCTAAATAGGAACAAGTTGGGAAAGTTAAAGACGTTAGGGAAACTATTAATGAAGAACTAAGTAGGGACATCTAACCTATCACGGTAATCATGCAACGTGGAGGTATTTATCGCGGAAGCCGCCGTCAGAAAGGGGGCATTTACCGTGGAAGTCGAAGACAAAAAGGTGGAATCTACCGCGGGAGTCGTAAACAAAGAGGAGGCATCCTCCCATTTTTACTCCCCCTCGTCCCTGCACTTATTGCCGCAGGGAAAGCTGCAGCGTTGGGAGCAGCGGGTGCAGCCGGTGCCGCAGGCGTAAGTGCTTTAGCGAATAAAATATCAGGAGGAGGAAAACGTCGAAGGAGACGTCATCATCGCTAAACCAATCATGTTGTACACCACCCTAGGGACGGGTATATAAGTCGAGACACACAAGACGAGATTCATTTCACGATGCGTCGGATTCAGCATTTGGGCGAGCTCATGCAAGGTTCTTATACCATTACATTTGATCATCCTAAAGTACAACAATGGTGGGTGGAGCAGAAGAAGCCGGTGCGCAATTTCATCGTATTTGATACGGAAGGAGATCCCATGCAGGAAGTCGCTGCCATTTGGTGTCATTATACGCCCAGAGACGATAAACCGACTGGATATGTGACCATTACATCGCGCTTCCATGACTTTATCAAACATGAGACACCGGGGTGTGATGTTTTTGCGACTCAATTTATTCATGGTCTCAACCCACGTGTGATTGGGAAATGTGGTGCAGAAGAGAATGTGATTATTCACCGTTTTAATTTCTGGGTCCATGAAATGACACGCGAGTATGGAGACGCGGAACTGATTGTAGGGAATGGATTATCGGAGATGGAAAGAGCTTGGTTGAAAAGCATAAAACTCTTGGAAAAAGTGACCATGGATAGTATTTCTCTCCCCGAATGGTCTCAACGCATTGACTCTCATTGGAATATTTTCACCTCATGTATGCGGGATAGTGAAGTGTATAGACTTGGCTACAAGGAACATATGCGTCGCGGATGTCACTGGATGAATCATTCCCAGTATGAAGGGAAAGAAGCGTACCGTCGAGCCCTGTTACATTTACGCCGAGGGAAAGCACTCACAGAAACGCAAGCTGCCAAGGTACAGTATGGGTACCACTGTGCACTGTCAGATGTGGTTGAGATTCTTCTTCATTATTGCTTTGAACTACACTATCGACTTTATGTGCATACACTGTATTTAAATTATGATTCCTGTGAAGCTGCATGGGCCTGGACCAAGGTTGATCCCATCACTGTGATGCATGAATCAACCACGGTGGACAATGGACAACTCCACAAGTCTTATATTGTTCATTATTGTAACTTAAGTGACTATGCAGAACATCGTACCTTGTGCAAGAATAATGCATGTTGTGAAATAACTCAAGAAAGTGCATCTCTATAATAAAATGTTATTCCAATGACCTGTTATTTTTGATAATCATTGACTTGGGAATGATAGCACTGTCAATTTTATGAATGCTAACGTGTAAAATTTTTATGAACGATTTCCAATCTTAAAATTCAATCATTGATTTTAACTTCTATTCTATCATGATATGTCCTATAACCCAGTTCACCCTTGAATAAAATAGTCATAGCTTACCATGTATGTTTATTGAATACATGTATCAAAATATGAAGTAGAAGAAGAAAGATACACAAGTTAAAACACCCAATCGTCAACAAAGTCTACGTCGTCCCAAAATGCAACCGCTTCATCCAAGTTTTGCAATTCAGTTCTAACGTTATACCGACTACTCAAATTAGTCAGTGGACGGCGAAATGGATGACGATTAAGATCCAGTTCGGGATAGCCAGCTGCATTCGGTGGGGTATTCTCCTTCTCATCTGTCAAATAGTCCTCCACCTGACCATCGCTCATACTCGGTGGTCCGAGATCGTCGAAACTAGACGTAGAAAGTTCAGGGGTTGGTGGGATGTGAAACGGTCCATCGATGGTGGGTGGTGTTGGCGGGAGGGAATATGGTCCGTCCAGATCGGGAATAGAGCCCCAGTGGGATGGGAGATCCGTAGGAAAATCGTCATCACTGATCGAAGGTAATGGGCTGGCTGGCGATAAAGGTAGTGTGCTTGGTCTTGGTAGTCGGCTGAGATCAACCATCTTCTTGTATGTTCACGAGTGTTATGAAGGCGGAACATTTTCGACTTGGCTTTATAGTGTTGCAAATGCCCCACCCCCTGCTCCGAGCATTAGACGTGCCCCATTCCATGCTCAGAGCACAGAACAGAGCATTGGACGTGCCCCATTCCATGTCGGAGCACCTATCGATTGGAGAACTAGGTAAAAATAGAGAAACGTTCAAGACACATACATGATGGAAGACTTTCACGTGTACACCTATCCAAATCAGCTCATTATTTACCCGAAAACGACATGTCAACCGCACGCGATGTTGGAGAAAGTGATTCCCTATGTGAAGGAGAAGATCAAAGTGAAGCCTGAATGTGAACTCTCCATGGATACATTCACGATTTATGAATACAAAAGAAATGGTTCTCCACCATTGATGGGTGTCAGTGAACGGTATTATGAAAGTGACGTCGAAGAAATGGATGACTATTTAGCCTCACTAAAGAACGTATGGGACTATGAATTTATGGACAGTGATAACAAAGAGATTCTTGGTGTCTATTGTATAACGTTTAATTTTGAATATTTCTCTGTTGGATGGACATCAGAAGAAGAAGAATATGTAAGCGACGCAGACTAAGTATGAATAAAGAATGTCGTTGTATGAATCATGTTGCTTTTCCATATTATAAGCATTCTGCTATTGGGGTTGATAGATTTGGAAAAACATGCTACTGGTACTCCTTTTTCTTCTGAGAGAGATTGTACGCATACTCACCGCGATGAGTGACTATTTAAGTTATGGATCCTCACGCTCTCTCAAATAAGATCATGTTACTCCTACCCTATTATCGAAAAAGACGACATCGCCCTATTCGGACAAGACATCTTCGAAAAAGACGATCGCGTGGAAGATGGACATCACGCCCACAGACAGTTCGACCACTCCTTCGCACCAAGCGCGGATGAAGATCCTTATTGATTTTTGGTTCGATGAACGCATCCGAGGCAATGATATCCCCACATTAGAAGAGTTTACCGACACGTCCACCGTCTATTTGAATCAATTGGTACTGAATGACCGCTATTCCATCGTGGGACGTGTGTATTTACTCATGGCTATTTTTGAGGATGACGTTTTGTATGAGGACACACTATGGAAGTTTATGAATGAAAAACATTTGACCTATGTACAAGAGCTGTATCATAAACGTGTGATTTCAGCAGCAAGTCTTATTTATATCAAAGAGACATTGAATCGTATCTGTGCTCATTTCAGTATTTTGTTTCAATGGCCAACAAATGTATTTAAGCATGCACAGGAACACACCACAAAAATCAACCATGAAGGGAGGAGCGCGTGAAAGTGAAGAGACCCTGACGTTGCGAAAATTGAGAATAACCCTATGTCCTGTCTGTAAATGCCCTTATCAAAAAGATCGTCTGAGAAGGCATATTTATAATTCACACCATCTAAAATATAAATCAAAAGAAGAGATCAAAGCAAGTGAAGAGTTCATCTATGCATGTCTATGCGGGGAAACCCTCGATGGAACGGTGGATAGGAAGACAGCTCAACAATTTGCGCGGCAACATACCCATATTTTAAACGAGCGAATGGAGGGAGAAAATGTGAGCAAACTCAAGTATATTATTCAACAGCATGTTCCGAGATCCTCTTTGAAGGTGTCCTCTACGTTGACAGGACAAGATCGTCAATTATCACCCACCGCACGTCGTACAACCTCCTTGCGACCCCCTCAACCTATGAATACAGATTTGGATGCAGACGATAGTCTAGAAGCACTCATTCGACCTTCTCCAGCGGATCATCGCGCCTTAGCAACACCTGATCCGTCTCACGCTATGCTGCAAGCTGTCGTGAAAAGTATGGTTGACGATCGAGCCAGAGTGGATGCTCCCCCGGATCCCACCCATACGGTCCATCAAATACAAGAAGAATGGAATCGATTGCCGCCCGATGTGTTAGCCATGGCTGCGAATGAGATTGATATGAGTCCTCTATCGTTAGAGAATATTCAACCTACACTAAGTCATGTGACATTTGATAACTACCCAGGTCCTGTCAATGATCACAACAGTTATGTCCAAGCCATGTCGAACACAGTGGGAAATCCAGAGGTACAAGAATCAAGCGAACCTCGCCAACAACACTCGGTGGGGGTAGGAACCCCTCAACAACAACACTCAGTAGGGGTAGGAACCTCTCAACACCCCATGGACGCACACCCCGTGGAGGAAAGAATGTTTTACCCAGTCAATTCACCTGTCATTGACAACTCCCACGAGTACATTATTCAACTGAACAATTTGAAAAACAGCGCCATTGTTCAACTGTTGAACGATTCTATTCGTCTCCATGAACGTCATTTAAATGCTCGCAAACGCATCTTGCACGTGTTGGAAGAGGCATTTAATCAACACATTCATGAACCCAATCGTACAGATGGCAATGGAGACTATTTGGATGAGACATTGGAAAGCATGCGTGACTTGCTGACTCAAAAGGAAGAGTTTATTGCCCACTTAACCAACCAAAATGCAGACGTCCACGCACGCTACATGAATTTGGTGAACGCCATGTAAACTAAGTTATGTGGGATAGAGGATGATAGACAAGAATGACGTGTCAGTGTGAATCATGTTCAAGTCGACGTCAGGACTTTACCAATGTACTGAAATCCCTAAGTTCAGGGATAGGATGCTCGAAAAAGAAAATTAACCGTCATCTCGATCAATTGCCTGAGGAATATGTCAAGGATATGCAAGCACTCATGAGCAGAATGCGAGAGAATCCAGGGAAATTAACACCTTTACAGCACGAGTTTATTCAATCTTACAAAGGCATTCTCCGCAAATTTGTGAAACCACCCCCTCAAACTCGCAAATACTTGGGCCAAAAACGGAAATTTAACAAGAAACAAATCCCCTTCGCACAAGCCTATGCCATGGCATATCACGATAATCCAGCAGCTTTCAAACAAGCCTTACATGCATCGATCGGTTCCAAACACTAAGTAAACCATACCCACGTCATCAATACTATCATCATGGACAATGTTCAATCCATAGTGAACACACTTTCAACAGCCAACGGAGGAGATTTAAAATGTTCACTCATTGGTTCATTCAAAGAAACCCTATCTCAATTCTTTACACTCGTCATATTCATTTTGGTTACCCTCTTATCTGGTCGAAAAATGATGAAAGATATCAAAAAACGTAAAGAGAGTGGAAAACCCTTACTCGATGTGGAAGTCATCAATTATGATGTGTCCAAAACGCCTATACTCAACCCCACCAAACCGCACAATGAAATTCCCATGAAATCGAACGATTTATCGAAGAGTGTGAATAAGACACGTTCACACAGTAAAATTGCTATGAAATCAAACGATATACCGAAGATTTAAAGGATGATTTTCCCATGACATCGTTAAAAATACTACGGATTTGATGTGTTATTTTCCCATGATATCAATCGATTCACTGTGACTTTGAAGAACACACTCTGTTACAAATCCTCGTAAAATCAGGTGATTTATCGAGAATTCTGAGGTCCTTTTCCACACCAAATCGACCGATGTTATCGTAAAATGACTCAGCAAATTCCCATGAAATCAAGCGTTATCTCGTGAATTTGACCTACAAAAAGGGACAAGCCCCGTACACCACCAAAAATGAATGATTCATCGTGAATTTGACGGAGCACCAATCAGAGCACTTGTAGGCGTGGGCGTCAACCAATGAGAAGAAATTTTCCCACGCTCAACTCTATATAAACTGAGCCATTTCAGTCATTTTCATTCAGTCATGGGTAAACGTACGAACACGTTGGAAGCTCCTCTCGCGAAGAAGGTGAAAGTCACGTATTCGTCAGATACACCGACATCGAAGCCAGTCTTTGTTGAAGCGACGGAACCCTATTTCCATACGAATGGGAAAGCCGAGAAGAACTACCTTACCAAGGCACAACCACAGTTGGAGCCTCTGCCCATCACACGTCTGGTATTGGGCAAGAAATGGAATAACACTGGATATTATCCCATTCGCGGAGAGAATGCGATGATGGATGCGATGGATTGGCAATCACGACGAGACATTTCAAAACTCGTGTTTGCCACGGGATTTTATGGATGGCGTGCACAAACGTACAATAACACTGGGTACGGTTCCGATCAACTCACCTCCCTCTTCACCATTTCTCAAGCCGTCTCACGCGATCTGGAGATGTTGGAAGATGCGCTACAATCCCTCTACAAACAAGTCCAACCCGAATCTACCTACAACTTTATCTCCTGTCTCGGTTATGTACACAAGAAATCGGCCTACGACAGTGTCTTTATGAAGCTAAAGCGGGACACGCCCATCTTCCTGATGAAGGAGAATGGAAAGAACAAGAAGGTTAGTTTGGCCACTATTGGACATCTTCTTGCCAATCTCAAGGCGAATACCTTCCTTCAAGCAAATACCATCTTCCGCGTCACAGGCATATACTGTAATCCACAGACAAAGACTCTGAAACTGTGTTTTACTGTGGATCAAATCCAAGTCCGTATCAAACAGGTGGAGGAATGTCAGAGCACAGCGGTGGAGGAAAAGAAGAAGAAGAAGAAGACAAAGCTAACACTCGATATAAAGAAGACACACATTCCCTCCAGTGGTTTATTTGATCTGATACACATGGTGCAATCTAAACAAGACATTGATTGGGAGGAACTCAAACACTTTATAGAGGATCTCGATCATCTCTCTCAATCAGAGGACAGCATTGCACTTATGAAACAAAAGGAGGATGAGATGACAAACATGCTTTCTCAAAGGTGGAGTGCTCAACCTACGGAGGAAGAGGATTGGAAGATGATGCGGACGGATTATGCCAAGGCGCAAGCACTCGGTGTGTACATTCGCATCCGGGAAGAGTTACACGCGCTGCATATCTTTGACGGTGATCAAATACAAGCCGAGAAATGGATCAATCGATTCCTCGAAATGTTCAAGGATATGGTGGAACATAAGCAGGAGAGTCAGTGGTATGTGTCATCCTCATGGTACAAAGCAGGACAGTGTGTCAATGAGAAGTGGTCTGTGTTGAACTATATTGAACATTATTTCATTGTGCGTAGTGCCTACGAAATCCATCGTCGCGCCTTTCCCAACATGTTAAAGGAAGCATTTGCACGGTACAATATGAATCCTCTTACCCATGACATAGAAAGGACATTGATGAGTGAAATGGTGACTGCTCTTGAAAACTCACTCTTTAAGACATGTACACGTGGACGTTTTATTCCACCTCTTCTTTATTCTGGAAATGATTCTATGTTTTGGAAACAATTTTAAGTTATGTTTAATACATGATGCATGGAATATATATGTCTGACTTTTATGATTTGACAAGATGGATTTCCGTTTAGAGAATGACTCATCCATGATTGTCTCGGGTCCTAGTAAATCGGGAAAGTCCACGTTTGTGGCGAATATGATCAAGAACCGTCATACTTTATTTAAAAAGCCCATTCGTAAAGTCTGGTGGTATTATGGGATAGAAAGTCCATTTCATAAAGAGTTACAAGAGGTGATCTTGAAAATGGGTGTCCCTACCCAAGATGATTTTGATCAATTGCAAGAAAATGATTTAATTGTTCTCGATGATTTACAACAGGAATCTCAAAACAATGAAACTGTGACGGGCTTATTTTTAAGAGGATCTCATCATAAACGGTTTTTCGCAGTGCAAATCACACAGTATTTGTATGGTGATAAAGAACAACGTATGCGTAATGGCAATGTCCATTATTTGGTCGCGTTCAATAATCCGAGAAATCAACAACAATTGGCTCAATTCATGGGGAAAATGCTCCCGAAAGGTAATATGAGCGTCGTGCATGATATTTTAACGACATTGGTTCAAAAGTATGGGAATTATGCCTACCTCTTTATTGATTTCACTACAAATTGTCCGTTTGAGTACCGATTTCGCACCAACTTATTTAATCCACCGATGATTGTGTTTAAGTTAAGCAAAAGACCCAATAAAACGAAAATGGACTTTAGTGAATTAGTGGTGGTTCCCAAATCTGACATGAATGAACACACCGGTGGCGGACAGCAAATGGGCGGTGGTGGTGACAGTACCCAACTGATGTCGACCATGTTGCAACGTCAAGCGGAAGATCAGAGGGTGAGAACCATGATGATGACTCCTCAACAAGCCCATCTTGACCGTATTGCACGAGATATTGTGCGTCACCGTCCTACCGCCAATGATATCGCTGCATGGAACGCCCGGTTGTATTTGTTCGATAAATTTCGTCGCCAATTTTTCAATTTGGACAATGATCATGGGAAGCGAATGGAAAAACCTCTGCTCACGCACACCGCAAAACCTCCGCTCACACACGCCGCAAAACCTTCGCTCACGCACGCCACAAAACCTCCGCTCACTCACGTCGCAGATCCACCCGTCCTCAAGCGATCGAAAGGGAAAGTCGTCAAACCTTCGGTTGTCACCTCTCCCAAGACGAAGCGTTCTCCCTTGAAATCATCCATCAATACTCGTTTAAGTAAAAAAGGAGTTCTTGAATTGGGATCCTATGGCTCACCATTCAGGTAATGGCAACGGCAGCCGCGCCAATTGCCTCCTCATTCTTATCGCGTATCTTTGGACGTTGTTGCGGCCAAGGCAACGCAGACGACAGCGCAGAGACACAGTACACCATCACGGCGAGCTTTAATTGTTGTTCCAACGGGAATACCGCCTATCTTCAACCCCCACGTCAATACCAAGCAGATTGTGTCGATGGAGGAGGTGTTGCACAAGATTTATTACAATCCCAAACATCCCGCTGGCTACGGAAGCGTCAATGCACTTGCTGCTGCTTCACATTATTCAAAAACAAAAGTCAAACAATGGTTAATGCGTCAACCGACCTACACCCTTCACAAATCTCGATTGCATCGTATTAAGCCCTTGCACCCGTATCGTGTACGCGGTCCGCAAATTCAATTTCAAGCGGATATTGTCGATTATCAAAAGTATGCACAGCATAATCGTGGCTACAAGTATATTCTCATGGTGATGGACATCTTTACACGCAAAGCCTGGGCATTCCCTCTCAAGACCAAGAGTGCCAAAGAAGTGTCGGGGGTTTTAGAAGCCATTTTCGCAACCATTCCCACCCCGCAACGACTGCAAACGGATCAAGGTCGTGAATTTTATAACCGACCGGTAAAAGACGTCTTGGACAAGCACGCTATTGAATTGTTTTCCATCTACAGTCCCTATAAATGTGCTCATGTCGAACGCTTGAATCGTACGGTGAAGAATAAATTGGAACGTATCTTTACAGCCACCAATGACAAGAATTGGGTGGATTATATCGCAGATGTCATGTATGCATACAATCACAGCACCCATTCATCCACAGGTTTCACCCCGATGGATGTGAATGCCTCCAATACCGAGGAAGTGAAACGAAACAATGCGAAACGTCTCCGACAAAACTATAAAAAGGTTGCAGTCCCCAGAAAGTCTATCCCTGTGGGAGCACGGGTACGTATTTCACGTGATAAAGGAACGTTTGGACGAGGGTATGAAGCGAATTGGTCGACGGAAGAGTTCATTGTCTCCAACATTCTCAAGAACCCTCATGGTACCAAAATGTACAAGATCAAAGACTTGAGTGGAGAAGAGATCAAAGGATCCTTTTATGCTCAGGAATTACAAGTGATTCATCGGGAGGAAGAAGTCTATCAAGTGGACAAAGTGCTCAAGACCCGACGTCGGAATGGACGACCAGAATATTTTGTGCACTGGCAAGGATATCCGGCCTCGATGAACTCATGGGTGACAGACTTAGAACCTCTAGGTAATGTACGCCGCTATTGATTTGTAATCATGCAGGAACTGCATGAGGAACAACATGTGTACTTGTTGAGCAATACTCAACCCCATTTGTATGACAATAAAGCCAATCATTTCTTTACACGACTGGAAAATCCACTTTTTATTCCTAAAGGAGAAACATGGGAAGTAGGCTTGAAAGAGTTTGGGTATGTGAATAATGTGGATACGATTCCCGAAGATTGTTATATTACCGTGGGGAAAATGGTGGATACGAAAGATTTGAAGGCCTATTTGCCTTATTATACGATGGAAGGGACCAATGTGGTCCGTCGTCACACCATTTTTGAATCCGATGAGGAAGTGAAACGAGTCCCCATGATCACAGCGTTGGAATTATATACACGCCGCACCATTTCCAGCATGATGACTGTCACGACACATCCATCCTACTTGTATTATGGAGGCAATGGCATAGAGGAAGCAGATGTCTATGTGATTGACATTGTCCCATTTTCCCTGTTTCAAATCAAGGAATTCTCCGCCTTTCATTACGTCCTTGTGTTTTCCCCTCATTTGGCGGCCTCACTCTTATTGGACAAATGTGTCTATCATTTATCGTTGACGGATGTCGTTCGGATCCATACACGACTCTCCATTCATCGAAAGGAATGTGACGTAAAGAAATATCCCGCTCATGACTATTGGTTCAGTGTGATTCCCTTACACCGCTGTCATTTTGCCAAACATGGGATTGAAAGGATGTTGGGAAATGAAATCTCAGTGCTCAATTTATTCAAACAATTAGAATGGTTTGGTGTGGGGAAGTTAGTGTTTCATTCATCCAACAGATTGTCCTTTCATGTAAAGCATGCTTCCAGTTATACATTGTCTGCGATGGATTATGGGATCCTCTCCGATTTGCAGAAAATAGCCACTGTTACCATGGCTCCCCCAGTGACTTATCAGGATATACAACCCCTGAGTGATGATACGACACGTGCTGTGTGGATGAGGACCGATACCTTTGTGAGCTCTCTCAAACGCAATGCAAAAGCACCTCCTATTCCCAGAGGGCATATAGGCCTGTTTCATAATCTTCGCATCCTTCTTCCTAAACTGAGAGCGTTGATGAAAGCCGTGAAAATGTATCAACACACCTTTTTCCGATTGAAACATTTGGCCTCTAAAAAATGGATTGCTTTACCGACACGCACCATGAAAAATCAATTTATTTTCCCAGTGGAGTTCCTCAATCCACTCACCCCAAAAGAACGTGAAACGAAGTATCCACATCCCAAGAAAAAACATGTGTCATGGTTCAGAAACCGTATTGATCAATTGTATGACAAGATTGATACACAGTTACACAAAATCGATCCTACCCTTCATATAGCCGATGCTCCTGATTTAGTCACCTCCCGTTTCTTGCCTACCTATATCAACACACTGAATGCAAAGTACCGCAACATGATGCGAATCCTACGTCAACACAAGATGGAAGGTGTTTTAGTCTCTAAACGATTTGGAGCCAAGAAGCGATTGTTTGATACTGTCTTATTGAAAAATGTTCGACAATCGATTCAAAAGGAACAAGGTACAAAACGGCCCATCATTCATCATTTAGTTCATTCCCATCCTAAAGATGGGAAAGAAAATGTATTGGCCAGTGGTGCGGATATGCAGCATGAAACGGGGCAACATGCCCTTCCCTTCACATCTACGGAAAAGTATCATATCTACAACACGTATAATGTATTTGCCTATCATAGTTTGGTAGATTTGATGGAGATGTATGGGCATATTCTCCATGATTTTGAAGTGAAACAGGAACGGTTGGCAACGTTAAGAAGGAGGGTGAAAGAATTCAAACCCACTGCAGGAACTGACAATCTTGACGAGATCGTTCGTGAACGAGATAGGGTGAATGCAGAAGTGACTGTAATGACATCGGATCTTTGTCAATTCATCAAGGAGAACAAACTGTTATTTTATGTGTCTAGACCTGAATCGTTTTATTACAAGAATTTAGAGAGTGATAAGACATGGAGTTCTATCGTCCCCACAGGTTATTATTCGTTGGAAACCTATTTGAATACCATCTTCCCCGCCCCCATGACATGGACCATTACATCCATGTCCTATCATTATGAACTGACCATCGATTGCACGGACGATATGGAAATCAAGATGGACCGGCAATCTAAAGCCTATGAGATATTCAAAACAGAAGAAGTGACTACCTACGTGTGGGAAGAATGGATCTTGGAAATCCCCCTCAGCACGATTCATGTTCCCTCCTTTATCCTTCAGAAACAAACCATGGAATTGGACGCTCTCTTTGAAAAGAAGAGTGTCCCCTATGCATTGAGTGGGACCCATGTCTTGCTTCGAAACGGAAAACCGACACAACAGTATAAGACCGAGGATAAGAAGCATCCCAATATTCTCAACATCAAACATGGCGACTCTTTTGAGATTTTTCATACCCTATCTCATCTCCCTAGTCCATTACGCTTCAATTTACCCACGAAATATTATACCCTCCAATCCTTTGTGCAAGCTTTCAATCAAGCCATCCCCTTGCCTGATATGGTGTGGGTGACGTATACAACAGTGGGTGTCTTTCACGTGCTTCACTTTAAAATCGCGGAAGGGTATGGGTTGAAAATCAATCCCCCACAACTCTGGCAACACATGTTGAATCATAGTCATGAATATGGTATGTTCACCTATCATGAACAAACCTGTATACACTCGGAAACGCCGGAACATTGTTCTGCAAGTTACCGTCGGTATCAACAACGTCCAAAACATGTCACCCATGGGATGACATTACACATCTATGGTTTACCGGAATATACCTTTGATTATGCCAAAGGATGGAACCACACCCTCGACACTTTCTTCCCATGGAAAGGGAAGGAATTGGATCGCTTGTTTCAGAAATCCTATTTCCCTTATGCGTACGAATCGAAAGAGCTGTTGGCCAATACGTGTTTACAATCCTACTTGTTTGGAGATAAACTCTCTGATAAGACATTGTATTCACCCGCTGTCGCGTATCAAGAAGGATCCACCCTGAAAGTCTGCAAAGATAGATTGACTTCCTTTATTGGATGGTTCAGTGTTGATATGCAAAAGCTCATGACGACCATGATGGAACGCTGGCAAGAAAACATGTTTTATCTAGTGGATGGTATGGTGTTGGGAGTGGATGTGGGAAAACAAGATATTCAATCGGTGATGGTGAATACACATCCCACACCTCGCCCTTTTCTTCATCTCTATAGCAAGACCATGAAACCGTTGCACATCTATGACCACATGATTCGGCAAGGTTACATCAACCCCACCCTGGACATTTCTACCTCGTTTCATCGTGTCCACATTCCCAAAGGGAGTTATACCTTGGAAGGACTCTTTTCTAAACTCCAAGTGAATTTACAGATGTGGACGGATGTATCCCTCTCTCTCTCGAAAGATCATTATTTGACGGTGAAAACCGCGGAACATGCCTTTATTGATTTTGGAGAAGCGTTGAGTTATCGTATAGGTCTACCCCAATCCTATTATGGACCCAATACACAGATGACAACACTCTCTCCCCTCAGCATAACTCCCAATTCCTTCAACATTATCGTCTATTGTAATATTGTGGCGGAAAGTATTGTGGGAGGACAACGTGAACAAATCTTGAAAATTCATCCCATTGAAGAGAAACAACGATTGGGGGAAATGGTGTCGTATGAAGTGTCCAATATTGATTATTACCCCATTTTTACATCCGCTATTGATGAGATTGAAATTCAGTTGCGTGGTGACGATGGTGAATTTATTCCAATTCATGAAGGACGATCCTATTTCAAACTCCATCTCCGCCGTAAGGAGACTAGGTAATTATGGACAGAGTGACACTCAACCATGCATGAGGAAACGATTCACTTGTTGAGTAATGCGCAGCCCAATTTGTTTCCTGAAAATAGAGCCAATCATTTCAAAAATCGCTTGGTTCCTTCCATCCCCATAGTCCATGGGGATCAATGGGAAGCCGGTATCTCCGTCGTCAACTTTATCAATACCCTTCAGACAATACCCGTGGATGTCAGCTTTAGTGTGGGGACATTGAAGGATCATCCTGAGACGATTTCAACCGTCTATACGTCCTCTATCCTTCCTGTCAAAACGGATTCACCGCGAGGAGAGCAAGGCAAACAAGGCAAACAAGTCAAGCAAGGCAAACAGGGTGAACAAGGCAAACAAGATAAACAAGACAAACAAGGCAAACAGGGAGAACCAGGCATGTTTACACGCTTCAACATTCCACGCGGTATTTATTCGGAGAAGACGTTGATGCAGTGTTTGAATCAAAATCGACAGCATGGTCACAATTTCCACTTTTCTATCACTACATTGGCGCCTCATGTCCATGTTGTCTCAGTGGTCGTACCCCCACACTACAGTATGAAACTCCATCCTTTGCTCAAAGACATTCTTGGGTTTAAAACAGACTTACTCACTTCCTCACAGCAAGCGACTGCCCCTTTGAATTTGAATGCCTTCACCTACAATATTCTCCTGTATTGTAATATTGTAGGCTATCATTATGTAGGAGGTATGAAAACAAACTGTATGTGTGTGATTCCCTACACGGGGAAAGATTATGGAGATAGTATTCATCATGAATTCCAGAATGTCACCTATCTCCCTGTGAAAAGTCAACAGGTGCAAGATATTGAAATCAAACTCATGTCGGATGACGGTCATCCCATCCCTATGACAGACGGACGGTCCTATGTAAAAATGCATCTTCGACGTCGCGCAATTAAGTAATTGTCTGTTCCCAAGCACATCAAGACACGATGACGAATCTCTTTTTAATCCGTCACCGACCACATTCCTCTGGACGATTGTTTGGAAGAGGATCATTTATGCAACGCGGTGGATGGAATAAAGTGATTGGACAGAAAACACGCATGATTAGACCTCGTGTCACTGGTGTCAAGAAACCATCCATCCGTTTGCCCAAATCACTCAAAAAGAGTGTTCCCAGAAAAACATTTCGAAAACCCTCTCGAAAAACAAATCGAAAACCCTCTCGAAAAGCATCACGAAAACCTTCGCAAAAGGGACTTGTACATACGGTAAAGAAAACATTGGGAAAATCGTTACGTACGACAGAGTTTCTCAATGCTGCGAAACAAGCTGTCACGGATGCTGTCAGCTCTACCGCACAAGAAGGAGTTCACCATCTCAAAAAGGGTGTGAAAGCACTCGCCAAACGCACTTTACAGACTGCTCCCGAACGTGTTGTAGAAGCTATTCAAAATAAAGTGAGTCGGAAACGCGTCTTCACGGATGAAGAAGGAGATCGGGTGGAAGCACCTGCTCCTAAACGTCGCCGTGGTCATGTGGCCGTTGCCCATCATACGAAATGGGGAAAAGGAAGTTTGATGGGGCGTTATCGCGGAGGTGCTAAACAACGCATGCTCTTTTAAGAACTAAGCAATCTTAGAACATCCGTCCCATCAAGCATGGCGGAAACCCCTGCCTTATTGGATGCGCGTTACGATGTATTCCAAAGTGATAAAGTCGATGTCTCGAGTACTTCTCAGCATACGAGCGTTCTGACACCAGTCAATGGATTGGAAAATCCCGGTACCATTCAATTCACAGTCCCTCGACTAGCCATTCATTGGATGGATGTATGCAATGCCTATTTTCGCGTGGAAGTACAACTCATGAAACATGATGCGGCTAAAGGAGCAGACGTGCCATGTGAGGCGACAGACAAGGCAATTATTATCAACAATACGGCTCACTCCCTCTTTTCCGACATTACTATCCGCTTGAATGAACGCACCATTGAAGGAGGCAATGACTTGTATTATTTGAGAGCTTACCTTAGCAATCTTTTACAATATACCAATGATGTGAAGAATACACACATGGTCACACAAGGATTTACTGTTCCTCAAGTGATGCATGACACGGAGTATGATGCAGCGACGAAGACGATAAAGACTAAGGCTGTAGAGTTTACAGATAAAGAGAATGCACTCAATCAAGCCATTCTCAAACAATGGTCAGACAACAAATTTAAACGTACCTTTGACTTTCCCCTGAAATGTAATTTGTTCCAACAAGTGATTGCTCTGCCCCCAGGCATGCAACTGGATCTCATTTTCACCTTGAATAAACCGGAATATGCCATTTATGATATGGAACATCCTGCAGGGACGACCTCTACAAAGTACAAGTTCAAAATCACCTCTTTCCAATTGTATATGCCCATGCTCACCCCGAATGCAGAACTGCAATTGAAAACTGCGAATCGACGCAAGACAGAAGCCATTTATTATCGCTACAATGGCATGACCGTCCAACGACAAACGATTGAAAGTGGAGTACAAAAGAAGACGTTTTCCAATGTGGCTGCTCTATTGAGTCCTAAACTCATCTTTTTCGCGGTTGTTCCCAGTAACTCTTGGTTTGATCCAGGAAGTCGTAAACTCTATTTTGAAAGGCATGGACTCTCTCAAGTCACCATGACCACCAATGGAGCCATCATGACAGGAGGCACCATCAATTGCAAAGATGACGTGATTGCCTACAGTCAATTCAATCGTGCGATTCAAGTCTATAACACGAATGAATCATGTGGTATTGATTTGGAGAGTTTTACCAAATACTGTTACTTTATCGCCTTTGACTGTACCTTGGATAAACAAATCGATAGTGTTCAACCCACCAATACACGTCAATATGGACTGGAATTGCAATTTGAGAATACGACCAAGCAAAATATGGATTTATTAATGTTTGTCATTCATGACGAACAATTCTCCGTCACACCGGAGAATGCTGTCATCTCCAGTGCGTATATCCCTCCCGCTATTTAAGTGTTGGTGCGCATGGACATCCTCATAAGATATGGTGAAGGAGCCCGAGAATCACGTGCCTCCTATCGCTTGGACATCTCTTTATCAACACCGTCTCATTAAAGCTCAGCGTTGGCTGAATGGGAGACTGGTTAAGCAACACGGAAATCGAAGGAATCATGCAGGGTATGAATCAATTACAAGAGAAACATTTACTCAATGCCTGCATGTGCGAAGATGATTTTCTCTGTGCTATTCAGTGTAGTTGTCAAACGTTTGCTCATCGTCTCCTCCAATCTTCTTACGTTCCCTTCCAAGGTGTGTTTCCTGCTGATCTACTTCCTGCTCATTCCCCGGAATCAAAGACACTTATTGTCAATAGTGATCGCTCTCATCAACCTGGCAAGCATTGGTTGGCCTTTTATCAAAATGCGGATCAACGCGTGTGCGAATTCTTTGACTCTTATGGACTCACTCCATCTCACTATCCACATGTTACCGAATGGTTATCGACAACACCTTATCCTCTAAACTATCGTCGCCCTCTGCGTATACAAGGACCTAAAGCCTATTGTGGTGCTTACTGTATTTACTTTTTAAACCAACGCCCTTTTAACACGTCTATGGAAAAAACACTGACCTTCTTTCGAACATTGGATGCTTACGAGAAAGATCAAGAACTCATTCAAACCTACTTGTCCTTCAATGATAAAATTGTCTATTCCTATTTGTATTCTACATTATCCCATGTTTTGAAGTCAATAAAGAAATGAATCATGTCAATGATTGTATTTTTATTTCAGACAGAGGGTAATACTACAAGGTTTTGTACAAGGTTCAGTCACTCGTGATAGTACACTATACACTATTCACAGAGTTTTTCCCATACATCATGCACGATAGACAGTGACTGTTGAAGCAATGTCTTGATCACAAAGGGGGCAAGATGATGTTTCAAAGGGATTATAACATGTAGAACACATAACATTATGAGAACATGGTAAAAAGAGAAGGGACCGTTCCTGTTTAAAACATGTAACACAGTTCCGTTCACATAATAATTGAAATGTCTCTTCTTCTAATTTCTTTCTAAAGTCACTTTTATGGGAAGAGTTATCTGACACATCCGTTGCAAATCTCACTTTTTTCACTTTTTTCACTCCAGATCGCGCCAATGTCATTGTATTGCAATGTGGCAGGGAGACATCCTCTATCCACCTGCGCTCCAAATGGTGATTCATAGCATGCTCATCGAGATCCATGAGTCGATCCACTAATTCACCAGCAGTGATCGTTTCATTGAGATGTGTTACCGTTTCTATCGCTTTGAATGAATATCCCAGATCTCTTGCGACAACCCACGACGTTGGGATATTAGTTGCTGTTGTCCGATTCATTGAGGGAATCTCCTTCGAATAGGGATTTGAGAATGTCTTCCACCAACGATTCCGCTTCTGCAATCGATAAAACACCCGTCACAATCACACTTCCGTTGGAAAAGAAGGAGCAGTGTAAATTACCTTTGCGTATTAACGTTCCGGGAAACAGTTCGCGCTCGTTGGAAATCACTGATGTCGATGGCAACTGTTGAATGATTTGCATGCGGTCTTTTGTATAGTTCCATTGACATTGAACGGTGCAGGATTTTGTGATTGGGTCGCTCACGTCCAATCCGTAGGGGGCGAGTAATTGGCGCATCTCTTTACAAATACGATCGTAGGTTTCCAGAGAGTGGTTGCCCAAAATTTGGATACACCCCCGTGGAAAAATCTGTACAGCGACCGAAGAGTTCCATTTCCAATAGACTCGACAAGGGCGTGATGCTCGGTAGGTGGCCAGAGGGAGTTGCGGTAACAATGTCTGCAGTGGTATTGCGGAGGATGCTCTGAGCTCCACCATGCGGTTGCAGATCCTTGACATTTTTGAGAGCGGGGTGTAGATACCCTTCTTCATATAGCCGATGGTTACCGTAGGGAAGACTCTGATTGGGTAAATACCAACACCGCTTGTCCTCCCAGATACTTAAGGCTTTCTTCACTTGCGTCACCGTTCTCATCACGTGATGTTGGGATTGGAGGAGGGTTTGTGACACTGTGGTAACGGAATGATTTTCGAAGGCGTCCACATAATTCTGATGTTTCACTTGTCGCTTCTTTGCTTGACACACTCCTTTCATGCGACAGTCGTGGATTTCTTCCTCATTGCCTTTGAGGACAATGTAAGAGTACATCTTGGCACTCAAACATACAAACTCCTTCACCCTATTCCCCACACACTCGTCCTTGAAACATCCCAAACGATTCGCATTCTCGGTACGTCTCTCTGGATGACTCACGGGGTAATTTGAGGTATCGAGAACACCTTTCGCCTCCGTATCAATAAAATTGGGGATGTTGTCAAACGAACGCAGCACTTCTTCGCGTGTATACCGGCTGCGGACTTTGAGGAAGAAGGAGTCTGTGTCCCCACCAATGAGTTCCACTGAGGTGCACGTCTTGTTGGCTTTCCACTGGTCAAACAGCTTGTACATAATAATCTTGCTGTTGTCCAGGATGCATTGCCCGATATAAATGGGCTTGTTCAAGTCTACCTTGGTCTTGCGCACATTCACCACCACGGCTTTGTCGCTGATGTTGAAGAAAGATTGGCAATAGGGATGACGTGTCCATTTGCTAAATACATTCGGTGATCGAACAAAATAGTGCTTCCCATATTTCCGCACATTCTCCATTGTCTTACCGTACAGTGCGTTCACCATCAACTTGTGGAGATTGCGGCGCATTTTCGTGGTTGCCTTGGCGCGTTCTTGCGTATGGTATTGAACATAGGGGCGAATATACGGTTCTTGGTTGAAGGAGATCCCGTAATGAACCTTGGTGATATGTAAACCCTTCTCCACATAATACTTGAGAGCAGCGATATGTACTACATACTCTTTGCGATTCTCGTGCGTCATCATTAACTTGTTGGCTGAGTGAAAGGGTCGGTTCCCGTTCAACTCTTGCCATAGCTCTTGCATATAGGGAGACATGTCCTCCCATTTCGCCGTCCCGCGGTAAGGAGCCAATGGTAAATCTTCCGTAGCATCTTGGACGTGTGGGGGATATTCCAAATCGACGCACAGTACATGACCCGTGGTGCCATTGACATTGTATCGTCTCACCCATTCGTCGTTGATGTCCACCAAGACCTCCGGTCGTACCCAGGCAAAACAATCCTTCGGCAAAGGTCCCATCATGGCCGCACCGTATAAATTGTTCGCATCGATGTAAAACAGGTGAGTCCCTTCTTCTGCTTGCGCGCGGTGCTGATTCACAAATGTCATCCCTCCACGAATCCCTGCTTCAAACACGCGGTACATATCCACGTCATGCAATTTCTCCAACTTGACCTGTGTCTTTTTAAAGAAAAATGAATAGGTCAAGCCAGGTGTGCCGAAATAGTGGATGGGGTCCAATGCAGACACGTCGCGTATTTCACTTCGAAAGTGTTCGAAGATGTCTGCGAGCAAGGCTACATCCACTGTCAAATAATAGTGGATATAATCTTCAAACGTGCTGCATCCCGTCTCTGTCCACGCCTTTTGTGCCATAGCATACTCATCCTCTTCCAACTCCTTCTCACTCAAATCATTATAAAATGCTTCCTTCGGAGGCAATTGAGTCTCGTGGATACGATCCCAGCAGTCAAAATATGTATAGGGAAAATATCCTTTCCGAATAGATGTGTGATCGCAATTCGGATAGATGTTGCTCAATATGTGATTTGAGTGAGGAAAGTCACTGATGGTCGTTGACAAATTGTTTAGAGAGTCTTTCAAAAACTGACATGAATCGATGAATCGGAGTTTATATAGGGTATTGGATGGCATGGGAAGAACGATGGTCACTCCCAACGTCTTGTCTCCTGACACATAAAGGGGCTCGATCTTATACTTGTGATCCAGCTTTGTAAACCCTTGTACAATCACCTGGTGACTGTCATATCCCTTCCAATTGTGAAACAAGATGTTTAATGTGTTCCGGGATTGACGTCGTCGCAGGTTACATGCATTGCACAGGGTTTGCAGATATTTGCCCGTGATATGATCGTGGTCTCGCACCTTGGTCGTAGGCCCATTCTTTTCACCTTGCTTCTGGGGTTTTACATCACATCTGCACATGTTACATTGAGCTGTCTGTTCATAGTCCCGCATATCATCCTCCGTCAGTTTCATGTTACGGTTTGTCGCTTTCATGTGATCAAACATCGACCAGACCACCTGTCTTATGTGTGTAATAAAGGCAGGAATGCACTCGTTCCCCTTATGGATCACCACCGATTCTTTCTTGTCCAGCGCCGGATGCCACACCACATAGGATCCCACATACGCTGCCGTATGCTTCTTGGACACGGAATCAATCATGCTCTCAATGTCCGCATACATCACAGCGAGGGGTTGAGTGGTTTTCGCGTGGTCGATAAATTCGTGCGGTTTCGTATCTTCCGGGGTCGTTTCCATCTGAAAAAATCCTCCATCGCATTTGGCTTGATGTTCCACACGTTCTTTGTGCGCCATATCCTTTGTCTTTCCATACTTCATCCCCTTTTCGTAGAAATTAAATCGTAAGCTACATAACTCGCATGTTTCAAATCGTTTTACTTGCGTTTGGCTCATATTCCGATACCACATGCGAGCACATTTCTGAAAATCCGTCACGGGAAGAAAATGTCCAGACTGGTCCTCCATATCGTACCGCGTCACCATCACCAGATGAACGATGCGTGTGTTCTCCTTCACAGCTTGACGGACCGGGTATAATTGACCCACGAATCCTTTACTGTCATGCACGTGGATACGAAGAATGATATTGTTCTTCTTTTCGAACTCCTGAATATCCCGTGTATTCATCAATCCCTCTGACGTCATCATGGAAAAGTCTAGATGATAATATTGATTCAAATTCAACTTGCGCACTTCAGGAAGTCGATTCTGATAAATGTCATAGGATGTCTTGGTGCGGGAATCAACACGTCGAGGAATGCGATTGTCTTGGTAGGCTAGTGCATAGAGGACACTGTCTTGAAAACAATGCGATGTATACGTGTTGCGCTCAAACACACATATGCCTTTGCAGAGCTTGATATCTCGGTGGATAGGAATCGGTGCGCCCATGCGAAAATTAGGGAAGGAACTTGTTTGAACTAGTAACTCCAATACTTCCTTCACCGCAAATCCTGATCCGTCTTCTCGATAGTCTTCAATAAATTCTTCAAACATTGACACCATGTCACCGAACCATGTATCAAAGTTGCGTGCTTGGACGCCTTCGTGAATGTATGAGGGTGTGGTGATGTCTCTCACTTCCTCTTCGCCCGTCGACATATCCATCTTGGCAAACCTGAGTCTCATACTCACAAACACTTTCACGTCCTCGTGGGGATGTTGTTGTACAATGACACGATATAAGTCCGCATACATTGAATTTAAATAGACCTTCCATTCATTCGTGGCTTGATGAGGGGTAAATCGATAATTATATCCGCGACCGTCCATGATCCGTTCTTCTTCCACAGCTGCACCGCCCTCTTGCATGAACTCAAACAGGTAGGGACACAAATGTTCATCCCATCCTTCCGCTTCAGCATTCACCGCTACATCACAGTAGCGACACCGTCCCACACACGCATGCTTATGGTACGCCTCCACGTCGAAACTTCCGTCGCAATCCAAACACAACAAGTCATTGTCATCACCATAATTAAACGCGCGGCAATCGTGTTCGTCTCCATACCATTTACAGCACGTCCAACAATAGTTGCGACCCGTCTCCGCTGCTCCATGAGCAATACAGTCTTGAAAGCGAGAGAAGGACTGACAGCAGAATTCACACGTGTACTGCATGGTTAGAATGAGAATGAATTTCTCTGACAGCGCCTTTCCTTATATACCGTGCGGTGACTCATCACACGTGCTCGGCGCCGCGTGCTCCGATTGGTGCTCCGTGCTCTACCCCAAGTGCGCCGATGCGTGCTCCGTGCTCTGATGCGTGGGCGTGTGCTCTGTTTCCTGTCTTCTTCGCTACCCGATGCGTGGGCGTGTGCTCCGATGAAAGTGCACATGTACTTAAGTGCAACTGGTGTGGAAAGGGGCTAGAATTGGCTACTGATAGTTGTTTGGAGAATAATTAAGGAGCTCAACTACCGGACTCATAACAGTACACGACAGATCTTCGGCGTCCAGCGCCTTCGGTGGTCGATCTTACAATAAAACACGTTCTGAGGCAAGCAAGCCGTGTGAAGATGTATGAAGAATGAGTGATATTAAGAAATGTGCTGGCTGTATGAATGCATGTCTAACTGTGACGTTAGATTGTAGTGTGGAAGTTCGTATTTCCTGTTTATTGTAGGTTTCAAGTGTGTGATTGCCTTTGCTTCTGCTATTGTTGTGTCTCGTGTGTTGAGCAGTTTACTAATGAGACCGACCTGAAAATTTCCGATGCTGCCCTCTCCGTTGTGTTTGTCTATAAGATGTTGATACAAAGCGCTGCTATTATTTTTATTCACAACTGCTCTCATATGTTCATAGTGTCTCGTTTTCAACATCCTCGCTGTTTTACCAATATAAAAGTCTCCGCAATGAACACATACGTATTGGTAAACCACAAAGCGTTCTCTACAAGTAAACTTATCGCACAGCGAACGATAACAAGAGCTCCCGTGCGACAACCAACTAGTGGATTGGTTATCGCACGGCGAGCTTTTTTCGTTGCTTATTGCACTCCTCCAAATCATGGCTGTATGCAATGTGTGAATGCCATTGTGTTGGAATGGAATGAATCGCGGTGTTTACATCATCAACACGAGTTGAAAGTGAAGTCTGTTTGCGGGTGAGAATACAAATGTATGAAGTCAAGTCTTGGTCATGTCACACAAACACAGTAAACAAAACATGGATCCGGCGCTTAAGATTTTGTGGTAATTAATGTGATTTCTGTTAGTTTGCTCTCTATAGTCGGGATAAAGTTGTTTCTGATGTTTCAATTGTAATCAGCACAAGAAGATGTAAAGATTTCAAGATTCTTAATTCGTGCGGGAGAATTTTAAAGAAAGTTCTCAGAGTGATGAAAAATATACTTCAGATACAATTGCACATGAATAGGTGAAAAAGTAATTAACACCATAGGAAACGTGGGAGACTTTCTCACTCCTCCAAAATTGATCACATAGTGAAGTGGTATAAGTTATTGCTGTCGCAGAAGCGGTCATCCCTGATGCAGCAATGAAGTACAACAAAAACATGGAACCGGCATCTGCCTTAATCCTTCAATTTCTTATACTTCAGACAATTAATTTATTCCGCGTGCTGCTCTTATAGTAATTAAAGCGATCAATCTTGAAGTGTAGATACTTCTATGAAAAGTTATAAAAAATCCCAAAGTTAAAAAGTATTAATGTTATAATAAATCCTATGTAAATCACCTCCACATTTATAATTAAAACACGCAAATTATGCTGTGATTGCCAGATTTTAATTGTGCTAGGCTATGTTCCAGTCTCCGTGAATAATAAGCTACTATCTCATTCCCCGTGTATAATGAAATATACCAAAAAACGGACGAAATATTGAAAGTATTCTAATTGATGCAAATCGCGAATATCAACGAATGAGTATATGCAAAGAAACGAAGAGCACATATAATCGAGAAAGCAGCACAAAGCAAATTTTTAAACATGAAGTAAGGAAGGATGAAGTTCTGGGAGTGATGAAAACCATAACACATATAAAATTACACATAAATAAGTGAGAAGATAGATAACTGACACCAAAGGAAACGTATGGACTTTATCGCTCCTAGAAAATTGATCACATAGTGAAGTGGAAGAAATTATTGATGTTGTGGAAAGAAAGCGGTCAGCCCAAATGTAGTGATAAAATGGAGCGAAAACATAGAACATGCACACTTGTGTCAAAATTTCTAACTGCTTGCGTCTCACAATCTTTAAATTTCTTAGACTCCAGACTATTAATCATGAAGTGTAGAGATAATGGAAAAGCAAGGAAACTAGACACTTTAATGAAAATCTAAAAGTATTTGATTCTAATCATCTTCTCTCAATTCTCGGACTGCAGACTCTCAATTAATTATCACATGTCGCTGTCACTCATATTAGAGAAATAATTACTCCGGGTTTCTGTTCCACAGCGGTATGACGCGTGCTCCTCATAACACGTTCCATAAAACATTCCTAAAATCACCCTTAGAAATTGCAATTAAATCGAAGTGATTTAAACGAACAATCAATGACGTTTTATGTTTGACCTCATATGGAGATCATCTAAAATAAAAGCAAGGCACTAAGAGACAACTCAGTGAAATTCTGACTACATATTTAACTTTTCATCTTCTCTTGAATCTCTTCGTGTCTCTGTCAACTACACGAGAGAAATGTCCAGTTCGTGTTTCAATGCCAGAGTGGTCTGAAGCGTGCTGCACGTGTGCTACACATGTGCTCACACATGGCTCACACAAGAAAAAGGGAAGATTTGTGTGACACCGTGCACAGAAAGCAGTGCCGATAAGTTAGTTATCGCACTGGAAGTTATCGCAGTAGTATGTGCTCTTCATAGTGTCTGGTTTCAACATCCTCGCTGTTTTACCAATATAAAAGTCTCCGCAATGAACACACACGTATTGGTAAACCACAAAGCGTTCTCTACAAGTAAACTTAGTATTTGCCAAGTCTTTACAAATATTACAGTCGCAAGATTTATTTGCTTTATTAATCTTTAGAAAAGACGCTGAATTGCAGCCGTACTCATTTGTTAAACTTACCGGTAAATCATACTTTTTAATCAATTTATTAACTTTGCGGTTACAGCGATCATTTACATATGGTAGTTTGAAATTCATATTCCTTTCTTGACGGGTTTTATTTACTTTATTTGACTTTCCAATATCTATGTCCTTCTTATTATAACCATTGCTTTCCAAAATATTTTGAAACTTAGAAATGTTCTCCTTCCGCAGTTCTGGGTCATTGGACCTCTTGTTTATCGTATTAATACTATTTTTTACGTAATTAGACTTGACATGCGCCGGTAAGAATTAATCTTTTCTTAGAACAATGCCAGAATGACATTCTTTTTGGTACCATGAGTACTCTAATTTTTCACCTTGTATGCGAATCTTTATATCTAGGAATGGTAACCAACTGGGTACAGCCAGCACATTTCTTAATATCACTCATTCTTCATATATCTTCACACGGCTTGCTTGCCTCAGAACGTGTTTTATTATAAGATCGACCACCGAAGATGCTGGACGCCGAAGATCTGTCGTGTACTACTGTAGTATTTTAATTTCAATACATCGACGACCGTAACCTTTGGGGAGTTTTTCCTGCACTTTTTTGTTGAAAATCATTATGATCTCCCGTCGTCTGGTCAATTTCGATATAATAGTCGTATATTACATACAGTGAATAATTTCATGTGGCCACTGGATCTTTTATTTATGACTTATTCCGTCGTATACCGGTGTTTAGTTCATCTTAATTGCTTCAAAGTCATGTTGATATTTCAGAGAATTTAAATGATCAAATGAGGAAAAGCATCTTTAATTTCAGACAATAAATATCGGCCCGGGAATTAGACATCTCAGACCGGCACAGATGACAAAAAGAATTCTTCAGCCCTAAGTCTGTCTGGCCTGCTCTGTTTGTGTATCAAGAATTATTAAAGAAATAGAACTGTGATTGTTTGCCAAAACACACGTTGACGAGAATCTTGCAGGATCTAGCAGTAATGCGCAGGTAAGTTGATAGTATTTTGATGTGCGCAATCTTCCCATGAACCAATCAAAGCAGACTCCGTGTAAAATATACATCAGGAAATGTATCAGGAATCAGCTTCGATATCATCACGCTATGGTAATGAGCTCTCTAATATCATTTCTCTTACTTGCAATATTTCATGGATCTGTGGAAAGTCAACAAACAACCGGAAATGACTACGTCAATGTAGATCCTCAATATTTTCAGTTCGGTCAGACTGTATCTTGCTCGTCTGTCGAGATCACCATTATGAAAGCCCAATCAAAAATAGATTGCGCCGCTTTATGTTCCCGGCTGCCAGCATGCATGGCTACAATATTTGAAGAAAAGAATGGAAAATGCGTATTGCATTCAAGAGCATGCAAGGCGGCAAGAAATCGTGAGAGTTTAATGGTTCGGTTTGCTGACAGACCAGAGACTATGAAATGGAAGTATGAAGAGAATTATTATTTGCTTATTCCCTCACAAAAAGGAACATTCAATCAGAATCAGGAAGCATGCGGCAAACTCGGTATGTATGTATTGTTTCCTATTAACAAGAATGAAAACGACTTCATTGTGAATACAATTATAAACAGCTTACCGGGTATATATCACTGGGCTGTCCGCAAATCTAGCAAGCCGCTGTTCTTCATCGGAATAATGGATATACCGCATGGCCACTGTCATCTACAAGATAGTGCAGGAAAATTAGATTTTTACCCCGGCAAAATTAGGAGAAAGCTGGATTTTTGCATATCGATAGTGGTTTACGTGTTCAACTTTAGGTTAAAAGTCCCAAGAAATATACTGTGTGCTTTTCGAGAAAAATCAAAAAAACTAAAATAATACGCATCATACTACTTATATTTTTCAAACTCATAAAATATGATCTCAATGAAATGTACATGCATTAAAAAAGAAGAACAAGTCAATATTTCACAATAGAAATCCTTTATTGGGGAAATCAAGTCCATTGTCATTATTAAGGATTGTAAAAAGTAAAATAATACGCATCATACTACTTATATTTTTCAAACTCATAAAATATGATCTCAATGAAATGTACATGCATTAAAAAAGAAGAACAAGTCAATATTTCACAATAGAAATCCTTTATTGGGGAAATCAAGTCCATTGTCATTATTAAGGATTGTAAAAAGTAAAATAATACGCATCATACTACTTATATTTTTCAAACTCATAAAATATGATCTCAATGAAATGTACATGCATTAAAAAAGAAGAACAAGTCAATATTTCACAATAGAAATCCTTTATTGGGGAAATCAAGTCCACTGTCATTATTAAGGATTGCTTTCAATGTCATCATAGTCGAAAGTTCATAATTCACTCATCATCCACAGTGTCCTGAGGTTCTGATGTCGTTTCCCTTGAAACTTCGATGTGTGGTGCATTAAGGCAGAAGTTGCCCAGGCAGTGACCACACATAACTGAGCACGGCAAACCCAGTTTTCGACAACTGCATGCTTTTCCGCATAATATCTTGCATTTGCAAGAGATGATCTTGAGCACCTTTTCACGGGCTGGAGGTGACAGAGTCAGAATTGGACTTAGTTGGTTGTCTGATAATTCTGATAATCAAAAATGTCAGATCATGGGATGAGCATGCTTCTTTACCTGCTATCTTACTTAACAGAGCGTTCTCTGATAAATTATGTAATCCTTCAAGAAAGTCCGTTCGAAAGTCAAAGAAATTTGATGTGATCAGTATAACCAATGACTGATGCGCAAGTAAATGAGCCCGAATTGATCTTTCGTAAGCATGACCAGACATCATTTGATATATGCTGTTCTTTGCATAAACTGTTTGCCACATTTCTTCAATGTCACTTCCTTCCATGATATATCCTATCGTTCCTAAGTAAGACATAAGCAGATGGAAGCCTCCTAAACGAAATATGACAGAGGATAAGATATCATTTTTGTCAGCGGACGCAGTGATTTCAACGGCTTTCAAGTAAAGAGGTTGATCGAATGTGACAATGCAGCATTGCTTTTTAGCTGTGCATTCTTCTGCCGCGAATCTGAGAGCCGAGAAAAGGGTAGTCAAGTTTCCAGGTTCCAAGTTAATGAAGGGAACTGCCATCACTCGACTGGTACTACAAATCGTGCCGTCGTCAACTGCAATTTGCATATAGCCATTCCAACCAACTCCTGAGCTTCCGGTATCAGCTTTAGGTATTATATTGTGGATCCATAACATGTCAAACTTGAACGCCTGGGATTTCTTTATAGCGTATTCAGTGGCTGCGTGGACATTTAGATCCTCGACAAAGATAGTTGAGAGACCTGAAACTTTCGGTTTCCTGTAATGGTGAATTGGTATTTCATTCTTAGACTTGGTCTTTGTCTCTTTGGTAATTCGTGGTATATCAGTGCCTACACTTACGGCAGCTGAAGGAGTCACGCATCGAATACCTCCCAATGCATGAAATATTCCCATTCCATCTAATGTTCGTGTATTGACATCAGCATTATCGAATACAAATTGAACAAAGCCATTTTCACTTATTTTTTTTAAAATTGAGTTGACCATGGCTGAGTCTTGATATTTCATGGTTTCTGAGTATGAGCTGCAGAATCCCATACCCGACAAGATGTCAATGAGAAGCCTAGACCCATAGGTTCTGTGTAGGAAAACAGATAAACCAATTTGCAATGGTGATGCGTTTATCTCATCCGCACTTGGGTATTTTGAGCAGTCTAAATACATTTGGCGAATATCCTCACAAATTATCGCTGCTGCAGCTTTCACAATTCTTTCGCGCTCTTTTTGTTCGTCTAAATCTCTGTCAGTGTACCATTTGTCTGAAAGAATTTTATGCGCTGTGTCTTTCAACATGAGAACGTTTACTTTGCCGGGGATCTCAGTTATAGTAATACGTGGACCATAGACTTCAAGAAGCTTCCTCTTTAGATGTCTCTCGGAATGAACGAATTTATTTGCATCAGCAAAGCTTGCCATAATGCTACGCAACTCATGGATAGTAAATTGACAGTCATCATGTTCGTCAATATATTCACATAACTTATGAAAGCTATCTGCAGATACGCTATTCTCAGGCCTACCTGGCTCACATTTGGCTTTCTCTTTCGTGAACTAAACGTAGCAGTCGTGGTGGTAACGACCGTCTGAGGCCACTAAATCAATAACATGGCAAATTCTTTGAAGAACATCATTGCCCCATTCATCATGGCGATCACGTGCTCTTTTTAAGATTGTGTCTCTTATACTCAAGGTGCGTGCCAGATGCACTTTTCTTCTTCTATGAACGGCATGCTTTGAATTGTCAGCTACTGCAAGTTCACCGCAAAATAGACAATATGTTTGAAAATTAAACATCGCTTTGCTCGTCGATCTTAATCGTGGAACAGTAGCGGGTCTACCCATTTTAGATGGCGCAGTTGTTGGACTTCTACTTCTCTCTCTATCAACATGGCGTGTGTACTTTCTCCTGCATTCAATATGAACCGTGATTTCACTAACGTTTTTAAGAGCCTCGCCTATTCCATCACATTTGCTATTACTTAGTTCAATAATATTCGCAATGCCTCTTCTAACAGTTACAGTATCCAATAAATATCAGATTCCAACACACCGTGAAGAAGGCTGAAGGCCGAAAGATCTTGTGTGACCTGAACTATTTTATTATTTTTTAACCTCTCACCAGAAAAATATACGGAGCCGCACTGAAAAGTGTTTTTTGTTCCTCTTTTATTTTATTTTAAAAAAGGGATAAAATCAGCGATATCCAATAAATAGAGAATCTCCACAAAATATACATATCATGTGTTGCTAATGTCATTGATTTACAATTTACATGCCCTATATGATTTATAATAATGATTCCAGATCAAATGCACGTGAAACAGATGATCGAAAGCCGAAATCTGTAGCAGATCAAATTCCCGCGCTCAATTAGCAGCTTCGCATTGGACATTGCATTTACGTCATTCCATCAGAGGAACCAATGAGAAGAGAGCTGATCGAGCCTTTCCCGTTGAACGTCAAGCGACATCGCTACGATGGCCAGAGATAAGACGATGGCTGTTACGCATAGGATGATTCACCAATCATGTGATAAAAATAACTTGATTTAGAGAGAGAAAACTGTGGACAGCACAATGAAAGTTGGCATCTTTAGGACAACATTACTCAAAAAGCACACAACGCATCTCTTGGGACTTTGGACACGTTCATTAACACAGCATGAAGTTTAAGTACACCAAGTTTCAGCTTTCTCCTAATTTTGTCCGGGTTACGCCTTTATTTAGTCTAATTTTACTGTACTAAGATAAGAAAACAAAATGTCCATTCAAATATTATCTTGATGGAGAACCTAATGATCATAAAGGATATCAAGAAAATTGTGTCAGCTTTTACGCAAGGGCAAATGATACAGGTGGATATGACCCACATGGATGGGCCGATTTACCGTGTTCGAGTCTTGTCTTTGCTATTTGCCAAGGAAGGAACTTTTGATACTGCAATTTTAGTGTGACACAGAAATAGATTATTTGTGTGAACTTGAATAGAATAGAAATTGACTTTAACTAAAAGTCGTGGCACAGCCAGTGGAACTAAGTTGAGACATGAATCATCAATAAAAAGCTTGGAATTGACCGTGTGACTGAAACTGACCCAATAATAAAGTCGTTGACAAGACTATCCAAATAGAAATGCGTGTGATTTTTGTGCCATTATTGTGTTCTGATTAAAGCTTGCTTTCTATTCTAGAGATTTTGCTGTAATCATTTTCTGAGTGCGAAGCTTGTAATTCTTTGATTGTTATTACAATGATCTGCGTGGCAAAATTATGTTCTTCTAACAAATCATAGACAGTGGAAGTTATTTTTGGATAAATCTGGTCATACATGTAGATGGAAATATAAACAGATGCGTAAATTTGTTGTAAAAATCACTGAAGATATCATTAAAATGGGCTTTTTCTGTCTCAATCCACAGATATCGTCAAGAATTCCTTTGTTGCAGTGATTTGCATTTGCAGGTACTTATTAAGAGAAAGAGCTCCACTAGTTTGCTGTCTGTGCAAAAGGAATATAATCACATTAAGTTTAGATATTTACCTTGCTCAGGTTTTTATGTTATATCTTACTACTTATTTCATTCTTTAGTAGTCATACCCTTCTTGCTTCTGCATTTTGAGCAAGGAGATCTGGATTGCAACAGGAGGCGAAACTGACACTCGGCGCACTCATTGCTTTTACATGAATAGGCGTACGATGACAACAGAGATGCTAGGGTTGTAAGAGGCACAGAATTAAATATTTTGTTTATCTGCTTCGGTTTGCTAGAAGTGTGATTAATACGAAATTGATGGCACATCGAGGAACCTATTAAGTGGGCAAAAAGGAATTCCTTATACCTTACAGAGATAGGAAAAATGTCGTGCGTCGCTTGCGGATTAATGTGAGTTCCAGCGAAGCAGGGATGCGGAGTCCTATTATTAGGACTCCGATTCCGGGGGTTGATAGGACTCCGGCTTCTGATAGGACTCCGACTCCGACACCGGGTGGCATTACATATATAGATAGAGTTGTCGATGCGGGAGGTCAGTCATGATGATTAAGGAAAAGCAGGTTCTCTCCCAATTTTCACGACTTATATTTCAATAAATAAAAGAGCGAGTCACCCGACGCGTTTCGTCTATACACAGACAGTATCAATGGTTAAATGTAAATTTTTATTTCTATTTTTCTAACTGATATGTATCGCAAACTTGTACAGCGACCATTTAACCCTTGATACTGTCTATGTATAGACGAAACGCGTCGGGTGACTCGCTCTTTTATTTATTGAAATGTAAGTCGTGAAAATTGGGAGAGAACCTGCTTTTCCTTAATCATAAAGCACATATAGCCTAGTTTTTTAAAAAACTGACAACCTACATCATAGGTCATTATAGGCTTACCTGAACCTGTCTTTAGTGATCATTTCTGTATCAATTATCAATAATTTTCGATGAAAGTTTATCAAATGTCGTTTTAAGTTGGATGCATGCAACTCGGCTCCTCCCATCTTGTTGATGTGTGCTTCACACGGTTTTTCTCCAGTCTCTACCAGGCAGGAAAATCTCCCATCCTTCTTCAAAAAATATGAGTATACTTTCGATTTAATATGCACTTTGGAGGAGCCATCACACATGATTGACAGGAGGGTAAGAGGTAGCATTTTCAAACAAACTAGTATTTCATTTTTGTCTCTGATGTGACCTTAGGTGCCTAGATGTGATCGAGGCTAGGAAGGCTTGTCTTATCCTTTTTTCACTATCACGTTCATTACCTCAACTATATTACAAGCTTTGCATGCAGCAATGTCTCTGTACTTTTGTTTGACGGAGAAAGTTGACGTCAAGACAGTGACAGCTAGGATAGATAATTTGTTTGTATCATTTTTCGGGTCCAGTTATAGGCCGGAGTCCGGAGTTCTATCATTTTATAGGACTCCGACTCCAGCAAAAATGATAGGACTCCGGGACTCCAACTCCACATCCCTGCGGCAAAGTGCTTCGATTGTGAAAATTCCTTCAATTTCGACGAATTCAGATCATTGCGCACAAGTTTTCTCCATAATGTTGGCCCATCCGATCATTATTGAAAAAAGTAGCCGGCGTACGAAAATTAGTTCACTTGATGTTTTCACATCCTCTCCTCGACATTTGTCACTGCATACACTGAATCGAAGCCAGGCATCGATGTGCGTTTTGGTGTGTGCAAAGTGATATCACAGCACGCACGCATCTCTCACTGGCTCTGGTGTCCTCTGCTGACAGCTTATTGTTTGCCATTTCCAATAGCAAGCGATACACGAATTATCCATTCGAGAAGGAACATGTTGTCTAATTCTTTGATGTGCCATTTCGATATTGAGGTTGGATATGATTCATCCTTTCTAGGAAACCGAAGCGCGCGCAGATGAATCTAAATCTGTGGTAAGAGGTTTTTTACTAGTCCCTCCATGCGTGTGCTATGATTGCAGTTATCGACCGATCGAGTGTATGACTCGACACCACAGTTGCATGCTTTGATGACCCAATCGGCGCGACGTTGTCCAGACAACCTGCCATTGTCTACTGATATAACAGGAGGAACTTATAAGCAGTCGGCTGTGTTTTTGCACGAGACTACCTGCCTTCATCTACGGCACAACAGTCAAGGCATCGTTCGGCAATCCTTCAGCCTCTTCGTTTGTGCCAGTGCGTTAGTGTGTTCTGTATTTCCGATTTTGGATTGATGTGCAACTGCTATGTGCCATGTTGCACAACAGGATACGACAAAAATCCTCTTCGAAAGCTGATATATCAATGCCTAAGTTCCCTACAGGTGACCGAGTTGAGGTATGGACATGAGAAATAAACTGGCAAAACTTCACCATCACGAGCTGTTCTCGAGTACACAGTCGACGTTTTCACCCTTCGGATTGCGTCAACAAATCTGTGGATTCACGGATCAACGATTCCGAGTACCATTAGAAATATCTACCTTATGAATATTTGTAGTTTGTTGGTCATTGCAGAGCTACGGTACTTGTTTTAAAAAATTAGTGTTTGACCTAGTAGCCATTCTTCAAATCAAAAATCAAGATGATGTTTTACCATATTTTCGCCGCTGACTTTGTCAAAGTTAATGATGAAATGGACAGCACACAAATTTTTAAGCAATTAATCAAAATTCAAAGCCTACATGTAGCCTTATTTGTACACAATGTTTTTTTAAGTTGAAAACATTACATATGGCGCTTAGAAAAGTAATAAAGAAATAGGAAACTATTATCCGTAGAAAGCTTGGAATTGGACTTAACTACTGGCATGAAAAATACACAAGGCAATTATGATACAAATGATAATAATAATTTTTATTTTATTACTCCAAAAACTGCATAAAGCACCAAGGCAAAGCAAATCTACAACAAGTAGGTGTACAAAGCAGTGTCAACATATTGGTTAAGTAATAAAAGATATGTAAGTAGGCCTACCTAGTAAGTCATTACAGTAAATTCTGACATCTATGACATAATCAGGCATCTCTCATCCTTTGTATGTTTATAAATAGGGCCTAGAGCTTCAGTAGCTTCTCTTAGGTACGAATATTGTGAATTAGTCGAATAATTTTCCATTCAAATTGACAATTGTTAGTTTGTGACAACATTATTTGAGCAGTTTTAAAAAAGTCATAATTTTGCAAATTTATATACTACCGAGATGACGCCCCAATATATATATATATAGGCTTATAGCATTTATTCGAATGAATGATAATCTCACAAAGCAGCATGCAATTCGCATCATGTAGAAAGTTACAAAAGTTTCAGAAAGTCAAAGACAAAGAAATAATTGTTTGGTCAAAAACTTGAAAATTAAGAAAACTGTGTTAGTGGGCCGAATTTTAGACTTTTCATTATACAATCGACTACATAAAGGGAAAAAAGATGACGCTCTGCGTTCCGTTCGAGTGTATGGAATCGATATCCTGGAACTGTTAGCAAGAATATGTGGACATAAGTCATGTAGAGGAGTATTGGGAGTCAACGCATTGCGGAACAAATTAAGGGACTTTTCAACTCGTCGCTCAGACAAATTATGAAGACAATTCAAAGGGCAATGAAATCCGCAGATTACACGATGGCATCGTCTCGGCAGCTTATCGAGCAAGTTCGAGAGACTATGATTCAAGCCAATAAATAATGAACAATTGTACTGAATAACACTCAGAATACGCTGTTTATAAATGAGAATAAAGTCTTTCTTTGAGATGTTCGGAATTTTTCGTAGCCTTTTCAGAACGTAAACATTCCTTGCTGCTTTTCTCGTTATGTACCGGATATGTTCAGTCCACCTCATGGATTTATGAAAAATTATTCCCAAGACGGTTATTGAATCCGATGGAATGATGCAGGTGATGCATGAAGATTCTGTCGATTTCCTTACATCCATAACTTTGGTTTTGCTCATATTTAATTCCGGATGGGAATTAATTCCAATTCCGACTTTTCCAACTCTGCATGCACATCTACATATCATCTTACATCTCAGATGCATATTGCTACTTAAGTTTTGAGTGAAAATGCCTTGTTTAATTGTCATGACTGTTTAAAAGATTTGGAAAAGCCACGTAGAGGTTGGTAACTTTTTTTTTGATTTATTCTATCGATATATTTCGGCTATTCAGGTGCCATAGCCATTCTCAAGAAAACTGTGACATATATACAAAAGAAATTAACATGAATACAAGCAAGTTTCAAAATTTGTTTTGGCAAGTATATATAGCATAGTATCCCATAGAAGTCAAGCTATCCCCAGATTGATGATGGAAAAGATATGCAGCCACCCAATATTTTGTTAGACCCCACTCAACCTCCGATATCTACATGTATAAACTGGGGATGACAAGGTCTTCAAGAATAAGGAAGGATTTATATGAATAAAACGTTCTTCAGCCCTTCACACTCGATGCGAATGTTGATTGTTGGTCTGTGTTTGCGAATAATTATCGTCTCCTTTAGTCGCAAGTTAGGTTCGTCCTCCGCTGTATTTAAGATGTTGATGTCAAAAGACTCACATTGACATATATTTTATGCCTGTAGACGGATGATTGCGATGATTGCAGATGTTCCTTGAATCGCATGTGAAGAGGGCGAACCGTACTGCCGATGTACATTGTTGACATTTCTTACATCGCACTTGATAAACAGCGTTCTTTCTCAAGCATAGTTTCGAATCATTTATATAGCAATTTGTTAGTTTACAATTTTCGTTAATTCGTCGCTTTCTCAGAGCGTTTCTCAATGTTTTGGTTCTTTTAGTTATTCTTATATTTATTCCTTCTTTTTTGAAAATATGGCAGATTTTTTATCGATATTATAGTTGACATATTCCATTTTCAAATATTGATAATCCACTATGGAAACTCTTTGACTTTTCTTCGTTTTCCCATGCAGTTTGGATGTAAGGGCTATGTATACGTTTATACCAGTACAGGAGGCCATACTGAACGTTATCGAAATCTTGAAGAACAACAACATGCAGAAAATATAAGGAATGAAACTAGAAAACCTACAAGAGCTCATGACGATTGTTGTGATGAATACTTACTTACAGTACGATACCAAGTTTTACCAACAGCAAAGTGGGTTACCAATGGGTTCGTCCTTGAGTGGCATTGTAGCAATCCTTTTTATGGATGCATTGGAAAGAAGTGCACTCCTCGAAATCCCATCGTTTCCGCTTTTCAAACGCTATGTAGACGATTGTTTCTTCCTCGCAAGGAGCAGGGATGAAGCCATAAATGTCCTGAACACAATGAACAGTCAACACGATGCTATCAAATTTGACATCGAATTCCCAACAAATGAAAATTGTCTGAGTCTGTCGGACTTCAAAGTGACTATCAGTAGTGAAACCGGACCGAACTTTGAATTTTACAGAAAAGATGCTAAGAAAGAATTAAGTCGTAAGTTGGTCGTTGATGCATTCAGGTCTTACTGCATCGGCAGTGATAAAAATGTTGAATTTTTACTTCCTGTAATGAGTACCCAAACCACAGCATTAGGTTCATCTGTGTGCGTCTTCGGTTTCCTAGAAAGGATGAATCATATCCAACCTCAATATCGAAATGGCACATCACAGAATTAGACAACTTGCTCCTTCTCGAATGGATAATTCGTGTATCGCTTGCTATTGGAAATGGCAAACAATAAGCTGTCAGCAGAGGACACCAGAGCCAGTGAGAGATGCGTGCGTGCTGTGATATCACTTCGCACACACCAAAACACACATCGATGCCTGGCTTCGATTCAGTGTATGCACTATACAGTGACAAATGCCGAGGAGAGGATGTGAAATCATCAAGTGAACTAATTTTCGTGCGCCGGCTACTTTTTTCAATAATGATCGGAAGGGTCAACATTATGAATGTTTGTGGGCAATGATCTGAATTCTTCGAATCTGAAGGAATTTTGGCAATCGAAGCACTTCGCTGGAACTCACATTAATCCGCAAGCGACGCACGACTTTTTTCCTATCTCTGTAAGGTATTAGGAATTCCTTTTCGCCCACCTAATAGGTTCCTCAATGTGCCGTCCATTTCGTATTAATCACACTTCTAGCAAACCGAAGCAGATAAACAAAATATTTAATTCTGTGATTGAAACAGAATTGAAAATTTTACCATTATCACAACATTCACAGATGACTATGATTCGAATTCAGCTTGCTGTCGTTGTCACCGGCAAGAAGATGATATCATATTGAAAACTCCTTTAATCAGGATAATGATTGTGTGATTGAAAAATGTGACATAGTATGTCTTCGTTTAGTCTGCTTGATCTGGCCTTTTTGTAAGTGAAGTTGTTTCATCTTGCCTAGACAGCGTGAAACAAATGAGCTTCATGTCAATGGTCAGCTTGTTTATTACATTGAGAATGACAAACTGGGAGAAATTACATAATGACGTCCTATTCCCAAATAGAATCTTCAATCGCAATGTCCTGAGAATTCAGTGAGCCTATACAAAATTGAATTAATGTATAGATTGTTCAATCAAACAATTTTATCGGCAAAATCAGTAATAGATGCTGCCACAGCCATCGATTGTTTCATTGGCGCATAGATAAGGTGTTTATTACTTATCTATTTGTTTTTGGACATCAGGTGGCGGTTGGCGTTGAGCAACACACTGATTAAGACATTCTGAATTAAACATTGATGGCTAATTTAAAAGTAAATGGAAAGTAGAATATATATAATAATAATAATAATAATAATGTAGCTTTATTCGTACTTCACAACCGGTGGTTATTCAGAAGTAGCGTTACACAAATCATTTATAAAATACATCAGAAGTAGAATCAGATAGAAGTCAGGCAAAGCGAATAAAAGAATTTTGGAAGCGCATTGTTCTTGATCTGAGTTTTCTGTTCCGACTACCAAGTCTTTCACTATGTCGAGTTTCTTCGCTATCGTGAATAAGATGTAATGGGTGTTCCTCATCTTCTGCCTTTAATGCTAATTGCTCGGCCGTTCGCAAACAGAAGCTGGTAATATCCTCTGAACAGCTAAAACCGAACAACTTGCACAATCGCTTTTCAAGGCTAGCAATATGTCTGAATCTCGAGGCAGTGATGTTGCACCACGCGGGATAAGCATATGTCAAGATAGATCTTATCATGGTCACGTACACGGTTCGGAGCAATTGGTGGTTATTCGGCGAAATTTGCTTTAGGCAGTGTAGTAGATAAATTCGGCGTCTAGCTTTCGAAAGTGTGTGGTCGAGATGCTGTTGCCAATTGAGCTTGTTGTCAAGAACAATTCCCAGAAGTTTGGCAGAGCTAACTTCCTCAATAATGGTTGATGATTCTGGGTCACAGAGAGCTGAAAGGTTGAGGGCCTTCTTAGTATTGAAGTTCATGACCTTGGTTTTCATATAGTTCAAATGCATGCCATGCTCATGAGACCATGTCAGTATATGATTCAGCTCCTCACTGAGCTTATCGTCCTCGACTTCGCGAATGCAGTGCAGCACTGATATGTCATCAGCAAATTTTACCAGGGTGGAGTTTCCAAACTTTGGCTCCAAGCTGTCCATTGCTGAGGCAAACAACAATGGAGCTAACACGCCTCCCTGAGGGACTCCACTTGTGGCTCTAAACCACAATGAATAGTTACCATTGCATTTGATTCTTTGTTCTCGCACAGATAGATATGATGCAATCCAGAGCAACAGTTCTTTTGGAGCATTTTTGTCAATCAAGGATTGTAGAATAACCTGATGTGGTATTCTGTCAAATGCCTTGCTGTAATCCAACATCAGAAGTCTAACGGCTCCCGGAGTGTCTAGATGGGATAGAATACGATGAATCGTGTAGGTGAGTGCTAATCTAATGATTTGCAAATATTTATTGTTCTTTCCATAAGTTCCTCAATTGAAAGTATGGTCTTTTCTTCCCACCAGGAAGTGAGATTATTCTAAACATAATTTATAGCTCAATTTAATTTTGAGGCAGTACTTTACTCTCCAAAACCTAAACGAGTAGTGGGTTTTAATTATCACAATAATTGGAAGAAGCGATAATCATGATCGGTCGGGCACATATTAGTCACATGAAGTCACATATAAGCCGTGTTGAATGTGACGGATTTGGTCACATAAAGTCACATAAAGACTGGCAAACGTCACATGTGTTGGGCACATAATCGGTCACATATTGGGCACAGTTTGGTTTACAGTGTAGATTATTTACCTACTTTGCAACGATGATGTTGACTAATAGGAAAAATGACCTGGATTTCTGCCTTCAGGTTTGGAAAGTTTTCTAATGCACTTGCAATCGATCATTTTGCTTTTGCTGTGGTAGTGAATGTCTGCTAATGCGCTCATTGAGGACACCTATTTTGTGGAACGATAATTGTCATTCTTTGTACGTACTAGGTGAAGCTATAGTTCTACTATGGATGTAGAAAGAACTTTTTGACAAAATGTCTCATTGACGGCACAACATAAATTTTGTAGTGAGACAAATCAACTAAATGCCACGTTGAAGTCATTATCAATCGGTGTAGAGCTAGAGCGCTTCTTTGGATGATAAGCAGAACTTTCTCTCTTGTTGCTTCCGTCATTATTGCGTTGAATGTGATCAAACAATTAAATACATTGCATTCCGTTACAAAATTTCGCTGCGTATCCTGCCTGTTTTTTCGACTGCAACTTGTCCATTGTTTATAGATGTATATTCTATCATAATCCATCAGACATCGTTTTGGTTGTGTTAAAATACATTAACCTTCTGCGATGATGATCAGAATTGTGAAAATTAGACAGCGCGTTATATTGACAAAATATTCCAAAATATATCAAACCCCAAAGATCATGCCATCTAAAAGGGCATCAAAATTCAGTATAACCACCTCGTCGATGTATTGACCTTCCACTTCAAATGCAAGATGCCGGAATAGGGTACAATGTTTTGCATATCCCTTTATCTAACGCAAGGCATAATAGGAATAGGCTTGCAAAATGAAGTTTATTCAGATATACCTAGGTTATTCCTATATTGTTAATATTCTAAATCTATTCCTAATTTCTATGTAATGATTGCAGGTGGAAAACAATATTGCATGGAAAGACACACATTTGTTGCTTACAGAAATTGTCACCATCGTGCATTTTTGTGGATAAAAATGCACGGTAAGCAGCAAACATGCATGCTGAAACAAAGTGGCAACCAGAAAGGCAATTCTCTGAAGCTCGCAGAATATTTCCTGTGTAACGAACTAGCATTTACGTATTTTCAGCAAGGTGTAGTCAAAACTTCATACCTGTTCACAAAAGGATTGTCAAGCAATATTGAGAGATGCAATGCGTGTCCTTCTTCTTGGAAGCTGTTTGGGGTTTCGCAATGTTTTGTCACATAAAGGCTGATGGGAAGATTGGATGTGAGCAAAATAACGGAGGGCTTTATATTGTTCCCGAAGTGTGCTAGAAGGCTGATGGACGTCCTCTCATTATCAATAGCATGTCGTCTGGAATGTTTTCTAAAGCAACAGCTAGCACACCCTCTGCCCTGTGTCTTCTAAAGTGTGACCAGACATGTGCAGTTTTAGCCTGGTGCAGACTTCATGACCAATGATCTGATGCGGTGCATCCAGAGTATATGGTCAATCTGCTGGTTTGAGACTTTGTTATCCCATCCAATATTAGTTTAAAAAGCTAATTAAACAAACTAGCAGATAGACATTTACGGTAGGTTGTATCAAAGTTGATGATAGCACAGTTTTATCATAGAAAGACCAATCGTGTGGTTGAAGTAGGTTACATATTTACATGTACATACATGTAAGCTTACATGTAGATGACTTGCTATGACATGATGTGATCATATACTTAGGCAGAATTTTCCAAGAAAACCACAAATGATCATTCATGGTCAATTTCTTTACTCTTGGGTTCTCAGTCTTGGAGGGGTACCCAAGCTCTTGGGTCCGCACCCCAAGATTATTGGGTACCCCCCCCCAAGACTACACCAAACCCAAGAGTGAACCAAACACCGAAGACCAAACCTTGCTAAATGTATCCACGACTTTTTGATGGAGACTTGTCGTCAGAATTACGACTCACCTTAATGTAAACGAAAGAGCGCGTTTTCATCTTTGTGCAGGACTTTTCTTCCGTAAGTACTTTACAAATGTTGTATTTCTCATAAATGAAGAAATCACAATAACTTTTTTCTAAATGCCAGTGCATTAACTTAAAAGACCATAGATTTCTCGATCCATGCTACAGCCTTTACATCGGATGCTCCCAGCTGATATATATGACTTGAAATTTGTACTTAATATTCAATGACTCTCAGATAAATATCAGTCCGTGAAATACCAAAGCCATAGAATTACATAAGAAGTACGCTAGAGTGAAAGTTTGATATCTTGCTTATGTACAATGATGCAAATGGCACATGTAAAATTCTATGGTTTGTAAACCACCTTCGATCTATAACATTGTATCCTAGTACAACTAATTGTCAAGTCAGTTGTGGAAGTTGTTGACAGCAAATTACAGAATTTTCATGAAGAATTTTCACAATTTGAAACTAACATCTGATACGAGATTCTCGTATGTTAACAGAGATCTGCTATGTTTTTCATACCACATCTCACTTACTTTCTTATGTGATTGGTATATGTAGCGATACAAACTATTCTGTCTGTGATTGGCTGTTTTACACTGAAATACGAGTTGTTGGCATGTTTTATATACGAGACCCGATGCAAATTCATCCTTATTCGTATGCATCTGATATGTGTTTCGGATGAGCAGCTTTAAGTCACAGCAAAAAAATATATGTATTACATACTACTGTTAAATAACTTTTTTCGGTAATACCAGTCGTAAATATTTTTTGTTTGATTGAGTGATATGTAATTAGATTGTGAATTTTACGCTCCACGAGATTGACGTCGTTGCTATTTATCTAGCAACATTAACAGGACGTTTTCTTAGCTCTACTTTATGACCCAGGTTGTTAAACATCAATTCATTCACACGATAACTTTCGTGCAATCATGTTGACTTATATATCTCAAACATAACTATTTTTGCGTTCTTGCATTATAATGTGTTTTTATTTCGGTTTGATAATATGCTTTATTTCAAAATTACATAATGCATAATTGTTAATGGTTGAATACTTATTGATTATTTATGAAATGCCTTAGACTTGCGTGTATTAAAATCGAATTCAGTATTCGAAGTATGACTCTTGAATGTCATTATCTCACTACTTACAGAACAGTAGTAACATTAGTGTGATCTTTATTGACAAAAGGCCTTAAATCAAGATACTTTGGACATGATTTATGCTTTCTTTTAACATTGTGCTGATATGGCTTTAGTATGTAATGCATACCACTTTTGAAATAACATACGAAAAGCATACGACTATATACCAAGAGAATACAGAAATATACCAAAAAATATTTTGGTGTGCATCCTTCGTATGTGATTGGTATGGAGCGATTTACAGTGTAGTAAAGAAACATAGCTATTTTCTGGAATAAACACATTGAAAGCTTCTTTACCAGCAATCTTCATTCAGATAAATGAAATGTCGCTGGTACTTTTCAGTTAATTATTGAATGACACATGCGATATAGTGTGATGATATTTTGGAAGCTCTATTCGAAAGCATGCCAAGATTTTGAAAATTGTTCAAATATAATGAACAGGGAAGCCCTTCGAAGCCAAATGAATAGTCGAAGATTTCTTGGCCTCTAATTTTAAGCTGGAGTAATGTATGTTCTGTTAATCGACATTCCAAGTTGCGCATGTGTCGTTTTATACCCTTGATAGATTATAGGAGCGATATTTCAAAATGATGAACGCACAGAACGTTTTTAAGGATTTCCTTCTTTGTCATCCTGTCGCTGCAGCAGGCCTATTTTGTAGATTGAATAATGTTTTTGTGAGCATGATCCTTGGAAAGGGGGCGACAATCTAGATCACAAATTTACTTGATAAAAGTATATGCCAACCAGAAAACTTGAAAACCAGCACGTGTAATTTGCTTTTTGCTCCAAGTAACTTCTCCCGGCGTGTGCCACAATTTTCATGCATTTTTCGTTATAGGACTTTCTATGGTACTGTATTCTTAATTTATATTTCACAGTGCTATAATCTCTATGATTATTGCTTCCATAATATAGTTTATGCTTTCCAAAGTGTGCATAAATTTCAAAGAGTGCAATAATAGTTATTTACACAACAAGTGCAAAGTATCCAGCTTTATTGCATTTTTTGAGATCAACATGTCTATGCACGAGCCCAAAGGGAGAGGGCATAGTTTGTTGATCGAGAAAAATGCAATTAAGCTGGATATCTTTGCACGAGTTCTGTAAGGTAACTTTATATTTCACAGAACTACCAGAATCTATGATCATGATCCTTAAAATGATGTGAAAATCAAACCAAAGCAATTTTGAAATCAGATAGCCTGCTTCTCTGTCCATTGTACATGCAGATTTATCTCATCAACAACTAGTCATCAACAAACAGTCAAGCCAATCGGTTGGTTCAGGCTACAGGTCGCAGCGTCAATCAATGGTAACTGATTTTTTGAGCATCGATGGATACTAGGTAGCTTTCCTGTATGTTCTATACTGGACATTCAAATGTCAACAGTTTGGTCGCAATCTCGCCTTGAAAATCGGCCAAATCTACGTTTGGGAGCGTCTGTAGGCGACAGTGTTTACGTCATCATGTCATCATCATCATCATGGAACACATGACAATTGAAAATTCAGCAAATTTAACATGTTTTCATCGTACAGTTTTATCAAATTCAACTCCAACTCTGAGAAAGCATCTATTGAAAAAAAACAATGACTTTTCCTTTCGACGAGCCTGCAGACAAGAGTTTTGAGAAATTCTAATTCTTAAACTTGAAATACAAAGCTTTAGTGAATGTCTCGACCTCATGAGAAGATCTAACGCTTCATCACAATACCAATTCGAGCAGAGGCGAAGAAAGATTTTTGAGGGTCAAAATCGCTCCAAATTGTGCACAGTTATTCACGCTTAGGAAGGAATATGGGGTCTAACATTTTCTGACAGTCAATTTAGGCTAAAGGCAAAATGAAAAAACTGTCGATCTGTTCATATCAATTTCAACATGGGATTTTCACTGCAGCTCTTCAAAGATAAAACATGGATTTTGGCCCTTTTTCAACTGTCGCCAACAGAGTTTGCAGTCTACGACACTCAAACTAGGATATATTAGAATTGATGGCATCATACAAAAGTGTATTGTTGAATTTCAGTGATTCGCCCATTGACGTGGGTGTGAGAATTTTTCAAAAAAGACAAAATTATGCTGTATTTTTTCTGTGGCTAATAACCGGTGTAAAATGGAAACATTGAAAACACTAACGTACATGACATTGTGAGTTTTATATTTCTAAAGGGCATGGAGCAAGTTTGGAAAAAATATTCTCAATAGAACCGCCTAAAATGAAGCATTTATGTCACTATAAAGAGACAATATTTGCGCCCATTTAATTAGTCATATCGAAAAATGGAACATGGGAAGATGAGCAGAATACGCAGATGTACTGTAATATATATATATATTACATGAAAATAATTTTTGGGATGATCTAAACAAAAACATCATTCATTTAATGCAACCTGATATAAATTCATCTTCATTTCTATTCCTCCATTGCCTATGTCCCCATGTTAATATAAAGTAGACGAAAAAGTGTATAAACTACCTATTAATCCAGATATCTATATTTATCCATGTGATAAGATATTACATCAGTAGATGAACTTTCAAGCAAGCAGTAGATGAAATGCAAAATTGAATTTCATCTACTGCTTGAAAGTTCATCTACTGATGTGATCTCTGATACTGCATCCTTTAGAAAACATATATAACAAAACATAGTTAAAATGTACAATTGTTAAATGAACAGTTATTAAATATGATTGTTTTGTTTGGCTTGGTAGCTTCTTGCTCTGACTGTGACAAAAAAGATGTAGACGGGACAACAGAGGACACAGGCTGTGGGTTTGAACCAGAGAGTATGCTTCCCATTTCTCTTTCCATCAGCTGCTCATGAATATAGACCTCATCGGCGTCTGATATATGGCCCATGCGTTTCTTTACCACCTCTTTCGGTATCCCTGCCTTCACCAACCTTGTCTTAGCTGAGCGGCGTAAGCTTGTATTCGTGTAATATCCTGTTTTGCCAATGCTAGACATGAATCGCTTGGTAACACCTTCAATCTGATGAATTCCCAAAGGTTGAGCTTTGTACCACACTGATGAAGTCGGATTATTGATCCTCGCTAGGTAGAAATCAGGCAATTTACATTCAGTCGGTCTATGCGAAATGTACAGCTCATAAAGGTTTATCACGCAGCGACTTGGGTTTTCTTTGTTAGGGAATATTCTTACAGATTTTGGATCCAATGTCGATTGCTTCAGACCAAAGTTTTTGCATTTTGATACATGTTCTGTGTATCGATGAACCTTCTCTCCATTTTCTGTTATTAGCTTCAGATGACTGTTGTTTCCAAACTTCAACTGCTTATGTTCTGCTGCTGCACGTAATCCCAATTGAATTCCGAGACAGTAAATCAGACTTTCTTGGAGTTGAGTTGGTGTACCAGATCCTAGAATACCCTTCTGCCATAATTCCTTTTCATCATCCTCAGATATTGGTTCTGCGCGTTTTGGGGCTGCAACATTTCCTTCTTCTGCGCTGACTCTCATTTCTGCGTCAAGGACATCGCGTGCCTCTTTGAACTATGTAGATTTGAACAATGACCAATCTCTGCCGCATTCGTATTGTAAATAATGTTGTATCATTGCAAATATAGACTTTAACGATTTTGGTGGGTATTTCGTTCCGTCCTGTTTACGCACATCTGCCAAAAAAAACTTTAAGCAGTAATTCAAATCCCTATCGCTCATCTCTTCCAGCTCATGGAACACCTTGCACCCATCCAGTCTTATTTTCCATTCACTATGCCATGATTTGAACAGCTTTACACATGACTTTTCTTTCTTCTTGGTTCCCTCAGGTACTCTTCTTTTCAAATATTCTTGTATTTCTTCTGATGATGTTGTAGCAAATCTAGAGATTGATGCAGAAGTAGCTTGTTGTGTACAGTCATCATTGAAAAAGTCCATCATAAGAGAATCGAATTCGTCAAAATATTCTTCTAGAAATGAATCATTCATTCTTCGTAGGCTTGACAGTTAGACAATAGTGAAATTGTGGCAGAGAATTGATTTCTCAGGCATATTATATTATTGAAAATTAGTTTAAAATTTAGAAATCTAAGTATTACAGATTTCCATGACTATGTTCGGGATATAGGATCAGATTGATCATGGACATCGATAGATCATTGAGATAGATGCCCATTTATATGATCGGAATAGAAATATTGATAAACCACTTTTTTCGGAGTAAACCAAGACATCTACTCGTGCTTCGCACTCTGATCGGAATAGAAATATTGATAAACCACTTTTTCGGAGTAAACCAAGACATCTACTCGTGCTTCGCACTCTGATCGGAATAGAAATATTGATAAACCACTTTTTCGGAGTAAACCAAGACATCTACTCGTGCTTCGCACTCTGATCGGAATAGAAATATTGATAAACCACTTTTTCGGAGTAAACCAAGACATCTACTCGTGCTTCGCACTCGTAGATGATCCTTGGTTCACTCCTCAAAACAGTGGTTTATCATATACTTCTCTCTCATTTCTCGATTCCTTCCTCTTCCACTTGTGTGAATTGAGTATGCACGAGTATGCAATATCCATTCATACAAGATATCAAAATTTTAAAAAATTTAGGTGTTACAGAAGTCGAGAAAACTTTCTATGTGCTAATGTATTTCAATGAAGGAGTGCAATAAAGACTTTATTGCACTCTTTGAAATTTATGCACACTTTGGAAAGCATAAACTATATTTATGTTAGGTCTATACTATATGTTAGGAAATGAGTAAGGACAGTCTTGCAGTCATGTGATCAAGGAAGGAAAGACTTGAGGTTAGGAATTCAGTGAGTATGGTCTTGCAGTCATGTGATCAAGGAGGAAAGGACTTGAGATTAGGAACTGTATGAGGATATTCATTCAGTCGTTGAATGAAAGAAGGAATTGAGGAGGGACTAGATGTCATAATACTAAAACGATATGACTTCAGTAAGGGACAGAACTAAAGCGTAGCTGTATTAAAGAAATCCACCGGAATCACTGGTTTTAAGTATAATAATTATTAATGAGCAAAAACACAAAACTACACAGTGTATTGAAATGTCAATGCAAAATGAAGATTAGACATGCCTCTCCAGCTGCATTCAATCGCCAACTATCCGACAGTCTCATACATTTTGGTAACATAATATCGCAGACATATTTTGAAAAAGAACATATGTTTGAAATTTTCATATCAGGCAACAGAAGATAATTTTCTTTTACAATCCAACCGAAACAAAAATACCAACAAGAAAAGCGTAATTAACTACTTCTACCTTTCAGTTAAGATGGAAGCACTCCACACCACTCATGAAAAAGGGTTAACATGCAAACAGTATCATCTGCATGTTTCAAGAGATTTTGATTCATGATCCATGTCTGCATCTAGGGCTTACAATCATCAGGAAGAAAGATGGCGATATGTGGACGGCTAAATATGAAAAGACTAAAAACACATGTATGGAGTAAGGGATAGAAATGAAACATAGCTGTATTCAAAAGATGCATAAAAAATTTCAATAATAAAAAAAATGATGAGATAAATCTAAAACCAGAGTGTATTTAATTGTCAAAACCAGTTGATGTTTAAACATCCCTTATCAGCTGCATACAAGCGTTAACTATCAGACAGCCTCACTGATTTTGCTAACATAATGTCACAGATATATTTCAAAAAACAAAATATATCTGAAAATTTTTATATCAGGCAAGAGGAGAGAATTGTATTCAAGACGTTCCAACGGAAAAAATACCAACCAGGAGAGCGTAATTAACTACTTTTCAATCAGTAAACATGAAAGCACTGGCACACCCCTCAAAAAACAGGATTAACTTACACACAGTATCATAACCAAAAAACGCTAACATTCAAAATTGGTTGCAAAATCAACTTGGACGGGATTGAATATCTCAGTTCTACTTTCGTAGTTTACGCAACTTACAGCTGTAATTAATTATGTTGCGAAAGAAATCAGTCATTCCTGTATTTAATGGCCAAAACCAGTTGATGTTTAAACATCCCTCATCAGCTATATGCAAACGCTAAGTATCAGACAGTCTCATTGATTTTGCTAACATAATATCGCAGGAATATTTCAAAAAAGAACATGTATTTGAATCTTATTATATCACACAAGAAAAGAGAATTGCCATCAAGACTGTCCAACGTAATAAAATACTAACAAGAAAATCATTATGAATTGCTTTCACCTTTCAGTAAACTTGAAAGCACTCCATACCATTCATGAAATAGGATTAACTTACAGACAGCATCATAACGAGCAAACCCCAACATTCAATAACGGTGACAAAATCAACCTGGACGTGATTGAATGTCTCAGACCCACTTGTGTAGCTTTCGCTCACAATCATCAACACGAAAGCGATAATATCTGTACGACTCAAATTGAAAAGACTAAATAGAAAATTAAGTCGTAAGGGATAGAAAAGAAACATAGCTTCATTAAAAAGATACAGAAAGAATCAATTTTCTATAATAATTATTGATGAGCAAAATCTAAAACCAGAAAGTGAATTTGAATCTCAAAACAAGTTGATGTTTAAACATCCCTTATCAGCTACATACTAACGCTAACTATCAGACAGTCTCATTGATTTTGGTAACATAATATCCCAGACATATTTCAAATAGCAACATATATTTGAAATTCTTTATATCAGGCAAGAGAAGATAATTTTCTTTGACAATCCAACGGAACCAAAAATACCAATTAGAAAAGCGTAATTAATTATAAATACCCATCAGTAAACATGAAAACACTCCATGCCATTCATGAAATAGGATTAACATAAAGACAGCATCATACCGAACAAAAGTTAACATTCAAAAATTGTGGCAAAATCAACTTGGACGGGCTTGAATATCTCAGTCCCACTTGCGTAGTTTACGCAACTTACTGCTAGTCATAGAGATTATAGCACTGTGAAATATAAACAGTCTTTATTGCACTCCTTCATTGAAATACATTAGCACATAGAAAGTTTTCTCGACTTCTGTAACACCTATAATTATTTACACGAAATTGGTAAAGCGTCACTTTACAATACGACGTATGTATGACGAGAGAGCGCAGCGATCGAGTCATAGAAAGTTTACGAGCATTGTAAAAAGCTTTGCCAATGAGTGTATGTAATTTTATTCTATGCAGTTATATGCAGTCGAAGACAATTGATGCATTTCTATGATTACAGAATTTGAAATTTGATTCTACAATCATTAAGATACTATCCTCCACTTCTATACTAATTCTGTACAGAATCGTTCCTCAAAATGAAGCGATCGGCCAGCGAAATAATGGAAAATTTGACTCCAGCCAAAAGCGGAAAACGCTACAACGATGCTTGGAATGCATTACTAAAATTTACTAAGAAGCAAGATCGACCAACCGAAGATGACTTTATTGAATACTTCGATTACCTGCGAAATGAAAAGAAACAAGCACCAAGCAGCTTATGGACATACTATTCGATGATCAATAACAAGTACCAAGCTACAGTCCGTTTCATAAAAAGTGGATCATCCTAAAATTTGACTAAAAAAAACATAAGTATGATACAGAAAGCATTTTTCATGTTATTTCATGTCCCTAATATATTTAAATGTCCTTATATAATCTGATAAGCTATGATACAGTAACGGTTCTTAAGAAGCTGATATTTTGTGGCCCTACCCTTATGGTCAATGACATTACCAATTCGTCTAGGCATTGATTCGATAATATCGTTGATTTTTGACTGATCTAACTTTCTCCACTCTCTTTTTAACAGTGACGTAAGTTGTGATACGCCATCTGTAGGTAGCAGTGAACGACGAACGTTACGTTTTACAATACTCCATACATTTTCTATGGGATTCAGATCAGGAGAACGAGCTGGCCAAGATAATGTCCTAAGCCCTAATTGAGACTTGCATAAGTTGACTCTACTACTCCTGTGACACGTAGCATTATCATCCATAAATAACCAAGTCGATGGATCACCAAGTTGATCTGTCATTTGGCAAATGTTCATTCGTAAAACATTCACATAGCGTTCAGAATTCATGGTTCCTTGCTGTATGTGAAGTTCAGAGCGGCCATTGGTCCAAATGCCAGCCCAAATCAGTAGAGTCGCACCACCTTGTACCCGGGGACGATGTAAATGTCTCGGAATTTCCTGATCAGATTTTATCCATAATCTCAATCGATCATCACTATCCTTCAGACGGACTGCTGCCTCGTCAGACCAGACAACCCGATCCCATTGATTTCGCCAGTGACAATGACTCATTGCCCATCTGAGACGTCTTTTGTATGCTGATCTGATAATTCGATCTGAGAGGGCCTCTTACAGCTCTTGAAATTCGACTCAATAAGTCTTCTACGAATAGTGGACTTAGAAATAGACGAGACTAGTGCAGCCATCTCAGTTAACGAGAGACTTGGATCAACTTTAACAAATCTCAAAATTAGGCGGTCTCTACGTTTGGATGTTTTGCGTGGACGGCCAGAGCCCTCTTTACGACAGAGTCGAAAATCATCATTATGCCATCGATGCACATTTGTGTAAGGGACATTTAGTCACTTGCTTGTAGCTCGCAAAGAAGACCCTAGTTCTAGCAAGGCTGACACTTTGCCTTTTGTGAATGCGATCTCGTTATTGTTCATTTGTGCTTTGTATTGTTTTCAACCGGTAAGAGATAGATTTCTAGCTGAAAGCAATCAGGAGTGCTGCCAACACCACCGCAACGAAGTCAGGAAGCTATGGAACATGAAGTCCAGTTAATCACATGTAGCAGCTACATTATCGTTGATGAATAATGGTGCTATACTGGCTCTGATTGACCGATTTTCTTTATTTTTGTTTTGCTTGATAGTTTTTGGCTTGTAGAACAACATATTACATAACAAAGGAAACAAATGTAATTTTATAAGAGTGAGGTATGATTTTGTGTAACATTGCTAAATGAAGATCAAATTATCTACTACTTTTTTATCTATAACAGGAAAACAACTCAATATTCATGCTTGAAATTTCCAACAATGATATTAGTAAGCACAACTGACATATCTTCCAAATTTCAGAGAAATTCGTTCAAGTTTGGCGGAGTTAGACAAAGTTGAAGTTAAGGTGATGTTTAAGGGTGATCCATTTTTTATGAAACAATCTGTATTTATGGCGAAAAACTCCAGAAATTTCCTCGAATAACATTGCTTCTGAAATCTTATGAAAGTGGTTATCAACGAAAAACTTCAAGATTCTTCAAGAAAGAAGAAATTGATCAGTACTTGACAAATGCACCGGATGAAGGGGAAAACATTTATATTAAGGCTGCTCTCGTTGTTGGATATTACGGTGGATTACGATGCGCAGATCTTACAAACATTTTGTGCGAGGACTGCGAATTTAATGAAACCATCGGAATGTGGATTATAGTCCGGCAGCCAGAACGAGTTTCTGCAGGGAACGAGGCCGAAAGTGAGACTTTTACAGAATGATCTACACCTTCTGCCTACCACGAATTCGCGCGTCTGCCGAGTTCTAGTGAGTTCCTCTTCTTGTCAGACAGGATCAAAGAAAAACACATGTAAATCCAATGGGACGCAGATTGCAGTTTTTAGCTAAAATGAAATTTTCTATATTTTCTCTGATTAAACAAAAAGTACTAAGCCTAGAGTCATAATTTTTGGCATGGAATGTCTACAGGTCATTTCCTATGATATGCATGTGCTGTTATCATGCATCTAATCGGGAATGTATGCGAGAATGTGGTTAAATGTGGATAAAGTTGCTCAAAATGTTTGTGTTTGTCGACATTAAGAGGCTCGCCAAATCTAAATATGTTTAGCTTTATAAACCTGTTTGCATGAACATGAAAGGAAATGACCTGAAGACATTCTATGCCAAAAATTATGACTCTAGGCTTAGTACTTTTTGTTTAATCAGAGAAAATATAGAAAATTTCATTTTAGTCAAAAACTGCAATCTGCGTCCCATTGGATTTACATGTGCTTTTCTGTGATCCTGTCTGACAAGAAGAGGAACTCACTAGAACTCGACAGACGTGGCGATTCGAAGGAGGCATAGGGTGCACGTCATTTTGTGAAAGTCTCACTTTCCGCCTCGTTCCCTGCAGAAACTCGTTCTGGCTGCCGGACTATTACCTATACAGTGAGTAAACAAAAAGGAGAGGTGATAAAGAATAAATTTAACATTCCCCTAGATTACTGCAGATTCATTGAAATTTATGACAATGAACTGAGTAGATGTGGTGTAGGAAATGGAAGAATGTTCAAGACATACCGTGAAAGAAAGGACAGCTCATGGTACTTTACCCAGCAGCCAATGGGCATGCACAAAGACAATGGGCATGCATACTTTGCGGAAAATCAGCTTCTATGTAGCTGAATATCTACAACTTCCTGAACCGGAAAAGTACACTGGCCATTGCTTACGCCGTTCTGCAGCGAATAAACTGGCAGAAGAAAATACTTCCTCAGTGGCTATGAAGCAATACTTCAATTGGAAATCGGAAAATACAGCGATGAAATACCTAGAGAACATAAATGCTGCCAAACTTGAGATGTCAAAAAGGATAGGAAACGGGGTCACTACTACGGAAGAAAAGACTTCCAATGTTTATAATTTGTCAAATTGTAGCAATGTCGTCATTAACTTATGATGTTATAAGACTAATTTGTCTTAATTGCTGTTTCTAGTATTTCATACTTGTTATCAAAGCATTCAATAAAAATGATTTTCATCTACTCCAAAGTTTCTCGGGCTCCATGACTTAATTGTAAAGTTGTCCATGCACTGTAAAGTAGAACTTTACAGATGACATCTATGAATAGTAAAGTGAAGAAATCTATGCATGCATAGAATAAAATCTTGTAAAATTTTGATATCTTCTATGAATGGATATTGCATACTCGTGCATACTCAATTCACACAAGTGGAAGAGGAAGGAATCGAGAAATGAGAGAGAAATGAAGATGAATTTATATCAGGTTGCATTAAATGAATGATGTTTTTGTTTAGATCATCCCAAAAAATTATTTTCATGTAATATATATATTACAGTACATCTGCGTATTCTGCTCATCTTCAAATGTTCCATTTTTCGATATGACTAATTAAATGGGCGCAAATATTGTCTCTTTATAGTGATATAAATGCTTCATTTTAGGCGGTTCTATTGAGAATATTTTTTCCAAACTTGCTCCATGCCCTTTAGAAATATAAAACTCACAATGTCATGTACGTTAGTGTTTTCAATGTTTCCATTTTACACCGGTTATTAGCCACAGAAAAAATACAGCATAATTTTGTCTTTTTTGAAAAATTCTCACACCCACGTCAATGGGCGAATCACTGAAATTCAACAATACACTTTTGTATGATGCCATCAATTCTAATATATCCTAGTTTGAGTGTCGTAGACTGCAAACTCTGTTGGCGACAGTTGAAAAAGGGCCAAAATCCATGTTTTATCTTTGAAGAGCTGCAGTGAAAATCCCATGTTGAAATTGATATGAACAGATCGACAGTTTTTTTCATTTTGCCTTTAGCCTAAATTGACTGTCAGAAAATGTTAGACCCCCATATTCCTTCCTAAGCGTGAATAACTGTGCACAATTTGGCGCGATTTTGACCCTCAAAAATCTTTCTTCGCCTCTGCTCGAATTGGTATTGTGATGAAGCGTTAGATCTTCTCATGAGGTCGAGACATTCACTAAAACTTTGTATTTCAAGTTTAAGAATTAGAAATTTCTCAAAACTCTTCTCTGCAGGCTCGTCGAAAGGAAAAGTCATTGTTTTTTTCAATAGATGCTTTCTCAGAGTTGGAGTTGAATTTGATAAAACTGTACGATGAAAACATGTTAAATTTGCTGAATTTTCAATTGTCATGTGTTCCATGATGATGATGATGACATGATGACGTAAACACTGTCGCCTACAGACGCTCCCAAAAGTAGATTTGGCCGATTTTCAAGGCGAGATTGCGACCAAACTGTTGACATTTGAATGTCCAGTATAGAACATACAGGAAAGCTACCTAGTATCCATCGATGCTCAAAAAATCAGTTACCATTGATTGACGCTGCGACCTGTAGCCTGAACCAACCGATTGGCTTGACTGTTTGTTGATGACTAGTTGTTGATGAGATAAATCTGCATGTGCAATGGACAGAGAAGCAGGCTATCTGATTTCAAAATTGCTTTGGTTTGATTTTCACATCATTTTAAGGATCATGATCATAGATTCTGGTAGTTCTGTGAAATATAAAGTTACCTTACAGAACTCGTGCAAAGATATCCAGCTTAATTGCATTTTTCTCGATCAACAAACTATGCCCTCTCCCTTTGGGCTCGTGCATAGACATGTTGATCTCAAAAATGCAATAAAGCTAGATACTTTGCACTTGTTGTGTAAATAACTATTATTGCACTCTTTGAAATTTATGCACACTTTGGAAAGCATAAACTATATTATGGAAGCAATAATCATAGAGATTATAGCACTGTGAAATATAAATTAACAATACAGTACCATAGAAAGTCCTATAACGAAAAATGCATGAAAATTATGGCACACGCCGGGAGAAGTTACTTGGAGCAAAAAGCAAATTACACGTGCTGGTTTTCAAGTTTTCTGGTTGGCATATACTTTTATCAAGTAAATTTGTGATCTAGATTGTCGCCCCCTTTCCAAGGATCATGCTCACAAAAACATTATTCAATCTACAAAATAAGCCTACTGCAGCGACAGGATGACAAAGAAGGAAATCCTTAAAAACGTTCTGTGAGTTCATCATTTTGAAATATCGCTCCTATAATCTATCAAGGGTATAGTCATCTTTTGACATCACTCAAGTTTCGTGCTTCTATTGAATTTGTTGAATTCGGTGACGGGTCCAGCTGGTTGGAAGTACGTGGGTCAATGAAACTTGATCTTCAACCCACCTGACCCACTTCTCAACTCTGGTACTACTGCACATGACTTTTGAGTAGTATAACTGATCAATATTTTCATAATTGTGGAGTTGAAAATCTGTTGGTAGATCGATTAGTTTCGATGAGCAGATGCTTAATTTTCAGAGTTGATGCTGTATTGTGACATCAGTCTTGCGATATTTCAACATATGAAATGGGAATTTTTCTATGTGCTTCCTGTATCTGAACAGTCTGCTGAAGGGATCATGAAATGGTTGTAAACATCAAGGATTGGTCTCCAACATATTCCGAAACTCTGTGTTATTTGTGATATTTGCCTTCATCTCTTTGTGTTATTTTTAGGCTTGTGATGAAAATGCTTTTCGCACTAACTTGCGCAGACATAAAGTCGCAGTTCTATGGATAAATCTGTCAGTTGAAATAAATACTGTGCAATAAGACTTTTGTTGAATAGATATTGAGCCGATTGAAGGCAGTCCATATTCCCGACGCGATGAAATTGTTCGCTAGAAACCAAAGCAATCAGCAAGAATGACCAATATGCATCACATCATGCACGAAATTGATATGAATACCGTCTACACTTATCGGAATACAATAAAGCAAGAAGTTGAATTCAAGAAGAAATAAGCTTAAGAACAGTGTGCTAAATTCACCAAACTCACGTCTTAATTAAATAAAACGTGTTGCACCAAAAATAATAAAAGATAATAATAATATAGACGTTCATTTCAAAAACCCCAAATGGTAATCGTGGGGCTCAAGTCATACACAAAGACATATATAATTACAAAGAAATACAAGAACTTAGCAAACAAATCATGTTTTCAATCATGTTTTCATCCTAAGCAAGAAAGACAGCAGGTCATCGCAAATGATACAAAGTGAAACATGCAAGACATTACAAATTATATCCGTCATTTGATAGCTTAGCCATAGTTAAAAAAATAGCTATTACTTCTCATTGCGCTGTTTTACACAAGGGAATCAAAAACCTTTCGGAATAATGTAATCGCTCAGGTAACAAGTGATGCAAAGGATGACCCTCATCATCGACAACCTTTAAAAAGAATGAGTACCCTTGGATCGTGCGTCGATAACATAGTGGAATAAAGTGTGCACAATTACAATCTGATTTCTCGCATATAATTCGATGAAAACGTTTTTGCAAACGCTCCAATAAGTCTGAACTGGTGGATTACAAGTTAACTAATAAGGGAGAACAATATTACAATACACTGCGAAAACAAGAAAAATACACTTGAATGATGAGGTCACTTGTAAAAAAGTGCTTCAACCTACGTATCACATAAATCTTTGACGACGCTTTCTTAGCAATGTACAATTATGTTCTCTCCATGTCAATCTACTATCAATAATCACACCGAGTAATCTTAAACTATGAACAGTCTCAATTGACGACAGTTGATATCTTCCAAAATCAAAGTGAGGATTTGAAGTAATAAACATCTGTTTACATTTATCTACATTGATCGACATTTTGTTCATATACGTCCAAACCATGAGTTCGTCGTAGTGACTCTGCATGAGTGGAAAATCAGCATTCTTAGAAATAGAGCAACACAAAGTGAAATCATCGGCATACTTGATTAAACAAGCATTATCACTATCCAAAGACATATCTGCGGTAAAGATTTTCGTGTTTTTACCTTTGTCAGCTCATATTCAACATCAGCTTCGGAAAATACAAAGGGAACGATGTAGGGAAAGCTGGTAAATCATATAAATAATCACCATATAATCATATAAAATAAACTGAGAATATCATTTTGTGATCAGGACATAATTGCTTATTTATCTGCAACAATAGCAGCGCGGTTGACAATGACGCTTTCATTGTCTTTAACAGCAAATATCATATTTTCGCCTAATAGGAAGATGTCTACCTGATAAAAATGATAAATCTCATTTTGAGTGACTAAATGAGTGTTGAACCATTAAGTGCAGTAGCTTCTGTTTTCTTGCATGTCGGAATTAGTCTGTCTCTTCCATTATTATTCAATTTTTGTATTTGATATTTTTCTTCTATATTTTACATCTTCATTTGAAATGCATTTGAAAGTGTATAATCGAACAAATAAGCGCATTTTATTCTATTCGACTAACGCTCTCATTTTCCTTCCATTCATCATATCAATGCTAATTCTGATGATCTGCAAATGTGCAGCAGAATATATCGAATTAAAAACAATATCTAGCGTAATGATTCATATAACCAGTGACTCTCAAGCAAACCATGATTCTATACAAACTTCACAACCAGTGACGCTTTTAATTGTCGGCACAGTTAGGTAGCTGAGCTCAAAAATACAATTACCTTTCCTGTCCACAGTACCTCTATGGTTGACCCATCTTGAACACGATTCACTACAGAGAATACATTTTTGCAAAGTGAAAGATTTATTGTTTGTTCTCGGAGCATTATTGTCATATCAGCAGTTATTGAAGAAGGTTAAATTCACATTGGATTTAGTTGCAGTGGTTTGATTATGGAATAGTAATTGAGGATTATGCAGCAGGCGCAGTTTTCTTCGCTGTGGAAGTTGAGTTGCTACCTCCAGCAGCACCGCCACAAAGTCCTAACTTGCGCCACGATATTTCTGACGATCCATCTTGAGCTTCAGGTTCATCTTCCCAAGGGTTGACATATTTCTTGCCCTTGACCCACGTAGGATTGTTTTTGTGCATATCCAACATCCATTGGCTAATTTTGTCCGTAAACAGTTCTTTGTTTGCCTCAAAATCAAAGAGTCCACCATGATCATCACATAGACTTTTCGCTTTTTTGTAGGTGTTATGACCAAGTAGAGTAACTTTGACACCATCAAATTCTTTAGTGATCTCAGCGTTTGCATAAGTTGCAATAATGACGGTGAGTAGCAGTAGTTTAACGACAATCATGATTCCTTGTTGTTTCTGTAAAAGAGGAAAAAAGTCATTATAGAAGATAAAAAAGATCAATAAAAAGCGATGAAGAGAGAGACAGATTGGCAGACAGACAGACATACACAAATATTTGTGCGATAAAGATAAACGTGCGCATTATTATACTATTATCATGCATGTAAAATTGATATACGTATGTAAAACTAGGACCTTAATTGTCAAGTCAAAACCCACAAATGCATAAGCACTTTCATTAATACCTTCTAGCGCATTACAACTTGAACGATTCATAATTACAATCAATTATTAGCTTTTCACATCGGCGTACATCACTAATTTCTGCTTTTTTCCCTTCTATGTTACTTGTTTCAGATATCAGACCTTCTTCCGTGAGAGCCATTATATTTACTTGACGTTGATATTTCAAAACCATGCTCTATTATATATTTTAAATTATTCCGCGATCTTTTGGGATTTTTGCCCGTTTTCAAGCATGAAAAAGCAGGAAGTGTTGCAAGCAGACTGACACACACACACACACACCTGACGTACATGTAGAAGATGAGACAATGAGATAGACATGAGATCCGAGTAACTGGTCAGCAAAATCTGGGTTCCTAATGAAGGAATGACATTTTGATTCATGGTGAGAGCAAATTGTTTGCGACGCGGAAACGGTAATCCTACAGAAGATCCTATTCATGGATTGCTGGATTGGCGGAAACGAATGCTCTGAATACTACATAGAAATATTGACAATAACTATTAACTATAACTAAATATTGAGATATCTACAATAACTCTTACCTCAAGCATGAAATTTCATTGAGTAGCGCTGTGACTGGACAAAGTAGCACTCTGTCAAAGTCGAGACCATAGAGTAGCCTACGTATATGGCAAGTGAAGTTTCCTTATGCTGGATATTATATAAAGTTGTAACCTACTGTTTCAGATGACTTCACTGATTTCAACAGGGTCTAATTAGAAATTATAATTAAATGCATCCAATTTTTTCTATTCATCAAGGCTTAGATTAACTTTGAAGAATAAGTATGGTCATACTGCCGTGCATATTAGAACTGTAAATCAGGATGAAAAACATTCTCTATAATGAATAGGATTGACACTTCACGACTGAGCATGCTCCACAGCACAGCACCAGAGAGACCAACTTCCACTTGGCAGAAGAATCTTTCAGTTGTGAGTTTGAAAATCTACATTTCTTCATGCTTGTTAGCTTCGAAATTCAAATTATTTCAAGTTATCCCGATGGATAGTCACAATGTTGTCATTTTGCAACTTAATGAGCACCAGAATACCTGCGAAATTAAACAGCTTATACGCAGACCCTTCTATTTGAAAATGAAGAGAAATAATAATTGAACAGTTTGATGAACTTCTCTAAGTTTTACATTTTTGAACTACCCCGACTTGGCATGTTCAGAAAATGAACACAATTTCTCTGGAGAGTTTCTAAGATGATAATCGAATTCAGACTGATGTGTGAAGGTTAATTATTACTGGAAAATGAAAATAATTGCTGGCAATTTTACATCAATAATTTAGACCCACGGTTAGTACATTTGTCACCAATCAAATATGTTCAACAGCAACTGAAGTGAGTTTGATTGAGTCTCCGTGTGCTTGGCTAATAGAAGAACATAAAGAAAAGACTATTTCAATTTATAAGATGAACTTTGATTGAAGCGAGATGAATAAGATAAGACCGAATCACTTCACAAACAGCACCTGAATTGGCATTCATAATCTAGGAAGTAGATTTTGAGTTTCCAATCGGTTCATAACCGCATAATATGAACATATTGAATATACTGTAGGCCTCAGTAGGAACACCGACCTTTGTAAAGCCCTTCCTTGCCCTGGATGATGCGAAACTTCAAATCGAAGCAGCAACAACTCAAAGTCCGATTTTATAGAACTGATGCCACAATGGCATTCTGGACATTCCATTCGAACTTCTGCAAGTAGATGCAGTCAAGAAACAGAGAAATGCAGGAAACTACAAAGCATTTTCAAAGTGGAGGACCTTCATTTGGTCAACTACGTTATTTCAGTCTACTATTCAAATTCCTCCTATATTTCAAAAAGCAGGCCTATTCAAGACTGCCTCCACAAAAACTAAGAGGAAATTGATTCTCCGACTAAAGTTTCAAGCAGAAACGTAGACTTTGGAAGTTCTTTAAAATGATTCTCATATTTTGATAGTATTTCACAGCTTCCCTAGAGCACCGTTATTGACCAGGAAGATTCAACTTCTGTCGAGGAGTTACTGATCTCCGCGCTTCACTATGAAAGTAAAGTGGCACAGGCAGATGTATACTTGAATTATTTCAAAGCACAGAAAATGGTTGGTCGGATGTGGATCGACACTCAAAGCTCAACCTACCTTCTTCACTATCTCTTCTCAAGTCTCGGAGAGTGTGATGTAAATACAGGATTTCAACTACCTACTTATACAAGTCATTATCTGTTGAAATGGAAGACCGTGACAGCTGTTGGGAGATCTCTTTTCAAAATCACAAAGTGTGAATTTCTACACTGCAGTTACTTCGAATATTAAAATCTTTTAGAACTTCGAGTCGAATGAGGAAATTTCCTTCAATGAGTGTCAATACTTATTCTATTGCAGACAGAAGTCATACATTTTCTAGCGCAAACAGAAGTTTTACAGGCCAAATAAGAGATTCCATTGTCCATAAATCAAACATCGAACACTTCCACGTGCAATGTTTGAGCTGGTTTCATGTATTCCGTGGACGTCTAGACGGAAAGGTTCATTCTATAGAATTAAATGGAAAATTCATAAGTAGGAAGCATGCCGCAATGCAATTTGAAGAAATGGGCCTACAACATTAATTTCAAAGCAGAAAACTTTTTGGGATCATTTCTTCTGTCAATCGATATCAACTGTCAATCACAAGCTTCTTTCAAATGTACAAAACGCACTATACACGATACAATTTAAATGATCTAAAATCAAGTATCCATGATCTGAAAAGTTGGTCAATATTGTACAATGTACATGTTGAGTAATTTTCGATGCTTAAATTGAAGCTAATTGAGATCTGAGAAAATTGCTTTCTGCTTAAATGTAATGTTCTTCTAGCAGTTTCTTTATAGCATTTTGTAGCTCAACATCGCTGACAAATTCTCTTGGTTACATTTAAGAATGGGCAGATGTCCGAAATATTTTATTTGAAAGTAATATCATGCCGACCCGCTATAGCTGTCAGCACTTACATTGTTATGCAATTCCATAATGTCATTAGCAAATGGCATACCTCATTCGATTTTTCGCAATGCCAAAAATCTCCACAAATTGAAGATGTGCACCACAAAATCTTACTGCGGCGCAATAAAAGTGCTTGCTATCCGCCTCTTTTTCGTAACTCACAAATGTGCACATTTTTCTGATGCAAAAGTCTATTAGAACATCGAAATTTTACTCAATGGTGTCGCTGACTCATTCTCATTGATCCATAGTCCTATCATTTGTAAAAGATTTTAGTTCAAATATCCGGTAATGCCGATTCAGATTTTTTGTAATTCCCATGGTTCTTTAATCTTAAGTCAATAAATGTCAATTTTTTGTGATTATTTTGAGATGCTCGTATACATTCATCTGAACAAATCAATGCCAATTATTTTTCAAGAATGCCATCAAGATGTCTGCTAAATCAAAAAATGCAAGATGGTCACTTGATTTTTTTTATTTGCCTACTGAAAAGCATCGTCGAAAATTGACATTCCACGACGTTATTGAACTGCTTTTTAATATTGCATCGGTCATAATCATAGTAATTTCTTCATATTACATGTCTAATTACTTTGAACATGTGCAATGGCGTAGATCATGACAGTTATCCAGCTAGCTGACGCGTTTGTCATCTAAATGAAAATCAAAATCGTCATTCCACGACAATAAATAATGTCGCAGAGTGACACATCATTGCGTGACACTTAAGTAGCACTTTAAGACTCAAATCAAGCCAGTGTGATACTCAAATGACAGTGGACATGCCACAGATGATTGATGTGACTGAGAGGTGTCATAGGTTTGTGCACGAGGAAAGGAATAACCCGTGTGCATTGTTGTATGTGGTCACGGTCATTTGTAATGGTCATCATAAAATAAACACATTAATAATCAAGCGGTCAACCAAAAGCGAAAAGTTTTGGAGATTCGACAGATCATTTGTATTTGACTTTATTAAATCTGCCCATAAACAATTTATTTAGTGAAACCGTAAAAGTGAATAAATAGGCGTCAGGCGAATCTGAGGTCAATGCGTTGGTTAGTACGCTGACAAAATAATCGATCACGAAAGGGTAAATTTTTGTATGAAAGTCGCTTGATTGCTTGATTTCACTCGGCTACAAACTTTTATAATTTCTATCAAGCAACCAAACATGATCGAGATGAATTGTTGCATAAGATCGGAATTTTCATATGCAACAAGAATTAATGAAATCGGACAGTCCTAACGGAAATTACAGCGACCGGCGTCCTTTTTCTTGTCTGATTTTCCTAGTACTATGTAAATACAAGAGAGGATGCATTTTTATGCATTCATTTTTATGTAATTCATGACCACCATCGGCAGCAAAAAGTATTCATTTTCACATATTGTTTACATTTGAGTTCACGGTCATAAATTTTGAAAATGACCGCGGCCATACAACACTGCCCGAGTGTTCGAGATTTTTTATCGCAAATTCTTTCATCCAATTAGAAACTGACTATTCAGCGTTTCAGGCTACTTTACAAACTCGTTATTCCTTGGTAATTCTCGTTGCCACAAAATGCGATTATCCATGAAGTCTGACTGAAATGGAAGATGGAAGATAAATGAAGCTTGAGATCATCGAGAAAATGTCACGCGTGAAGAAGAGACTATGCCTGTAGTAGCCAAGACTCATGGATTATGTGGAGAAGCAAATGATGCGATGGTGAACGAAAGACCGGTTCCAGCAAAGAAATTTTGGGCGTGCTTTGCGTGTCGATTGCGGTGATTCCGACTGCGGATGGAAATATATTGGTGAGACTGGGAGGACGGTGGACCAAAGAATGAAGGACCACCGAAGGTCCTTGATGAATCTGGATGGATCATTCGAGATAGACAATCATGTGACAGGTGCCAACCATGACATGGATTTTAAGTCTGTCAGAACATTAGACAAGTCACGGAATTACAGAGAGCGAATTATAAAGGAGGCTTTGTGGTCGTGCAATGGGAGCGGTAATAAAGTGAAGCTCTCGATTGGACAATCTTGGTGTTCCGTTTTGCCTCATACGCAACTTCTCTTGCGAATTTTGCTTGATTTCTAAATTTTCTATGATTTCAGTTCTGTGAATAATCTGCCGTTTATTGACTTACTTGTTTCCTAATTTTCAGTAGTGTGTCTAAACTTCTTGATGTTCTACAGCTAAGGAATTGTTGATGCTTTCTGTGAATAGTTGATAGATTTCTCTGCCTCATGAACTGTGTTTGTCTTCGATTTGTGTCAAGGTTCTTCATCATGCGTGATCATGGCAGCGTACCTGCACGAAATGCATCGCAGTCTAGACGAATTTTGAAGTTTTTGATACTCAGCTGACCACCAAAAACTATCCTCCTCTTCACATAATCAAGAATGAACAATAGCGGAGGATTTAAGGATGTAATTATAGAGAGAAATGCGAAGAAGAGTGGTCCACTACGCATGAGCGAGGAAAATACTGAAGGAGAGAAACAAAGAAGCACGGAGGAACAGGAGTAAAAAGAAAATGAAACGGATCCTCGGCTTCAAGCTGTAGAATTACAAATTTCTGCGCATGCTTTTTTACTTATTAAGTGGAACGTTTTATTTCAATCACGCATGAGAGATAGATAAATTCATTCCAACAATGGGCCTAGTAGCCTTCTAACATGTATACAATTTCTATAATATTTATACATATTCTTTGTTTGTCCTCTTCTACAGCTACGCTTTGCCGATTATTCGCCAGATGCTCTGACGTTAGAAGAAATTGAAGACTTTCAATTGTCATGGAATGACGAAAATAACGTCATAATTTATCATAATATCGTAACGCATGTGCCTTGAGCACATTGAAGTGATCACACTATAATTGATGTTACCAGGGTAGTTTTTGCGGGGCACTGGATTTTATGTGGCTGCATAATGTTTTGCTTATAGATCAACAAATTTTCAAAAGCATCAAATTTGAAAAATTCTTCTCTCTATGAAAGTGATCCCATAACTATAGACAACAAATGATGCACGAGAGCCCTTCTTTACAACAACACGCTGCTGATTAATTGCTATTTGAAGAAATTAAGAATTTTCAATTGTCATGGAATGACGTGTTGGGCTTCAAGATTAACTTACATGTAGGGTACTTTTTATCGCTATTCGTTATTGAAGTGAACATTACAGTGAAGTACATGTAAAACATTGAAGTGATTACAAGACAACTGACGTTATCAGCTCAACGCTGTACGCATCATCTTGATTCATTACGGATACATGCGTTATGTTTACAGCAGTGGCGTCTTCTCCGTACCTGCGAGGCCTTCGGCGCATCCTCAAAAATAATTTTCCAACAATTATAAAAATGAAAAGTGTCATCATTCATTTAAATTCGATAACTTCTTGTGATAGCTGTGCACAGCTTTCCGTCTCAAAATCAGACGCCCAACCTCATTGAACAGTTTTGCAGCACCTGCTCGAATCACAGCTGTTTTCTTCGAACAATTAGTCACACAAGCTAGTCGTGTGTTCAGACGGAACACTGATGTTCAGACAGCGAAAGAGAGTTGTGTGCGTGTGAGGCAGTAAGCGCACGCGCCCGCGCCAATATTGTCTTTCCCGATAGACATAATTCTTTGGCTTCTTCAATTTTGCAATGAAAGTCTACGCGATTCTTGATCGAGGCGCGGTGTCTAAATATAGCAAAGGAAGCGCAACCCAATTGTTCCTGGATTCGTTTTATGTACGAGAGGCCACTACGTCAACAGTAGCAGATGGCTGACATTCAGACAAGACTGCGATCAGATGATGAGAGTTCTCCAATGAATGCAGAGTAGTGCATCTGACTCGACACCCAGATTCGGTAGAATTCCATAATTTGTTTTTACGTGATTGATGCTACACTATGTTTAGTACCGCAGATGAGATCATAACCACGCCTTTCGAAGAGAATATACTGAAAAGATGACAGTCGTCAAGCAAGGTAGGGCAACACCTGATATAAAAATTGAAAAATCGGGAGCTTCGGTCAACCAACTGATACATTTCTAAGTGAAGTAGATTTGGATAGTAATGGGCAAAAGACCGTTCCAGGTCACCATAAAATTCAAAAAAATAGTATCTTTAAAAACGACATAAATTCATGAATTTAGACCCTTTTTCAGGTTTTTAAGACCTAAATACATGGATTTAGTCCATTCAAAAAGTACCATTTTTTCAAAAATGGTACTTTTTAAAAACGACATAAATTCATGAATTTGAACCCTTTTTCAGGTTATGAAGACCTAAATTCACAAATTTGGGCGTTTTTAAAAATACCCAATTTTCAAATTTTTCAAAATCTCAAAATTTGAGAATTACAATTTTCACCCTCGCTTAAATCATGACCGTTCTAGGACACTAAAAAATTATAAAAGTTGAGAATCTCAAATTTGAGAATTACAATTTTCACCCCCGCCAAAATCATGACCGTTCTAGGACACCGAAAATTAGTATTTTTAAAAACGTCTTTTAAATCCATTTTTCAGGTTTTTAAAATATATCATGTGACTAAAAATATTTGAAGGAATTGACATATTCTTAACAATAAGTTTAGGTACTTTTACAATTGTCATTCAATTGTAGAGAACATCTGCTTCTCGCATTTATGAATAAAATGCATTTCAGTGTAAGGAGCTGTGTCCTCCAACTCAAACATTTGAAAGGAAACAATGTATGAAAGAACAAACAGCTGCTACACCCACTTAGTCATTTGTAAGACGTGAAATATATAACCAGCAAATCCTACTCCGGCTGCAATGCCGTGTAACAATACACAACAACAATAATCGATATGGCTATTTCAAACAATTGTGCTGAAGACTTATTTAATTAAATAGTGTTTCTTGTCAGTGAAGGTTGTGTCAAAACGCTCTCGTCATATATTTCTCAAAATGAGACAAGATCAATTTGAAGATAGAAGAAAACAATCGTTGACAGGGAGGATGAAAAAATTACGGGAGGAATTGGAGAGGCATGAATTTACAGATTCTTTGAGTGATTTCATAGAGCCAAATGGTGGAGTCAATAATACAATTGTAAACTTACACAAATTCTTGTTGCATGAAAAAAGAAACAATTCACTCAGTGTTATGTGTAAAATTTTTATCGGTAAGCACTATCTGCTCTCTGTTTGTGATAATGACAAGTCTTATTTTTAAAGTCTCTTGAAGCAAAATCATATCAATTATTCACGCACCTAAGTTTCATTTGTTATGAAATTAGGTAAATTAGCAGACAAATTTCCTACGCTTTGTTGGGTGTCTGTTTCTCTTGTACTTTAAAAGTCACGACCTAATGTTAACGGAAGATTGACTTCATTGTGTAAAGCAATTATGTGACATTCCAAATGATTCCATTCTTCTCTCAAACAATGGTGCGTCATTTAGCGATAATACCGCGCTGACATATTCAATGGAATTTGGATGTTAAACTCCGCTATTGTTATTGCGATACGGCCGCAAGACACTTTATTTTCAATGTTAGACCATTATATTCTCTTGAATAATGGTGCGCCATTCAGCTAAAATACTGCGCCATTCAACTAATCAAATGACGCGCTGTGAAGAAAATTTATCATTCTTTAAACCCCTCTGTTTTAAATGCAATGTTATTTCCTCTTGCACATGTAAATACAATAGAGTGTTTCATCCAATGAAACCTTGTCCTCGCGTGGACAGAAATCCCATTGTTTAGAAAATTTGTATCTGTCGGTTTTAAATGCAATGTTATTTCCTGTTTTAAATGCAATGTTATTTCCTCTTGCACATGTAAATACAATAGAGTGTTTCATCCAATGAAACCTTGTCCTCGCGTGGACAGAAATCCTATTGTTTAGAAAAATTGTATCTTATATGCAATGTTATTTCCTGTTTTAAATGCAATGTTATTTCCTGTTTTCAATCATTTTCATTATGTTGTTATATGCAATGTTATTTCCTGTTTTAAATGCAATGTTATTTCCTGCTTTAAATGCAATGTTATTTCCTGTTTTAAATGCAATGTTATTTCCTGTTTTAAATGCAATGTTATTTCCTGTTTTCAATCATTTTCATTATGTTGTTATATGACGTCATTTTTCTCTCATCCAATGAAACCTTGTCCTCGCGTGGACAAATTTACATGTAGTTCAATGTATCCAAATTGAATGTATGCAAAGTGGTTGTAACCAAATTGAAATATCCATGTGTTGTTTTTAATTTCTCATTTACGGGAATATAATAGAAATATTGTATCTTCTATAAAAATGAGAAACATCAGAGACTTCCAAAAAATATACAGCAAACAAAACCACATTAAATTTCGATTTAAATGAGATTGCTAAGCAATTGGGAATAAAGAATTTTCACATATTGATGAGTAATGAATTACTATTGATAAAAGATGTGCGAAACACTAACTCTATGTAGTTAAACACTAACACAATGCAACAATGTAACGTTTAAATTTAGATTAAATTAAATCATTTCAAAATTGAATAAGTAGTAAAGAAAGACATCATTAGAGACCAGTTTTAAATCAATACCCCCCCCCAAGTAGTAAGGAAAGTCATCATTATAAAAATGTTTTAAATCAATACCCCCTTCTGACTAAGTAGTAAGGAAAGACATCATTAGAGAACAGTTTTAAATCAATACCCCCCCTTCTGACTTCTAGGGGTCCCTTAAGAAATTTTTTTATTATAAAATGAGCAACATAAATGAGTTTTTGAAATTATATGGAACACAAACGACAACGAATTTCGACCTAAAGAAAATCGCTAATCGATTAGGAATAAAGAATTTTCATGTTCTAATGAGAAACGAATTACAATTCCTAAAAAATAGGCCATCAATAACTGTAAATTTCATAACAAATCTTCATACGTCAGATGAAAAAGGTGTACATTGGTCAGCAGGCGTTAAAAATCATCAGCAGAACTATTATTTTGATTCATACGGTTTGCCCCCTACAAATGAAGTAAAAGAATTACTTGGAACGGGAACATACAATACGTTTCAAATTCAAACACCAGGCACTACCTATTGTGGACAATTATGTTTATACGTTTTGTACAAATTACAAAAAGGAGTATCATTTCTAGATATTATGTTAGAGTTAAACAATCTATAACTCAAGCGAAGCTAGCTAAAGCGCCACCTAAAGGTTAAAGCTCTGTTTTCTGTAATTCATTTTGATAAAAACGGCCTCTGATATCCTCATTATCTAAATCTTTAATTTCATAAGTAATCGGATAACTTTGATTTATTTTGCAAACTTCAAATATTTCTTTAGTCCAATAGCCAACAAAGCCTTTTTTTCAAATTTATTCTTATATTTTAATATTCTAACTCTATCTTCGGCTTAAGTTTCTGCAAATTCGGATTACTCTCATTCAAATTATTATTCTCGAATATTTTCTTTCGTACTAGATCAGGGTCGTCAGAAGCATTCTTTGGAGTTTCTTCAATACCAGAATGAACTTTATTATTGTACTCTTCCACAATTCCTGGTAATATCTTCAACCATTTCTGATTTCTTTGCTCAGTAAATTTCTTGAATAATTTATTTTTTAACGTCCGATTGAATCTTTCTATCACTACAGCTTTTCCTGCATTTTCAGTTGAATAAACTGAGCCTTGGCGATGACTTTCGTCTGTTTCAAATAGTGGCTGAACGTTTCGGTTATAAAATTCCGACCCTTTATCAACAAAAAATTTCCTTGGCTTTCTATTACTTTCTTTAAAGATTTCTTCAAACGCATATTTAACTGATAGACCACTTTTATTTTTTAAAGGCTTTACCCAAGCGTATCGTGTATATAAATCTATAACGGTCAATGCGTATTTATAATCAGAATCATTCGGCATATGAATAAGATCAGCACTCCAAATATCATCTTTATTAAATACTTTTACTTTCAATAAATATTTAGGCCTTCTGTATTCTTTATGAATTTCAGACGCGTAGGTTCGAGCGTTGCTCTCAGAGTTATTAGTTCGAGCGTTGCTCTCAGAGTTATTAGTTTCATTTAGACCCTGACCGAATAATATTTTAGCTTGTAAAGCTTTCTTAACAAACATTCTTTCAATTTTTTCTCTAAATGTAGGATTTTGAATACTATCTAATTCTTGAATCATCTTCTTATCAGCTGCATGTCGAGAACTTAGATCATGATTTCGATAAGCTAAATCATGCCTGTAAGCTGCGGCATCTACTCTATTTATCGGTTCTTCACCTGGTTTCGGATTATTATTCTCATCTAGTCTTATATCTAATCGAGTTCCTGGACCGGTATATGAATGACCAGGAAGATGTTTTTCTTTCGAATATTTACTCCAAATAAATCCAGGAAAGTTTTCTAATGTTTTTTGTATGTCACCACCGTAGGTAGTAGCCAAACTTTGTTTGTCGTCGTTACCTTCATAAATTTTACAATTTGAGTTTTTATTTTTGTTTAATAGATAATTCAATAAATCTAAATTAGCAATTTTTAATTTAATTAAATTTTCGGAATTTTTAGAATTCATTTTAAAAGATAAAAAAAAATTTAAAAGATAAAATAAAATAATTGTTTTACCGAAAAGAACCAAAGGTTCTGAGGTTATTACCTTATCATACTAGGACTTAGATATATTCCAGAACCATCTTTAGTTTCTTTAATTTCAATCAAATCATCAACATTTTGGAGAATATTTTTAAGAACTCGTTTTCCTTCATCAACTAATTTTAATTTACTAATAAAATTATCTACTATTCCTTCTCCCCTAGCAACTTTCTCTAACTCTCTGTTATGACGTTTTTGTTCTTCTAATGCTGCCTTCTCTGATTTATTTTTATTTACTGCTTGGACAATACCAGCTGTCCCGCCTGCAACACTTCCTGCAGCTGCTATGCCACCTATTATTAGTGGAATTAATGGGAGAATCCCGCCATTCTTTTCTTCTTGTAATTGAATATTCTCTATCATTGGTTTACTTATGTAATACTTTTTTTTATTAATAGTAATAGTTTTAGGGGTATTTTTGTCAACAATATTACGCAATTTTAATTCAACAGTTTTATTATTATTATTACTTTTCGCTTGCGACATTTTTAATAAAAAAATTTTAAGTTACGAAAATTTTAAGTTACGAAAAATTTTTAAGATATCAAAATTTTAATCTATTCTAGTTATGAATAAATTTTTAAGTTAAGAATTTTTTAATCTATTCTAGTTATGAAAAAAAAATTAAATTAATTAAACGACGAAGTCTTGGGCTTTAGCCTATCGGACCAAAGGTCCTAAGGTTACTAACCGATCGGAGCGAAGCTCCTCTGGCTTTAGCTTATCCTAGACATCTTCCCATTAAGAACTTCAATAGAATATTTTGTATCTTCTAGCAATAAACCATAAGCCATCAATGAAGTTGTGGAATCTTTTTTTTCAATATTAATTGTTACATCACAACCAGTCTTGATAATATCTTCAGATTGTGCACTTAAATCGAAACAGAAAACAGGATATAAATGTCTCCAATCTCCAGGAGTTAATTGTGGTTCAACTCCAAATTCTATACAAAGATTTCTATAAGAATCATATCCTTCCATAAATTGATTATTGGTATCATCGAATCTTAATGGATCAATTGGATATCGAGTTTGATTTAATGAAACTTGTAAACTTCGAATTGTATTAATATGGAAGATATTATTGTTCTTATCAAAACTTGGAGAATTATTTCTTTGAAATGTTAGTAATAAATATCTTGGAGTATTCGCAGTTCTAGTAAAATGCCAGTTAAATCTTTGTTCGGAAAAAGTTACTGAACTAGCAGTACGCTTTAGAAAATTTACTGGAATTGGTTTGTTAATATTTAATCTTTTTGCAATAGCTGTTTCAATCTCTAAACTAGGAGTAATATGCTTAATCCACCATTCAAGTCTATCAATTTTTAAATATGCTTTTTTTCCAGTCTTACCAAAAAAGATTAATTCATTATTTGCTGTACGATGAATTATTAATTTAAATTTTAATTGATATGATATTTTATCATAATCTAAATATCCGAATAATGGAGACAATGACCAATTAACTGTCTGTTTACTTTTTTTGTTAAATTCACGTCTTTCTTTATATGCATCATTATTTGTTTTATTTAAATGTTTTGCAATATTTTCTACATCTTTCGCAATTCCTGCGGCATCTGTTCCAGCGTGAGTTAAATCATCAACAATTATACCATCATTAGTATCAGGAAACCAACCTTCGATTTCATGCTTTTTATTATTTTCACCAATTGTTACAAATCTAAGCATTGTATCAATTACACCTGGAGAATCACTTATTGTTTCTATATTTTGAGTTGCAACATCTAAACGCATTTGTGTAAATAATCTTGGAAAAAAATTATTCTCTAGTGCAATATTATCGGTTTCTGGTAATGGTGTTGTAAAATTGGCATCACTATACAAAGAATATTCACAGTGTAAAAATGAATCAGGTAGATATAAATAACTCTGCTGATTATCAACTTCAAAGATTAAATCTCCTCCAGTGTTTACTCTACTGAAAGATCCGGGATTCATAGCAATTCTTATATAGTCATTCTTTTTTTGATTATAACTGACGAACGGAGGATCGTCTAATCTAAATTTATTTTCGATAAGCGAAGACATTTTTATAAAAAATAATTTGACTTTTTGTTTTTCTCACAGATAGAAAAAAATTTTTACTAAAATATAATTTTAGAATTTTGCTAGACCATTACCTCTTATTTCTTCAATTGTTTTTTCATTATGTTTACTATCACCCTCTACAGCTATGTTAGCAATTTTGTTTTTTGTTTCATCTGAAAGTTTTTTTAATTTTTTTAGTTCTTCAGAATCATTCTTGAGTTTACGAATAGCTTCTAGTTGTTTTAATTCGTTTTGTGATTTAACAGCATTTGATATTGCACTAGCTGTACTACCTATAGCAGCTGCTCCTTTTGCAGCAGATGTAATCAAATCTTTATTATTTTTAATTAAGTTAACGATACCTCCAATACCAGAAAAGATGCCAGCCCCTTCTTTTTGGACGGCATCTGCGGTGCCTAGGAACTTTTGTGTTCCGACAGTTTCTACACTATCATAATGGTACACAGGTTTCTGAGATGGTTCATGAGCAATTTTATTATTTGATGCAAAATGTTTAAGATTGTGTTTATAAATTATAGGCATTTTTTAGGATTAAATTTGACTTTTGGGAAAAATATCTACGTGTTAAGATTTACGTTTGTGAATGGACAACAACTTCGAGATAACTTTATTAATTGATTGTTGCACTTTATCTATTGCGTCAAGCAGCGTGTGATGTACTTTAATTTCTTTTCTATTAACTTGCATTTTCTCCTGATTCATCTTCAACGCCGTTTTAAGTGCATTTAACTTAATTTTAAGAACATCTAATTGTCTTTTAACAGAATCTAACTGTTCTTTATTTTCTTTAGAGTTTTCTTGTAAATTTTTCTTTAATTCATTTTCTAAATTGATTTTCAGATTTTTCATTTTATCAACTTTTTCATTAAGTGAGTTTACTTCATTTATTATTCTATTCATCTTTTTCATTTGTTGAGTAATTTTAGAACTTAATTCATCAACACTTTTTTGGAATGTAGTTTGTAACTGCTTTAAATTTTTTTTAATTCTTTCAGGTAGTTTTTCTATTTCATCTTCTAATTGTTCTTTCAATAGTTGTATCTGATGTTTATTTTTAATTACAGCAGATTTTAACTTTATAGAAAGTAATATTAAAATTTTTGATTGTTCTGAAATCTTTTTAAAAAGTTTTGCTATATCTGCTTCTAGCTCTCTATCCTTTTTATCAAGTTTTAATAATTTTTCGTTTAATGATTTGTCATTAAGTTTTAGCAACTTTAATTCATTCATCAGTGGAACCAAAACATCGTTTATATATTTTTCCTTTAAATCATTGATTTGTGTATCAACATATTGTTTATTTATTAACTCTGTATTTTGTTGTGGAAGAATAGAAAGATGCAATGGACCAGATAAAACGTCTCCAGTTTTCATGATATAATTTTCTATCTCTATTTCTAATTCACGATTATTCGGGATATATGCACCTCCACCAACATTTGGTAACATCATTTTTTAACAATAAAAAAATAAAATTTTTTCTAATAAAAATAAAAAATAAAATTTTTTCTAATAAAAATAAAAAAATGGAAAATCCAAATTTAAAAAAATTATATTCGCCCGCATCATCCTGTTCTTCTTATTCGACGAGATCAACGGGATTTGAAAATAAATGTTTTGATAATAATAATAATAATAATAATCCATGTATAGATGTTAATATTTTATTTCAATTACAAGCCGAAATATTTAGAGAACAGACTAAAGGTTTACCTTCTATAGAAACTAATTATTGTTTATTTCCGGGGGATCCATTTATTAAATTTATGGAGATTGTAAGTAAATATAATGATGTAGCTTATGTTGAATTAAATAAAGAAAATATGGTTATAATAGGTCATAATAATGTTTATGGATTTATTAGAGCAGTGTTACCAATTAGTAATACTGATTGGATAGAAACTAAAATTATTAATTATATCAATATTAAAGAATTAGTTAAAAAATTAAAATCTTTTTCGAAAGAAAAAATTAGATTATTTGTTGACGATCAAAATCAATATAACATTCACATAGAGAGTAAAAAACATAATGAAGAATTATTATGTCAAGTTTATTATAGAGACACAATTTATAAACAAGAAACATTAGAAATGCCGCAAAGATATGATGATGATACGTATATAGGATTATATTCCAACTTAAATATTAATTTATTAAAATCTTATATAAATGGTTTAGCTCAACAAGAGAAAATTTATATGTGGACAACACCTTATACTATTAACAATGACCATAATCATAATCATAATAAACGAACTGAAGGTTCTAGGGCTTTGCCCGATCTTAGAGAATCTTATGATAATAATGATGATTCTGTAACATCTGAAAAAGGTGTAAATGGTAAAAAAGATTATAAAAATATTAGTAATTATAAAAATTTATCTAAATTTCATTTTCTTACAATTGAAAATAATAATGATGGTATAGTTGAAGATACTGTTAGACAACTATGTGTCGGGTCTACAAAATTTAAATTAGGATTTACATCTAATCAATTTAAAATTTTATCATCTTTAACAAAAACTAAAAGTGATTCAGATTATGGTGGTGTTATTAAATTTTCCAAAAGAGATCAAAGACCAATATTTTTCTCTATTATATTATTATCAGATAAAAAATGTAATTTAGAGTTAGATATTCCAATAAAAGAATGGTATCCTATCATGGAAGGGCATCCTATACCAAAAAGTGTAATTTATGATGATGAAGAAACAATTTATGATGATGATGAAGAAACAATTTATGATGATGATGATGAATCAATAGTTAGTGAAAAAAAATTTAAATTATCTTTTGATAAAACATTATATGATGAAACTTAATAAGATAAAACTTAATATGATAAAACTTAATGTGATAAAACTTAATGTGATAAAGAAAAGAATAACTAAAGAACGTGAAATATATAATAATATAAAATAACACTCAAGTCCTTGATAATAGAATGTTTATATCTAAAATTAAAACACAAATTTTTTCTTAAATTTTCTCTAAAAAAATAAAAAAAATGGAAAATACCAAGTTTTATTGTGTGTTATGTAGAAAAAAGTTGCAAACAAAAAGAAGTTATCAATCTCATTTAAATAGTAAATTGCATTTACAAAATGTAGAACGAGTTGATGAAGGAAATATATTAAAATTAAATAGTTATAAAAACTATCTAGAAACATTGCCTACTGATATAAAAGTTAAAAAAATGTTTGATGATTATTCACATTCGGAATATAAAAAAGTTATTAATAGTGAAGATGAGACCATACAAACCGAAGGTTCCAGGGCTTCGCCCGTACCAGATGGAAGATATTTATTTAGCGATACTGATGAATTTGATGAAGCTGAACGAAACGATGAAGCCTTAGCAAATATAAAATATTTATTTAATCAGTCTGTTCGCACCGAAGGTTCCAGGGCTTCGCCCGTTGAATATAATGAAACCGATAAAACTTTTTCTGATATTCTAACCAACTTTTATAATATATTTAAGAAATCTTTCAAATGTTATATGAATGTAGAAGTACTTTATACAAAAAATGGACCTGATGGAATTCCTGAAGAAATAATACAAGGACATTTTACAAATTCACAAGAAATTCATAATGTAAATGATATACAACCCATATTTGAATCGATGATACTTAAATTAGAAAATTGTATAATTGAAGCCCAGTTACGTGAATCTGGTTGGAGATTTGTTAAAATACTATCTAAGAAAATAGTAATTGATAAATATAAAAATAATACTGGTGGTAGTTATGTTTCTTTACCTTTCAGTTCACCACAAATAATCAACATAAAAAATGAAGATGATTATTGTTTTCTGTGGAGTATTATAGCACATTTACATCCTGCAGAATATCATAAAGAAAGACTAAGTCATTATAATAAAGAAGAATACATAAATGAATTTGATCTTTCTGATGGCTTAGATGAATTTCCATATGATTATAATAGATTAATAAAGTTTCATAAAAAGAATAAAAATTTAATAGAAGTAAATGTTTTTGAATTAAATGTGAATTATGTTTCTATTGGTAAAATTACTCCACTTTACTCAGATTCAAAAAAATGTTATTTGAATAATAAAAATTTATGTCAATCAGAAATAGTATATAATGATAGAGGAAATTACATGCATCATAATATTTTTTACCAAGGAAATATAATATGTACTGAAAAATTTGAACTTGTTAAAACACTATCACCAATAATGATTAATCATAATAATTATAAAGGACGTACTGATGATTATAATTACAAATATTCATCTTTATCTTCAGAATATCAACAAAAATTAGAAAATTTAAATAAAAGTTTACAAAAATGTAAAATAGATTATCAACAACAAACAAAAATGTTACTACAAGAATATCACCATAAATATCAAAATAAGATAGAAACGATTCAAAAATTAAATGAAGAAAATAATAAAGAATTAAATAATGAAGAAAATAAAGAATTAAATGAATGTTTAAAAAAATGTCTACAACAATATAAAGAACAATATGATAAAGAATATATTTATCAGCTACAAATATTAAATCAAAATTATCATCAAAATACATTTAATATTACAAAAGAAATTAATGAAACACATGAAATATATAAAGATGAATTTGTAAAATTAGAACAGTCAAAACAACCAGCACAAGCGAATATATTATATTATCAGGGACATTTTATATTGTGTAAAGATGTTTCTATATTTACAAAAACTTCAGATAATAAAAATTTTCCTTGTCTTCAATGTATGACAAGTTTTAGAACTTTAGAAGAAATGAATAGACATTTGGAGAATTGTCAACAAAACGAAGCAGTTCAAAATACTTTTCCTAAAGATGATTATTTAGAATATAATAAATGGTATTTTAAAAATAAAGTACCCTTTACTATTTATTGTGATTTTGAAGCATATAATGTTAATATGACACAAAATCGAACGGAAAGTTCCAGGGCTTCACCCGATTCTGAAAATTATAATTCTGAAAATTATAATTCTGAAAAAAGTGCACCTGGAAAAAGTTCAGCTGAACAAAGTAAAGAAAAATATTTATTTGAACAAAAACCATTATGTTGGGGAATGTACATTCATTCAAATTATCCTGAATTATTTAAATCAGAATATTTACAATACTATGGTGAAGATAGTTCAGAAATGTTTACAAAGAAAGTAGAAGAATTACAAGGACGTTTTTCACAATTGCTTGAAACGAATATTCCAATGATGCCATTAACAGAAAAAGAAAAATTAAATTTTATTAATGAAACAAAATGTTATTACTGTGGAAGAGAATTTACAAAAAATTATAAAAATGGCAAAGGTAGATATCTTGATAGGCGAAGCGACGGCTCTGCCGTCAAGGTAAAAGATCATGATCATCTAAATGGATTATATAGAGGTGCAGCACATAATTCTTGTAATCTTAATGCTAATAAATTTAAATATAACTTTGTTCCTCTATATTTCTACAATGGTTCTAAATATGATTTCCATCTAGTAATGAAAGATTTATTTTCATCTGAAAAATTACAACAACAACAAATAAATGTACTATGTAAAACAGAAGAAGAATATTTTTCAATGCAATTAGGTTGTATTAGAATTTTAGATGCATTTAGATTTTTTACTCCTTATTCATTAGATGTTATGGGAAAAACTTTGAAATCTGAACAATGTAAAATATTAAATAAATATAATTTAAAACCTTTAAAAGGCATATTTCCGTATGAGTATATAGCCTGCGGCTCACAGTCGAAGACTGATATAACTGGAGATTTTAATTCTGTGAATAAAATTATGGAAGAAAAACAACTTCCTCCAATAAATAAATTTAAATCAACATTAAAACAATCAAAATTATCTGACGAAGACTATGCAGAAGCTGAAAAAAATTGGAGAGAGTTAAATTGTAAAACAATGTATGATTATACAATGAAATATCTTCAGATAGATGTATTAATACTAGCTGATCTTTTTGAAAACTTTCGTGATATGTGTTTAGAATATTACGGAATAGATCCATGTTATTGTTATTCTACACCAGGTTTAACATGGCTAGCAGGATTAAAACATACAAATGTTAAACTTAAACATTATAAAGAAAATACATATGATAAATTATTATTTTTTGAATCTGGAATTAGAGGTGGAGTTTCATCAGTTTTAGGTAATAGATATGTTAAATGTTATAATAAGAAAGTAAATCCACAAGAATATGGAATAATGAAACCTTTATCTCCAGAAGAAAAAGAAAAAATATTAGAAATTTTTCGAACGAAACGAGAAGGAGTAGAACGTGAAAATGCAATTGATGAATTCATGAGAGAAAACTATTTGTTATATTATGATTTTAATAGCTTATATTCTTCTTGCATGATACAAGAATTACCAACAGGTGAAATGTCATGGTGTAATATTCTAGATTATCAAAAAACATATGATGGAAATTATAATCATGGTTATATATATGAAGTTGATTTAGTATACCCTGATGAAATAAAAGATAAAACAAAATATTTTCCTTTCTGTCCCGAAAACAAAATTCCTAATATAGAAGATTTTTCAGATTATCAAAAATCTTTAATTCCTAAGAAATACAGACCAACAAAAAAACTTATGTTAACACAAAGCAATAAAGGAAAGTATGTTGTTGAAGGAAGAATGCTAGATTGGTATTTAGATCATGGAATGATTCTCACCAAAATACATCGAAAACTATTTTATCAAAAATCTAGGTGGTTAAAAAATTATATAGAGTTCAATATTGAAAAACGTAAAATAGCTAAAAGAAATAAAGATGATTTTGGAAACGTGTTCTTCAAATTAATGAATAATGCATTTTATGGTAAGACTTTAGAAAATGTGCGTAATAGACAAAATATTGAAATAGTTTATGATAAAGATAGGTTTCAAAATTTAACAAGGAAACCTACATATAAAAGAACTACTAGATTTAGTGATGAACTATGTGCTGTACATTTACGTCGAATTAGCGTAAAACATGATAAGTTTAATTTTATTGGTTTCACTATATTAGAATTAGCTAAACTATTTATGTATAGATTTATATATGATTATTTAGCACCTGCTTATGGCAAAAACTATAAATTACACTTTACAGATACCGATTCTGTTTTCTCAGAATTAACAATACCGTATAATTCTACACTTGATGAAGAAATAGATAAAATAAAAGATATCATTCATCCTTCTGATTTATGTAAAGTAAAAGATGAATTAGAAGGAAATGAAGATTTCATAACAGAAGCTATATTTTTAAAATCTAAATGTTACTGTTATGATACAACTAATAATATTAAAACACATAAAACATTAAAAGGAATTTCAAAGGCATCAGTGGCTAATCAAATAACATTTCAAGATTATAAAAATGTATTATTTAATAATGAAATAAAAACAGCATGTAATTATAGACTTAATTCAAAAAAACATAACATGTATTTAAAAGAAGAACATAAATTAGCATTAGATCCATTTGATGATAAAAGAAAAATTTTATCTGATGGAATAACTACTGAACCTTTTTAATTTTCTAATTTCTAAGATAGACAAATTTGATATATATATAAAATAAAAAAAATATTGTAACACTATATTTGTATATTTTTATCACTCCACGAAAATATTTTCGATAACTCCTTGATGAATTTTTTTATCAATATTAATTGTAATGAAGCCATAATCTTTTGACCAAGCATTATTACACGATTGTTTAAATTCATCTTTATTTCTTACGCATAAAGCTCTTAACAAATCACTTAAGTTTCTTGCATTTATTTCAAATAGTATAAATATATTTGCATTCTTTCTAATAACACTTCCGTCTAATGAATACATACTTTGTGTTAAATAAAATACACTACAGTTATTATGTCTACCTCTTGTGAAATAATTTCTCTGAACTGACTGATTTCTATCATTAACACAATCATCAAAAATTACACAATGTTTCATTGTTTTATCTAGTTTACTAGGATCTTGCATATTACCACTATCATCTATTAATTGTATCTTTATATGGTTATTTTTATTAGATTTTACTAACTGATTATTTTTTGCTGCTTCTTCACACCACGAACTTATTTCTTCTTCATCTTCAGATTTTTCATATTCTTTGAATAATGAAGCAATTGCTGTTTTTTTAAGATTATTTTCAAATCCATATTTTAAAAATTGATAGACGGGTTGTTCTGCCGTTGTTGTATAAATTATAAGATTGTTATAATCCAAAAAATTTGGAGTCGTTAAAATTTTAAATAATAGATACGTTTTTCCGCAACCTGATCTTCCACAAATAACTGACAAAACTTTATTAGATAAATTTGGATGATGATTAAATTTAAGTTTTTTTTATTTAATGGTAGCACTTCACTCATTTTTTAATAAAAAAATTTATTTTTATTTTATTTTTGTTTTTAAAGAAGAAGAAGAAAATTAAACTTCTCTAGCTTCGCGTGGGAGTTTATACCTCCCGAACCAAAAGATCTATCATAATCTCTTCACCTCCAAAATTTATTTCTTGTCCTTTCTCATCAGTGATTCTAATGCCAATGTTGTTAATAGTTTTTCTTGTAATAGGAAAAATATATTAATGTTTGTGGAATTACATTTAATCTATAACCAATGGGTACAGTAAAAGCTGGAAAACTGAATATTAAATTTGACAATTTACCATTTATATATCCTCCTTCAATAATGTCACAATGTACAACAATTGAATTTATTTCAGTTATTTTTGGAATCTTCTCACCTAAATGATAACCTTGACTATAGGTTTGTTTATTAAATCCTAATAGCTTTGACAATGATCTATCATGATTAAAATCAACTTGATGATTTTCGTCTAAAGTAAGAGAAAATTTATTAACTGCCGGTTCAACTGCAAAATGTAATTGTTTCTTATCTTTAAATGGTATACCTAAATGTCTCTTAATTTCATTTATATTGTTTCAACTTCGTAAGAACCAGGAAGAAAAGTTAGTATTTTCCATGTTTTACCTTTATCAGTAGAATATCTAAATTGATCATTCACATCTTTGATAACGTTTTGAATAGTGTTAAATGTAGAGAAACTAGTCAATGCAATTTGATAATTTTTATTTTGTTCCAAATGTAGAATGGGTTCTAAATTACAAGTGTGTGATGAAGTAGTTGTTATAATTTTTAACGTCGTACTAAATTTTGATGAACCCAAAATCTCTATCAAATTTTCTAAATGATTATTAATTTTGTCTAAATCTGCTGAACACATTTTTAAACTAAAAAAATTAAATAAATATTTTTTTATGAAATATTTTTTTTTATAAAAAATTAAAAACAACAACATATTTCAGCTACGGGCGAAGCCCTGGAGGACATCAGAGATGTCCGGTTATACTTTTATAATCCTCTTCATTTAGAATCTTCTTTTCTAACAGTCTTTTCAATATAGCATGAATTTCATTGAAACTAGAATTATGTCCTTCTTTTATTGCAGATATTAAAATATTTAATCTATTTAGTAATTCTTGTGGATCATCTGGTAAAAATACAGTTGTTTCAGTTTTCTGTTTTTCAGATAAACCTTTCCCTACTTTAACTCCCGTTGATAATAAATTTTCTAATTGTTTATAACGTCTAAGAGATTTTACTGCACCAACTCTGTCTAACATAGCTTTATATTTTATGAGATCTTCTACAGCATAATTATTTAAATCTGCTCCTCTTAAAAGATTAACAAAATTTCTATCTAAATTAAAAGGAGATTTATCTGGTGAAAAAATTATACCTCGAAAAGGTTGTGGAAATATTTCTTTTTGTCCGAGATAAAATCTAGGTATTGTTTTTCCATCTATAAATGAGATAGAATGTTCAAATTGCATAGATTTTGGTAATTTCTTATTAATGTTTGATTCTAGTAATCCATAGTCATCTAATATAGTTTTGTGCTCTGGATCTGTTATATCAATTTGTTTATCATTATTTGTACTTTCTTTTTCAAGAGTTTTAAATGGTTTCATAGTTTTCTCAAAATCAGTTTTTACTTGCTCGGTTTGCTGCATTTTTTCAAACATATCAGATTGAATACCAGCTTTTATCATTCTATGTTGAAGATGATTTTCTTTCATAATATTTCTTTGTTTTATTAACTCTTCTAATTGTTTTATTCTTTTAAAATTATCAGCTCTAATTTTATCCATTTTTAAAATATAATATTTGAATTTTGTGGTAACATTGGAATACAGCAAAAACATTTTACTGAACAAATTATTTTTTTATTGCTTTGTTGTTTGACATCTTTTCGTTTAAAGTTTTCTCGGTTAAAGTTTTCTCGTTTTAAGTTTTGTTTAATAAAGTTTTGTTTAATAAAGTTTTGCTTAAATTTTCGCTTAAAGTTTTTAGCTCTTCTAAAAAAAATTTGTCATTTTCTTCATTAGAAATTTTAGCATCACTAGAAATTTTGCCATCCTTTTTATTTTTATCATCAACTTTTTCTGTCTGTGATTGAAATGATATTTGATTTACTTCATTAGCTATTTGATCAAATTTTTCAATCTCATCTAACGTAATAACATTATCATCACATACTCTTTGAAAGTAGTAATGTAGTTTATCATAGACTTCTTTAATATGTAAATGCTTAGTTTTTAATGATTTTCGTTTCTTAGTTATTAAAGATTTATCTAACATTGTAACAAGTGAAGTTGCAAAAACACCCGTACCTGTTAAAGCTGTAGCAACTACTGGAATTACTAAAACACCTGAAGATATAACAATTGTCAAAGCACCTAAACTTATTGTTAAGAATATGCCAATTCCTTGTGTTACATTCTTAACTTTAGTCCATCTCTTTCTTAATTTTTTATAATGCTCTAATCTTAATAATAATTGAGATTCCTTATCTTTCATATACCTAACTCTATCTTTGTGTTTTTCTTTATTCATTTTTTCAATGTTAATCTTTTCAATGTCCATTAAAGTAGAACTACGTTCATATGATAACGAAGGATATATTCTTGAGGTTCCTTCCATTTCTGAAGTTCCTTCCACTTTTGTTTCTTCCATTTTTAAAGAAATATTTTTAGTCACATGATATATTTTAAAAACCTGAAAAATGGATTTAAAAGACGTTTTTAAAATACTAATTTTCGGTGTCCTGGAACGGTCATGATTTAAGCGGTAAAAATTGTAATTCTCAAATTTGAGATTCTCAACTTTTATAATTTTTTAGTGTCCTAGAACGGTCATGATTTAAGCGAGGGTGAAAATTGTAATTCTCAAATTTTGAGATTTTGAAAAATTTGAAAATTGGGTATTTTTAAAAACGCCCAAATTTGTGAATTTAGGTCTTCATAACCTGAAAAAGGGTTCAAATTCATGAATTTATGTCGTTTTTAAAAAGTACCATTTTTGAAAAAATGGTACTTTTTGAATGGACTAAATCCATGTATTTAGGTCTTAAAAACCTGAAAAAGGGTCTAAATTCATGAATTTATGTCGTTTTTAAAGATACTATTTTTTTGAATTTTATGGTGACCTGGAACGGTCTTTTGCCCATTACTTTGGATATCCCCATTTTAAGCGTTAGTCAAATTTCTAAAAAATAAGATTAGACTGCTAGGCCCATTGTGGGAATGAATTTATCTATCTCTCATGGGTGATTGAAATAAAAGGTTCCACTTAATAAGTAAAAAAGCATGCGCAGAAATTTGTAATTCTACAGCTTGAAGCCGAGGATCCGTTTCATTTTCTTTTTACTCCTGTTCCTCCGTGCTTCTTTGTTTCTCTCCTTCAGTATTTTCCTCGCTCATGCGCGGGAGACCAAACTTCTTCGAATTTCTCTCTATGATTACATCCTTGAGTCTTGGCTGCAACAGACCTACTCTCTTCTTCATCATCACGCGTGACATTTTCTCAATCATCTCAAGTTTCATTTATCTTCCATCTTCCATTTCAGTCAAACTTCATGGATAATCGCATTTTGTGGCAACGAGAATTACCAAGCAATAATGAGTTTGTAAAGTAGCCTAAAACGCTGAATAGTCAGTTTCTAATTGGATGAACGAATTTATATAATAAAAAATCTCGAACACACGGGATACTTATATTCCTTTCCTCGCGCACAAACCTATGACACTTCTCAGTCACATCAATCATCTGTGGCAAATGCGTCAGCTAGCTGGATAACTGTCATGATCTACGCCATTGCACATGTTCAAAGTAATTATACATGTAATATGAAGAAATTACTATGATTATGACCGATGCAATATTAAAAAAGTAGTTCAATAACATCGTGGAATGTCAATTTTCGACGATGCTTTTCAGCAGGCAAATAAAAAAAATCAAGTGACCATCTTGCATTTTTTGATTTAGCAGACATCTTGATGGCATTCTTGAAAAATAATTGGCATTGATTTGTTCAGATGAATGTATACGAGCATCTCAAAATAATCACAAAAAATTGACATTTATTGACTTAAGATTAAAGAACCATGGGAATTACAAAAAATCTGAATCGGCATTACCGGATATTTAAACTAAAATCTTTTACAAATGATGGGACTATGGATCAATGAGAATGAGTCAGCGACACCATTGAGTAAAATTTCGATGTTCTAATAGACTTTTACATCAGAAAAATGTGCACATTTGTGAGTTACGAAAAAGAGGCGGATAGCAAGCACTTTTATTGCGCCGCAGTAAGATTTTGTGGTGCACATCTTCAATTTGTGGAGATTTTTGGCATTGCGAAAAATCGAATGAGGTATGCCATTTGCTAATGACATTGTGGAATTGCATAACAATGAAAGTGCTGACAGCTATAGCGGGTCGGCATGATATTACTTTCAAATAAAATATTTCGGACATCTGCCCATTCTTAAATGTAACCAAGAGAATTTGTCAGCGATGTTGAGCTACAAAATGCTATAAAGAAACTGCTAGAAGAACATTACATTTAAGCAGAAAGCAATTTTCTCAGATCTCAATTAGCTTCAATTTAAGCATCGAAAATTGCTCAACATGTACATTGTACAATATTGACCAACTTTTCAGATCATGGATACTTGATTTTAGATCATTTAAATTGTATCGTGTATACTTTTATATTTTTTATATTTTGTACAGTTGAAAGAAGCTTGTGATTAACAGTGATGTCGATATCGATTGACAGAAGAAATGATCCCAAAAAGTTTTCTGCTTTGAAATTAATGTTGTAGGCCCATTTCTTCAAATTGCATTACGACATGCTTCCTACAAATGAATTTTCCACTTAATTCTAGCTGAACCTTTCCGTCTAGACGTCCACGGAATACATGAAACCAGCTCAAACATTGCACGTGGAAGTGTTCGATGTTTGATTTATGGACAATGGAATCTCTTATTTGGCCTGTAAAACTTCTGTTTGCGCTAGAAATTATGTGACTTCTGTCTGCAATAGAATAAGATTTGAGAAGTATTGACACTCATTGAAGGAAGTTTCCTCATTCGACTCGAAATTCTAAAAGATTTTAATATTCGAAGAAACTGCAGTGTAGGAATTCACAGTTTGTGATTTTGAAAAGAGATCTCCCAACAGCTGTCACGGTCTTCCATTTCAACAGATAATGACTTGTATAAGTACGCAGTTGAAATCCTGTATTTACATCACACTCTCCGAGACTTGAGAAGAGATAGTGAAGAAGGTAGGTTGAGCTTTGAGTGTCGATCCACATCCGACCAACCATTTTCTGTGCTTTGAAATAATTCAAGTATACATCTGCCTGTGCCACTTTACTTTCATAGTGAAGCGCGGAGATCAGTAACTCCTCGACAGAAGTTGAATCTTCCTGGTCAATAACGGTGCTCTAGGGAAGCTGTGAAATACTATCAAAATATGAGAATCATTTTAAAGAACTTCCAAAGTCTACGTTTCTGCTTGAAACTTTAGTCGGAGAATCAATTTCCTCTTAGCTTTTGTGGAGGCAGTCTTGAATAGGCCTGCTTTTTGAAATGTAAGAGGAATTTGAATAGTAGACTGAAATAACGTAGTTGACCAAATGAAGGTCCTCCACTTTGAAAATGCTTTGTAGTTTCCTGCATTTCTCTGTTTCTTGACTGCATCTACTTGCAGAAGTTCGAATGGAATGTCCAGAATGCCATCGTGGCATCAGTTCTATAAAATCGGACTTTGAGTTGTTGCTACTTCGATTTGAAGTTTCGCATCATCCAGGGCAAGGAAGGGCTTTACAAAGGTCGGTGTTCCTACTGAGGCCTACAGTATATTCAATATGTTCATATTATGCGGCTATGAACCGATTGGAAACTCAAAATCTACTTCCAAGATTATGAATGCCGATTCAGTTGTGTTTGTGAAGTGATTCGGTCTTATCTTATTCATCTCGCTTCAATCAAAGTTCATCTTATAAATTGAAATAGTCTTTTCTTTATGTTCTTCTATTAGCCAAGCACACGGAGACTCAATCAAACTCACTTCAGTTGCTGTTGAACATATTTGATTGGTGACAAATGTACTAACCGTGGGTCTAAATTATTGATGTAAAATTGCCAGCAATTATTTTCATTTTCCAGTAATAATTAACCTTCACACATCAGTCTGAATTCGATTATCATCTTAGAAATTCTCCAGAGAAATTGTGTTCATTTTCTGAACATGCCAAGTCGGGGTAGTTCAAAAATGTAAAACTTAAAGAAGTTCATCAAACTATTCAATTATTATTTCTCTTCATTTTCAAATAGAAGGGTCTGCGTATAAGCTGTTTAATTTCGCAGGTATTCTGGTGCTCATTAAGTTGCAAAATGACAACATTGTGACTATCTATCGGGATAACTTGAAATAATTTGAATTTTGAAGCTAACAAGCATGAAGAAATGTAGATTTTCAAACTCACAACTGAAAGATTCTTCTGCCAAGTGAAAGTTGGTCTCTCTGGTGCTGTGCTGTGGAGCATGCTCAGTCGTGAAGTGTCAATCCTATTCATTATAGAGAATGTTTTTCATCTTGATTTACAGTTCTAATATGCACGGCAGTATGACCATACTTATTCTTCAAAGTTAATCTAGGCCTTGATGAATAGAAAAAATTGGATGCATTTAATTATAATTTCTAATTAGACCCTGTTGAAATCAGTGAAGTCATCTGAAACAGTAGGTTACAACTTTATATAATATCCAGCATAAGGAAACTTCATGTGCCATATACTTAGGCTACTCTATGGTCTCGACTTTGACAGAGTGCTACTTTGTCCAGTCACAGCGCTACTCAATGAAATTTCATGCATGAGGTAAGAGTTATTGTAGATGTCAATATTTCTATGTAGTATTCAGAGCATTCGTTTCCGCCAATCCAGCAATCCATGAATAGGATCTTCTGTAGGATTACCGTTTCCGCGTCGCAACCAATTTGCTCTCACCATGAATCAAAATGTCATTCCCTCATTAGGAACCCAGATTTTGCTGACCAGTTACTCGGATCTCATGTCTATCTCATTGTCTCATCTTCTACGTCAGTTGTGTGTGTGTGTGTGTGTGGGTGATATGTGTCAGTCTGCTTGCAACACTTCCTGCTTTTTCATGCTTGAAAACGGGCAAAAATCCCAAAAGATCGCGGAATAATTTAAAATATATAATAGAGCATGGTTTTGAAATATCAACGTCAAGTAAATAGTCCGGGAGCTAGCGTGAAGTTGTGCAGGGAACGAGGTAGTACATAAAACTTTCACATAGCATAGTACACCTCTAACCTACTGCAAAACTTCGCGTCTGCCGGATCAGATCATTTCCTTTTCAGAAATAGAGAGGATAACACAATCCTATGTATTTCCAGTGGTAAAATTGTGACATTTAAGGTGTTGACTCCATTTTTCGAATTTTTGCTCATAAAAGTTACACAAATTGGTATTTTGTTGAACTGGTTGTTAAAGAAATCATCTACAGATCATGATCTTTCAAATGAGTTATCATTTAGTGACAGAGGATAAAGTAAAGTGTACAAACAGACACTTTTCGTTGGTGTAACTGCAAATTTTAACATAGAAATTTCAGGAAAATTGTTGATATACTTAAACGAAAAGTGTCTGTTTGTACACTTTACTTCATCCTCTGTCACTAAATGATAACTCATTTGAAAGATCATGATCTGTAGATGATTTCTATAATAACCAGTTCAACAAAATACCAATTTGTGTAACTTTTATGAGCAAAAATTCGAAAAAATGGAGTCAACACCTTAAATGTCACAATTTTACCACTGGAAATACATAGGATTGTGTTATCCTCTCTATTTCTGAAAAGGAAATGATCTGATCCGGCAGACGCGAAGTTTTGCAGTAGGTTAGAGGTGTACTATGCTATGTGAAAGTTTTATGTACTACCTCGTTCCCTGCACAACTTCACGCTAGCTCCCGGACTAAAATGTAATGGCTCTCACGGAAGAAGGTCTGATATCTGAAACAAGTAACATAGAAGGGAAAAAAGCAGAAATTAGTTATGTAGGCCGATGTGAAAAACTAATAATTGATTGTTAGAAGAATAATTGATTAGAAGACACAGCGTCACGAACGCGGCAAAGGACAAGGTACAACAGATCGAGGAGAGTAATAGGGAGAAAGAGAAGACACAGCATCACGAACGCGTCAAAGGACAAGGTACAACAGATCGAGGAGAGCAGCAGAGAGGAAGAGAAGACATAGCATCGCGAACGCGGCAAACGACGAAGCGCAGCAGATCGAGCAGGGCTCCGATCGTGTACATCCGTATCTTCCCTTCAGTCACTACCTCGCCAAATCCCTCTCTATCGGCAATCGACAACTTACGTCACTCGAGGTGCAAGTAAGACCATCTCATCGTTTTTCTTCTAGTGTTGCGTCAGATAGACTTATAAACCCTCCCCACGCAACATTTGTGACCGGCTACTGCTTCTACTATGGCTACTAAAGCGATCAAGAAAAGCTCGCCTTCCACATCTGACTCATCTGAAGATAACATGATGTCATGTATGAAGCAATTTATCCACGATGTGATGAAAGTTTTGAAGGAGGGATTCGAAAGACAGCTTGAAGTGATCCAACACGACTTCTTCGATATGCGAAAGGAACTCGACAAGGAAAAGGAGGAGCGAAAACGTCTGGAATCGGAGAACAAAAAGATGAAAAACGACATAAAATACCTTAATGGAGAGGTCAACTATCTCGCAGGACGTCTTGACGAGATAGAGCAAGAGAAGAGAATCCGAGCCGTAGTTGTAAGCAACATCCCGAAAACGGAGGAAGATCCAAAGTTGCAGCTGAGGAGAGCTGTCAACTCAATCCTCATGACCGACGCAGTGAAAGAAGGTGATGTAAAGACATAAAGGTCATCCCAGATAGAGTCAACACCGGTAAAGTTACTCTTGTTGGAACTCTCCGAAGCACTGCCATCAAAAAGAACATCCTAACACAGCGAAAACTATTTAGAAGTAGAAACATTTTTGTTAGGGAAAATTTGACCGAATCTCGGTATTGCCTCCTTAAGGAGACTAAGGAATTTGCAACGAGATGCAATTTTAAGTTTGTGTGGACTAGGGATGGTGCAGTGTTTCTGCGAAAAGACGAAAACTCCTCTTACATTCGTGTAAAATCTCGAGGTGCATTAGATGATGTTTATGATAATTTGTAATAGGCACAATGCAGATATTTTATTGTGATAATGACCCGAAATTTGCTTGTCACTCTCATTTCCTGTCTGTCTAGAAGGTAAAACGAACAATGCAGGATAATCATAAACAAAACTATCACAGCAGTCTCGAGTATGCAAATTTAGATGTAGGTGACTTTGATGATCTATTAGATCGAAATGATGACTCAATAACTTTAAAAACCTTACATATGAACATTCGATCTTTAAACCGAAATTATCGGGAATTAGTTGTTTTCTTATCTTGTCTAAAATCGAAATTGGATTTATTGATTCTTTCAGAAATATGGAATTCCAATATAGAAATGTACAATAATATATTACCCGGATTTAAATTCTATTATCATCTATCTAGTCATAATAAAAGTGGAGGTGTCGCTATCTTCGTTAATACATCGACTGTTGAGGTAATAAATGTTGAAACTAAGAAGTTAAGTAATTGCGATGACCTATGGCTACATTACAATACGAAATACTCAAACGAAAACTGCACTATTTGTATATATCGCAGTCCATCATTAGAGATACAACCTTTTATTGATAGTATGTCCCAAATCTTGCGTAAAGTTAAGAAAACTGAGAAGTTAATGATAGTTGGAGATCTCAATCTTAATCGAAATAAACAGTCTGATAAATCTATTTGCAAATTTTACGATACAATAACAGATTTTAATTTTCCACCACTGATTTCTACACCAACTAGGATAACGAAAGACTCTATGACTGTCATAGATCAAATGCTAATCCATAATAAAATTTTATACGATAAGAAAATTGATTCATTTGCTGGCAACGTTCGATCAGAACTGACCGATCATTATAGCCAATATCTAATTTTGAAACATCAAAGTAATAGAAAACCAAAATTTTCCATTAACGAACGTCCCATGGTAAGATCATACACCAAAGAAAGAATAAAATTCTTCACAGAAAAAATAGCAGACATTGATTTTGACACTCAGATATTTGACTTGCCATCTGAAAAATTCAAACATTTCCAAGATCGGTACACGATGCGATATTCCTCCTACGGAAATTGTCTCGGAAAATGTTTAAAGAGAAAGACTGGTTTACAGATGATTTAAGAAAATGTCATAGGAAAAAATTAGACTTTTCAATAAATGGAAAAAATCTAAACTTGAAAAAGATGAACTAGACTATAAATCGTACGCAAAATATTTCAAATGTTTAGCGAGGACTGAGGAGAGAAAATATCATAACCGCAAATTCTCCTCCATTAAAAATGACACGAAAGAATTGTGGAAATCTATTAGTAATCTAAGAGGAAAATCCAAGGCCGATAATTTCATCACAGAAATCCAAACGGGTCATGGTGCGAAGTATGACTATAATGACATAGCTAATGAATTAAATGATCATTTTGTAAACGTTACAGAAACTCTAGGTAATAGTAATAAAACTAAAACTAACTACGAACACTATCTTGATATGTATCCGAATTCATTCAGGTTTCAGAATTTCACAACGATAGAATTAACTAATACAATAACCACAATGAACAATAACCGATCGACACATGACAGAGTACCATTAAAAATCTACAAACATTGTCCACTGCAAGTATTTTCCTATCTAACAAAATTATACAATGAATCAGTTAATAGTGGAATATACCCCGATAGCCTGAAGGAATCAACCATTATACCATTGTTTAAAAAAGGTGATAAAAGTAATCCGTCTAACTATAGACCAATATGTCTGCTAAGCTACTTAACAAAAATCTTTGAAAAACTGATCCATAAAAGAATGTTATGCTATCTGGAAAAAAATAAGGCCCTCTATGAAAATCAATTTGGATTTCGCAAATGTCATTCAACAAATCTAGCAGTTTTAAAATTGACTGACAAAATATATCAAGTCAAGGCAAATAATCTATTTACTGCTGCTGTAAATCTAGATATAGCCAAGGCCTTCGATGCCGTAGACTTAGACATATTATTAAATAAATTGCATACGATAGGTTTTCGTGGCTTCATGCACGAATGGTTCACAACATACCTGAAAAATAGGCCGCATACAGTTCTCGTAAATAATGTTAGATCAAGTAAGCTCACGATTAAAAATGGAGTACCTCAAGGCTCAGCGCAAGGTCCGCTGTTGTTTTTGATTTATATTAATGATACCAAAAATGTTAGCACTAATGGTGAGCTAAACCTTTTCGCTGACGACACAAATCTAATCGTAAGTGACAAATCCCTCAATGGAGTTATAGTGAAAACTCAAAATTCCTTAGAAAATATTCAAACATGGATGGAATGTAATAAGCTTACTTTACATCTAGGAAAATGTGAATTTATACTTATTCCACCAAGAATCCACAAAGAAAAATCGAAAGCAGTAGATATCAGTTTGAAAAACACTAAACTAAGCCAAGTTGAAAGGACAAGATTCCTTGGTGTTAATTTTGATCAAGATTTACGATTTGATGACCATGTGTTTTCGGTAATCAAGAGGTTAAAAAAATTCATACCTATGTTTTACAGACTAAGAGATCTCATGCCGCAAAACACGCTCCGTATGTTGCACGAGCAACTTTGCATCCCATTGATAAAATACTGTTTGATAGCATACGGTAGTGGAAAGAAAGAACCGCTGAATAAATTACAAAGAATGCATAAAATATTGATTAAAATAATATATCGTAAAGAAAAACAATCTCTGAATCTAAATTTTTACGAATGTGAGCTATATATGAACGTAGATACAATGTACACGTATGAATTACTAGTTCTTGCTTACAAGATGAAATATATGAATGAATCACTACCACAAATTTTTCAAAATTATGTTAATACATCGATAAGACGCAATAATAATTTCCAGCTTCCCTATTATAGAACTTCTTTGGAGCAAAGCATTAGTAAATTCAAGATACCCTTTTTGTGGAACGCACTTCCTAACCATAATATTAAAAACACTAATAATTCAAAATCATTTAAAAAATGTTTAAAGTCTTATCTGATTAATACTATGATCACTTTTTGACAATCATGTCAGTAAATTGCAGAGTGAAAATCAATCAAAATTTTGTAATATTGTAATCATGTTTTATAAACAAGTTTGTAAATGTGTTCTTTGACGACTATGTAAATATTGCACATGTATAACGTAATATCTCTTTTGTGAATATGACTTTATTTGATTGACTGACTCCTATAGTGTAATAGTATAGTGATCCTCTCAAAGGCTATAGGGCCAGGTTTATACCCTTATGATGGGTCCTCTGGTCCTTTTCCCTTTCTTTTCAAGTGTAAATTTGTGTAAATGTAAACTTGACACCCACCTGTATATATTCATGTTGTGATTGATGAAATGGTAATAAATCTATTTTCTATTTCTATTCTATTGCAATTATGAATCGTTCAAGTTGTAATGCGCTAGAAGGTATTAATGAAAGTGCTTATGCATTTGTGGGTTTTGACTTGACAATTAAGGTCCTAGTTTTACATACGTATATCAATTTTACATGCATGATAATAGTATAATAATGCGCACGTTTATCTTTATCGCACAAATATTTGTGTATGTCTGTCTGTCTGCCAATCTGTCTCTCTCTTCATCGCTTTTTATTGATCTTTTTTATCTTCTATAATGACTTTTTTTCCTCTTTTACAGAAACAACAAGGAATCATGATTGTCGTTAAACTACTGCTACTCACCGTCATTATTGCAACTTATGCAAACGCTGAGATCACTAAAGAATTTGATGGTGTCAAAGTTACTCTACTTGGTCATAACACCTACAAAAAAACAAAAAGTCTATGTGATGATCATGGTGGACTCTTTGATTTTGAGGCAAACAAAGAACTGTTCACGGACAAAATTAGCCAATGGATGTTGGATATGCACAAAAACAATCCTACGTGGGTCAAGGGCAAGAAATATGTCAACCCTTGGGAAGATGAACCTGAAGCTCAAGATGGATCGTCAGAAATATCGTGGCGCAAGTTAGGACTTTGTGGCGGTGCTGCTGGAGGTAGCAACTCAACTTCCACAGCGAAGAAAACTGCGCCTGCTGCATAATCCTCAATAACTATTCCATAATCAAACCACTGCAACTAAATCCAATGTGAATTTAACCTTCTTCAATAACTGCTGATATGACAATAATGCTCCGAGAACAAACAATAAATCTTTCACTTTGCAAAAATGTATTCTCTGTAGTGAATCGTGTTCAAGATGGGTCAACCATAGAGGTACTGTGGACAGGAAAGGTAATTGTATTTTTGAGCTCAGCTACCTAACTGTGCCGACAATTAAAAGCGTCACTGGTTGTGAATTAAATTGGTTGAGGCTAACCTCCGGTAGATCATAAAGAAAAATAATAATACTATAGGCCTAACTAAAAACTGAAAAAAAAATATAACTTATTACTGCGTTTTAAACAAAATTATAAATCTAACAACTTACTTATGACATTAGCGTCTAAAAAGGAGTGATTATAGACATGACACTTGTGTGTCTGCTTATATACTTCAAACTTTGTAACTTATCTAAATCCCAATCTGCTATCAGTCAAATACAATTACAAACAGACCTGTCATTTCTAATGCGGATAACTGGTCAACCACGTGTGGTGTTACGCAAATGCTTCAATCGAAGTGAGAAGATGAAGCTGAAGATAATGAAAAGTAAAGAATTTGATCCCTCCAAAGGACCGATCTGGCTTTCCCACAGGTTACATGAAGTGCAACTAAAACAGATAATTGATATATGCTGTGATAAAGTTGATGAGGACAAAAGCAATAGAGGTCATCAGCAGGAACTTGAGCAAGATTCACGTTTCGGCCCCTTAATTCCTGTACGTTCAAACTCCCTCAAGCGGGGCCCTGCTTTAAAGAAAGCAGCCTCGAAAGAAAAATCTCGGACATGTAGTCAGATACATTGACTACGCCATCGAGATGATTCGAACTGACTAAACTGGAAATATGGAAAAAGAACTTAAATAAAGTTCGGGCAGTTGTCCAAAAGTTGCTTAGCGGAGAAATAACCGTATTTCAATAAAGTCTCTCTGTGTTTGTGTAACTGCTTTTCAGCACTGCGCTTAAGATCAAAGCGATTATAACCTCTCGCAATGAGGGTGGTGGAGGTACGATTTATTTTTTCAATAAAATCGCTCTCATGTGTACAGATGCGAATATATCTCAAAACCTGTCCCGCGAAAACTTTGATACCTATTTTGTAAGGCATAGTGTTTTGAGGAAATGTTAAGAGCGTAACAGGAAAATTGAAGTTATCAACCTTATGAAATACAGAGGTAACCGCTTCTGTATTAGTGATTTGCATTTTAATGTCTAAATATTCAATGTTGTTATCATTATCTCCACTTCTACTTGCCTCCAGACTTGGTGGATAAATTTTAGGAATTAAAGAAGCGAAATGTTTATAATTAATAATACACAGATCGTCTATATATCTAGAGGTATTCGATAGAAGTTTAGCTAGACCATACTTTTTACTTTTCATAAGATTAGACATGAAAATATATTCGCAGTGTAAAAGAAAAAGGTCTGCTAGCAAAGGGCTACAATTACCTCCCATCGGTATACCTTTTATCTGTCGAAAAACCAGTCCACCAAAAGTGACGTAAACTTCATGAATAATGAATTTAATAGCATCCTTAAAGTTATCTTTAGTAAAAACACTATAGCCTTGATACTTTTTACTAGCTAAAAAACAATTTTTCATAACTGATGCATAAGTATTTCCTATTCGAATCATTAAACACCAAATCTAGCAAGTCAGAAATGTGATGAATAACATCGTCATGATTCAAGTTAGTGTACAATGTGGAGAAGTCAAAAACTTGCACGTTATGTATATTGATGTTTTGAATCTTATTTAGGAATTCGATCGAAGATACTATACTCCAAAAACAGTTAATTCCGCTATTTTTATAGATAGCGTTACAATATTCCTTAAAGTAATTTCTTATAAAGGTTAGGCCTTTATTAATCTTAGTCGAAAGTTGTTTAGTAGTGCATTGTTTAGCACCTGCTATGAAGCGAAATTTGTAAGGGTTTTTATGCAATTTAGGTATCCAATACAATCGAGGTAGTTTAAGATTATCTTTATTACAAATGGTATGAAAGAAATTACTAATGATCTCTTTATGATTTACAACTAAACTATTGATCTCTATGTTAACAGGTATGTATGTACTATTACCTATAGGAGTTAATGTCTTCAAATCAAATCCAAGTTCCTGTAATAAAACCAGAACATAGAATTTCTTGCAAATGAACGCATAATTGCTATTAGCCTTATCTACCGCAGTAATAATGAAGTTATCATGATAATAATACAGTAACTTGCTAATCTTGCTAAGAGAATTAATGTTACTATTACTCATTGTATTCTTGCTATTGTTACTGTTTTGGTTCTTGAGCTTATTATTATATAGTTTATCTCGCACTAATTTTAAAATCTTATTTCTCCAATCCGAATGAAGTTTGTATAGAATCATGGTTTGCTTGAGAGTCACTGGTTATATGAATCATTACGCTAGATATTGTTTTTAATTCGATATATTCTGCTGCACATTTGCAGATCATCAGAATTAGCATTGATATGATGAATGGAAGGAAAATGAGAGCGTTAATCGAATAGAATAAAATGCGCTTATTTGTTCGATTATACACTTTCAAATGCATTTCAAATGAAGATGTAAAATATAGAAGAAAAATATCAAATACAAAAATTGAATAATAATGGAAGAGACAGACTAATTCCGACATGCAAGAAAACAGAAGCTACTGCACTTAATGGTTCAACACTCATTTAGTCACTCAAAATGAGATTTATCATTTTTATCAGGTAGACATCTTCCTATTAGGCAAAAATATGATATTTGCTGTTAAAGACAATGAAAGCGTCATTGTCAACCGCGCTGCTATTGTTGCAGATAAATAAGCAATTATGTCCTGATCACAAAATGATATTCTCAGTTTATTTTTGGTACAACACGTTTTATTTAATTAACCCTTATCCTTAGATGCCGTTACATTTCGTAACAACAGAACTTAACATTCTTATTTCTAAACTAGTTTTTTATTTTTCGTTACGTAACGCCATGGCGATGTTTGAAAGTATATTTCCAATCATGTGATGCAGACGTGATAGTAAATGATTTTGTATTTTCTTTTACTACCTCATCCCTATATACGTTACAATTTGCAACAGTGATAATGAATGCATAAATCACTGGAAAGGATTGTCTATGTACATATACATGTAAATGGACACACTAGACTTAGGGTCGCTGCACTGTCGGGAGAAGCAAAACGCGTGTGACCGGTAGCAAGCTGCTCATGCCACAGAATTAGATTGTGCGCGAACTAGCTAGCGCTGATTGTCTAATTCTGTGGTTCATGCAGTGGCTGACAGATGTAGCAAACTTAAAATGCGTGCAAGGGAACTTATTGTTGTCCATTTATGAGGTGTCAATGTCAATTCAACGTCCCGATGATGAGTCAGATGAATGATAACGAGGCGAATTCACTTGTTCCGTGTCTACTACCGTAATTACGAGGTTTATTTTGTTAGAGATGGCAGCGCGACCTAGACGCATTACAGCTGAACAAGCCTTACGACGAATATTAGATCAGCCTGACGAGTTATTATTCGAAGATATTGTTGAAGAACAGGATGAGGAATACGATGATGTTGACGATCCTGCCGTAGAAAACTCGTCTGGCGATGAAATTTCAGACGATGGCGACATAGAAATTGTACAAGACGCTTCGGAAAGTGATAACGACTCTGACGAGGTTTCAGATGTGGTAGATTTTCATTGTCGCGACGTTAGCTATTCATCTGAGCACTATCTAAACAGGAGAAGAGACACGAATACCATCAGTTTCCAGCCTCAGAACTTGGCGCATCCACAATCGAAAATGGAGGCTTTCAAACTGTTCTTCTCCGACGATATTCTTCACATTATTCAGCGTTATACAAATAGAAAGGTCAATGATATCCGTCGCAATGTAAGGCGAATCTATGGCTGGATGTCTATGTTCTCCATAGATGAGATAAATGCTTGCTTGGGCATCATCATTCATGCAGGTTCCGACAGAGACAATTATACAGCGCTGGATGATTTATGGGACAAATAAGCAAAACCTTTCTACAAGGCCATCATGTCACAAATGCGATTTACCTTCGTCTTACGTTGTGCTCGCTTTGATAATTTTCGGTCTCGTGATAGGACCGATCGATTATCTGCAGTGCGTGAGATTTGGAGTTTATTGATGGAAAATTTGAGGAAATTCTACTGTCCTGCTGACATCTTGACAGTCGATGAGCAGCTCGTAGGGTTTAGAGGGAAAGCTCCAGGACGGATGTACATGCCATCCAAACCCAGAAAATATGGAATAAAAATTTTCTGGCTTTGCGAGGCTGACAGTGGGTATGCCTTGAATGGGAAAATTTACACAGGAAAGAAAGATGGTGTGGTGCATCATGGCCTAGCGAAAGATATCGTAATGGAGCTTTGCATTCCTTTCTACAAATCAGGCAGAGAAATAGTAACTGACAACTATTTCACCAGCCACGGATTAGCTTTGGCATTGTTGAAGGGTTTAATTTTACTTGGCACAATCAGAAGTCAACGCAGAGAAATTCCTGTTGAACTCAAGAACAAGAAACGGCCGGTTGAGTCAACTATGTTTGCGTATGATCACTCGAATAAAATCATGCTGGCATCGTACATCCCAAAGCCAAACAAGAAGGTCATCTTGCTGAGCTCCTCCCATGCAGGGAATCATATTAACTCAGATCAAAAGAATAAGCCAGATTTGATACTTGATTACAATTATGGAAAGAAGGGCGTCGATCAATTCGATCAAAATGTGGAAGAGTTTACCTCACGACGAAAAACTGTCCGCTGGCCGATGGTTGTATTCTACAACATGATTAACATTGCTACGTTTGTCGGATATTTGATTTTCAAAAGTGACGGCTATACGCAGCCTAGGAAATCATTTTTGAGGGACTTGAGCAAACAACTTGTTCATCGTTACGCCTGCAAGAGATTCTCCCAAAACCGTGATCTGCCAAGACTGACAAGGAATGCCGGAGAGCTGTTCGGATACGTACAACCAATAAATGGTAAGACCAATTGCTTGACAGTCTAGATATAAATATATGAACAGATTTCAGTATTAGTTGCAAATGAAGTGTTAGAATTATTTGGTTACGTATTTATCTACAGTTCAAAATTGAGAACTGTCACGATAATTACCAATGTCACATAAATACGATAAATTGAAATAGAGACCAATAACGTGATTATCCTTTCACTTTTTTCAAAATAATGTAGGCCTAACTTTCATAATAATAGTGACTGCTAATCGTTACATCAACTGCATGTCAGCCTGTCAGCTACTTTTCTTTTGCAGTCGATCCTGTCAGGATTTGTCAGGCAGTGGGAAGGTGCATTCAATGTTCCAAGACGAAAAGGTCAAAGTGCATGACCTGCTCCCGCTTTGTTTGCCCAAATCACAGGACTACCGGTATAATCAAAGAATGCCGATGTTCATCAAGTCAGTGATTCAGTGACATTTTGAGTGACAATTTTCTGCATTATGTTTTTGGGAAGAAAATTTAATGGAAATCTTGAGTTTTGACTATTATGAAAAACCAGCACTTAGTTCAGCAGTTGGGGAATAACGGACATTGTAGCAACAATCAAAAGATATATTGAAGCAATATTAGGCCCAAGCAATTAGAGATATTGAGAAAAACAACAAATGAATAAGGAAACGGTGTTCAAAGCGATTTTGTTGAACTGAACTATGCGAATCTTATAACAGCACTACATGTGACGAAATTGTTTCTATATCTGAACGATTGTTACAAAATGTAACGCATATAAGGATGAAGTGGGTCAGAAAGTGTATAAGGATAAGGGTTAAGACGCGAGTTTGGTGAATTTAGCACACTGTTCTTAAGCTTATTTCTTCTTGAATTCAACTTCTTGCTTTATTGTATTCCGATAAGTGTAGACGGCATCCATATCACTTTCGTGCATGATGTGATGCATATTGGTCATTCTTGCTGATTGCTTTGGTTTCTAGCGAACAATCTCATCGCGTCGGGAATATGAACTGCCTTCAATCGGTTCAATATCTCTTCAACAAAAGTCTTATTGCACAGTATTTATTTCAACTGACAGATTTATCCATAGAACTGCGACTTTCTGTCTGCGCAAGTTACTGCGAAAAGCATTTTCATCACAAGCCTAAAAATAACACAAAGAGATGAAGGTAATTAGCGCAAATAACACAGAGTTTCGGAATATGTTGGAGACCAATCCTTGATGTTTACAACCATTTCATGATCCCTTCAGCAGACGGTTCAGATACAGGAAGCACATAGAAAAATTCCCATTTCATATGTTGAAATATCGCAAGACTGATGTCACAATACAGCATCAACTTTGAAAATTAAGCATCTGCTCATCGAAACTAATCGATCTAACAACAGATTTTCAACTCCAAAATTATGAAAATATTGATCAGTTGTATTACTCAAAAGTCATGTGCAGTAGTACTTGAGTTTCACTGTTGTAGCTGCGTATACATACCGTATTTAAGATGATTAAAGGAAGATATTTACATATTTGCATGAATCGTATAAGCGGGATTTAAAAACCTTCAACCTTTAAATGCACAGTGTGTAATGCCGGCATTGAACATATAGCTATCGTAGCCTGTAAGCGAGAGAGCTAGAACTTCGAAAAACTGCAATTTCTAAATGCACAGTATGTAAAATTAGGCAGTAGGATAAAGCTCATAGATTTTGATATATATGGTTGTGCACAATTTGAAAATTCAGTGATTGTGAGAATTCATTGCATGGCGCCATAGAGCCACTAAATGCGTTTTAATCCGACATCATGCCAACACCAAGGAGAGCGCTTTTAACTGCTCTTCTTCCATGGATATTAGACCAAATTTATAATGAGGCGGATATGCCGTCAGCTGAAAATGTTCAAGAAAACGATGTTGGAATGGATACTGCTACTTCTTCGAGTACAAGTGATGAGGAAGGTGAAAAAGATGTAGAGGGGTGGATATGCCGGAGACGACGAGAGGGGCATGGACCAGCGTGCGTCTTTACTGGTGTTTCGGATGTAACAATCGATTTGAAGCCTATGTTTACGATAACGATGAAATAGTTATGCAATACAAACTCACACAGTCAGCGGGTATGCTTAAATTTTACTGGAGTGGAGATGATTAGATCTGTACAAGTAAAACTAATCTAAATCTTCACGAGACAATTTTAAATAAGGTTTTCATCAATCGAAGAACTCATCCGAACAAAGCTTCATTGATGTTTTAATTAACGCTCTTTAAAAGTAAGCAGAATATTTGATACGCCATGAAATCATCCAAAAATTTAGAAATATTTGTGTTTTGTGCAACTGCTGGAATCGCTTTAATTCATATATTTTCGGTATTTTTTTGCCTGAAGATTTACGCTGTAAAAATCATTTTTAAATAGAAAATGCATGCAACAAAGTCAGGTTTTGATTTCTTTAAATTGAAAGTAAGTTACATTGTATTGACTCGGGCTTGTAATTACAAATCATCTGAGCTGCACGATAGCTATTTTCCAATGGATAGAACATTTGTTTCAAAAGCATGCATTAATTTCTATGGTTAACAATGTGTCATTGAATTTTGCATACCTAATTATGGTACTGTTCGATTTCTTTGATCATGCATGGAAGTCTATGATCTATGTTAGTTTGGAAACTTAGCTACATGTAGGAACATAGCATGTGTTGTGAATTCAAATTTTAACAGCTCCGCTTCAATGCGACCTGGGTCAATGAAAATTGATATAATGGAATAATTTAAGTCAAGATGGAGACAATTTGATGATGAATTGGAAGATTTGGAAAATGGGACTTGCTCACATTTTGTGACAAATTGCATTCATGGTCTACCTGTGATGAAGTGCGGTGAGCTTTACATTTTGCTTCTTAGAATATGCATGCAAATGTACATGATCGAAGGTACTTTTCCTCAGAAATATGCGTATTCAAATATGAATCATTTTGATATTTTCTGCAGTAACATTCGAGTCTCACTTACATGTATATCTTTCTGGAAAGTTGATATTTGCGAGATAGTGTCCGCGAGATTGATTGTATTGATAGTGCAACTGATTTGAATGAGTTTAATGAATTAAGTTGGTGATTTAAAATCAATAACGCTGGTCATATGAACTACAATTCACAAAATATATCAAAATCTCTATCCTATTGCAAGTTTACAATTATAATTTCAAAGCTCTTTTCAAATAAATTCAAATTGAAAATAGAGAAGTCACTCCCCTCCAGTTACGACTTATATTCCAAAAAGTTACACAAATTTAATATAAGTACCTGACGCGTTTCGAAGGCAGTCTGAAGGGTGACGTACAAATGTGGAAGGATACTGATTTGGCATAGTCGTGGACCTTAACTTGAAATTAACCTCCCGTATCGACACACAACGAAAGTTGTATTTTATAGATAGGATTGCCTATAAATTCAAAATCACCAGGGACGGAGCTAGCAAATACACCGCTTTTCTGAATCTGATTACCGATGACGCATAAAGTGAAGAAATATTTTCACCTAGTAAATGGCTACTTATTATTTCTGTTTTATGACTATTTATTTAATCTGTTTTATTTCAAAACAAGAAGTTCATGTTGAAAATTGTTTTACTTTCAAAATCGTTTGAGACTCCTTTTGAGTTCTGTGCAGAACCCAACCCCATAGTTCAACCGACAAATATCCAACTGTGAATACGATAAAACCGGAGATTTTCAGTTAGCCTCCTATCCTCCTGCCTAAGAGATCATGCGTTTTTTTAACATGTTCATATATTAGCCGGAAACTCAGCCGCCTGTGATAGCTAGAAGGCAGCTGCCTATCTCCACGAATTGACAGAAGCTATCATTGATTTCCGGCTAGAATTTTGACAACGCATGAACACAAAACATCGGCTTCGAATGCTTCTGCTGAGAACGCTATGTTATTTAAATTTCATTTCCAGGCTTTTCCTGACACAGATCAATAAAAACGAGTTTCAGGACCATTTATAGAAAGACTTTTGACTAAGAGTCAACCTGTTCATAAAATCAAAACATACCTTAATCGTAAATTACTACACGTCCACAGGAAATTGCTTTTGTTGCTCCTTTCAAAATACCTTAAGTGTCCTCAATTCGTCATCATTATTTAGTTCCTGACTTTTGCTGAAGATAACATTCACATGTACACTGTAAATCGCTCAATACCATTCACATACGAAGGATGCATACCAAAATAATTTTTGGTATATTTCTGTATTCTCTTGGTATATATTTGCATGCTTTTCGTATGCTTTACATACTAAAGCCATACCAGCACAATGTTAAAGGAAAGCAAAAATGATTTCTAATATATGTTGATTTAAGGCCCTTTGTCAATAAAGATTACACTAATGTTACTACTGTTCTGTAAGTAGTGAGATAATGACATTTAATAGTCAAACTTACAATACTGAATTCAATTTAATGCATGTAAGTCTAAGGCATTTCATAAATAATCAATAAGTATTTAACCCTCAACAATTACGCATTATGTAATTTTGAAATTAAGAATATCATCAATCAGAAAGAAAAACACATTATCATTCATGAACGCAAAAATAGTGATGTTTGAGATATGTAAGTCAACATGGTTGCACGAATAATATCATTTGAATGAATTGATGCTAATCAACTTGGCTCATAAAGTAGAGCTAATTAAGCGTCCTGTTAAAGTAGCTGGACAAGTAGCATCGAAGACATGCTCGTGGAGCATACAATTCACAGTAAGTTTAATCTAGTCAAATATCACACTATCTAAAAGAAATATTCACGTCTGGTATTACTGAAAAAAGTTATTTGACAGTACTATGTAATATATTTTTTTGCTGTGTGACCTAAAGCTCTACATACCAGAGGCATGGGAATGAGGATGAATTTTCATCAGGTCTCGTATTTAAAACACACCAGCAACTCGTATTTCAGTGCAAAGCAGCCAATCACACATAGAGTAGTTCGCATCGTTACATGAGAAGCAAGTGAGATTTCGTATGAAAAACATACTGGATCTCTGTAAACATACCAGAATCTCGTATCAGATGTTAGTTTCAAATTGTATGTAATTTTCGTATCCAGTGGTTTACAGTGTAGCTAGCTGTCTTGTTGCATCACTCTCTGATATAGATATTAATCAAGTATTCTCTGTGAGGGTGTCAAATTAAATGGTCCTCGCACGCAGACTCGTATTTATCTGTCCCCCCCTCCCCGAGAAAAAAATGACAGATTTATTCTCAGCAACATCTAGAACACATGCTTCACTCAAAATTTTAGCTGGAAACTCAATTATAGCCTCTAATATTTCGTGGGGCCTAAGTCAATTTCCGGCTAAAGTTTTATGAGAAGCATGCGATTTAGATGTTGATAAGAACGTTCTTGTTGATTCATTTTGAGACCATCTTGTACAAAGATCATGACCAATAGCCGTTTTAAACAAATTGTTTAGAACGAAGAGACTTGGAAAAATATATCTAATTATTAGATTTCTAAAATATAAATTGATCTAATTATGGAATGCAAAACAGTTATTAAACAATACAGAAATAATGTAGAAATATTCTACACGGTGCGTTAAACTTGGTAAATTGCGCTAATAAAACGGTAAGAGCAACAGAAGTTTGGATCTATAATGGGAATTATGATGATGTCTTACATCAACCAAATGATAAGCTTTTTTATTCTTGTTCTGCATTCCAAATTGTTGGTGCGATGTGATTGATTTCTGTTTTTTGTCATTCTACATTTCTGCAGTTTCATTGCGTAAATGATGCATTACATTTGAAATCTATGTATTGATCTATGCATGTTTTGATTTTATGAACAGGTTGACTCTTAGTCAAAAGTCTTTCTATAAATGGTCCTGAAACTCGTTTTTATTGATCTGTGTCAGGAAAAGCCTGGAAATAAAATTTAAATAACATGGTGTTCTCAGCAGCAGCATTCGAAGCCGATGTTTTGTGTTCATGCGTTGTCAAAATTCTAGCCGGAAAATCAATGATAGCTTCCGTCAATTCGTGGAGATAGGCAGCTGCCTTCTAGCTATCACAGGCGGCTGAGTTTCCGGCTAATATATGAACATCGGTTATAAAAAACGCATGATCTCTTACGCAGGAGGATAGGAGGCTAACTGAAAATCTCCGGTTTTATCGTATTCACAGTTGGATATTTGTCGGTTGAACTATGGGGTTGGGTTCTGCACAGAACTCAAAAGGAGTCTCAAACGATTTTGAAAGCAAAGCAATTTTCAACATGAATTTAGTGTTTTGAAATAAAACAGATTAAATAAATAGTCATAAAACAGAAATAATAAGTAGCCATTTACTAGGTGAAAATATTTCTTCACTTAATGCGTCATCGGTAATCAGATTCAGAAAAGCAGTGTATTTGCTAGCTCCGTCCCTGGTGATTTTGAATTTATAGGCAATCCTATCTATAAAATACAACTTTCGTTGTGTGTCGATACATGAGGTTCATTTCAAGTTATGGTCCACGACTATGCCGAATCAGTATCCTTCCACATTTGTACGTCTCCATATAGTCAGTAGATGACGCAAGTTAGACAAAATGACGCCAAGTTGGACATTTTGACGCAGTCAGACTTTTTGACGCAAATGGACTTTGTTCCGCACGCTCGCATCTCTCCAAATTTGGTGTACAGGTGAGTTTTGCTGAGATGTATTCAATACATGCTTTCAATACTTTCCGCCGGTTTCGGTTTCGGAGACTCCAGATTTTCGTTCTTACTGACGCAAGTCATACTTTTTGACTCACGACGGCATTCTGACACGTTGGACTATTAGACTCAAGTCAGACGTTTTGACGCATATTGAATATTTGACTCACGATTGCATAATAAGTTGGAGGGGAGAATCATGCATTCATAATCGCGATCAACCATCACAGAGTAAGTTACAGAACGTCTCTACCTCTTCATATAGTTTATGCTTGCATGCAAATATGGCCTGGTAGAATCAGAGGGACTGGTTGACGAGGTCCCCTTAGAATTTATTATTCAAGATAGTCAATAAATAGGCTACCATAATCTAATTGAAGTGGGTAGATTTCAAGGTGACGAATTCCCTGACTATATAGTAGGGTGACCGCCTGTCTTGCATAAATGCATCATATTAAATCGAGAAATTATTTTTTCCAATATATGTTAGACACTGATGATAGAGCACTAGACAGATTTGGCAATTAACTCTCAGCAATTTTTAGTCGTCACCACTTAGCGACATGCAGAAATTTTGCACAAATGCAGTAAAAACAGAAAATGAAAACTGCGTCAACATGCTCAGGGCAAGTTGCCATACAAATCCTAGAATTATTCATCTTGATCAAATGGTCACCTTATACACAATAATGTAACCATAATTTGGCAGAAGTTCGCAAAGTATCAATATTCAATGGCCTACAAAATATAAAAATATTTGTATAGTTTCTGGGTGCAGAAAATAAACAAACGGGTAGTAAAACTGCCAAGTCTCATACGATTTCTTAAATGTTCTGTAATCACAAGCATGACATTTTAAGCTAAGCCTAATTCTCAGCGTCGACTCGTGCGCGAATCCAATCACCACTTATTTGTCACCTTGAAAAAAACGCTTCCTAAGGGAAAGAATTTTGCCGCGTCACACTTGCGAATTTTGCACAATAGCATTCCCATAGCAAAATTCTATACAGCTGAAATCAATAAAAGTCATGAAAAATTGACAAACCTGCAATCTTAAGAGCACACATGAGCCTCAAGCTGAAAACTGTTAGGCTTGAGAAAAAAGGGTCTTAAACTGTTAGACCCTTTAGTTTGAGATGATGAATTGATGCGCATACAGTAATAACATGGGCAAAAAAGTAAAAAAATGCCGAACTACTCACTACGAAAAACATAGATTCTATCTGCAGTTTACAAATAGTGCTATGAATTGAATATTAAGGCCTATACTTTGACAAAGCTAGGGGACATCTTTGTCAATTAAGGTGCTTTTATTCGACATTCTTCTCTACAAGGTCACTTTGTTAACAGTTTACCCCGGTCCACCTTATTCTAATGCCTATGAAACAAAATTTCAACAATATCTTAATTGAAATTCCATTTCCAGCTCCCTAAAGCAAAGTAGCTGCATGCTATAAAATAGTGTCATTTCTTTAATGGCGTTTACCACAATTCACGTTTTTGCAGTTGCTTCAATTACATATAACTTTTGGAAAGCGTGTATTAGTCCGGCAGCCAGAGCGAGTTCCTGCAGGGAACGAAGCCGAAAGTGAGACTTTCACAGAATGATGTACACCATATGCCTACTACGAATCGGCACGTCTGCCGAGTTCTAGTGAGTTCCCCTTCTTGTCAGATAAGATCAAAGAAAAACACATGTAAATCCAATGGGACGTAGATTGCAATTTTTTGTTAAAATGAATTATTCTATGTTTTCTCTGATTAAAGGAAAAGTACTAAGCCCAGAGTCATAATTTTTGGCATAGAATGTCTTCAGGTCATTTCCTATTATGTGCATGTGCTTTTATCATGCAACTAATCGGCAATGTATGTGAGAATGTGGTTGAATGTGGATAAAGTTGCTCAAAATGTTTGTGTTTGCCGACATTAAGAGGCTCGGCAAATCTAAATATGTATAACTTTGTAGAAAGGGGTGCATGAACTTGATTGGAAATGACCCGAAGACATTGCATGCCAAAAATTATGACTCTGGGCTTAGTACTTTTCGTTTAATCATAGAAAACATACAAAATTTCATTTTAGCCAAAAACTGCAATCTGCGTCCCATTGGATTTACATGTGTTTTTCTTTGATCTTGTCTGACAAGAAGAGGAACTCACTAGAACTCGGCAGACGTGCCGATTCGTAGTAGGCATAGGGTGTACATCATTCTGTGAAAGTCTCACTTTCGGCCTCGTTCCCTGCACAAACTCTTTCTGGCTGCCGGACTATATGGGCATGTTTCGCCTGTTCGTTCATTGGAATTTAAATGCAACATAAAATTGGCAACATCCTACTGCTACGAATATAAGCCTGCATAGTGTTATTCGCATTTGCAGGAATGGACAAAAAAATAATTTCATACTATAATACATTTCTACTATAAATTTATATTTTGCTTCAAATGAAAAACGGCTATATAGCAGTGAGCTTACAAACACAGTAAAGTCACGTTAACAACAGCAAATAATCTATAAATTAATTCATCGATTTAAGTAATACAATTAGCCTGATGCGTATGGACACAAACTTGGTTGGTTGTAGAGAAATATGGACCGAAAGGAAGGATGCTTGTCAAGAAGCAGTCAACTAGATAGCGGCATAGGAACGAAGCAGCAATGAGTTTTTGAAAAGGATCTTCTCCATTTCACATAGGCCTGCCGTGAAACAGATTTTGAAGCTGCATTTTGCTGTCGATAGCATAGCGCAAATTAGTGTATATGCCTACCTCTCATAGTAGCACATAATTTGATTACAAATCCAAAAGCAGACACCAGGAGAATAATATTGAATAGAAATGGTGCAATGGTTGAAATATATATAGGACTGTGAAATTAGAGTTGCCGTAAATCACAGATGTACATCATTTAACTCGAGACAAATGTGGATTTAGGATAACTGAACTTTATTTTCCTCACCGGTGTTATATTTTCTAAGAGAAAAAATAGCACTGCTTTCAAATGGTAAATATGCTTTAAATCAAATATAGTGCTTTACTATCATACTCCAAGACAATAAAGCACTCAGACTTTAGGTCGAAATTGAAATTCGGTTGTATTGAAAGATACATTGTACATCATTTTGAGCAATGACTTATCTCATGTCATTGTTATAATAATGGATATGGCTTGTGGTTTGAATTTTAGCTTGAATGAGGGTATAGCCTATGCATGTACTTTTTCATGTACTGCGGTATCATCAGCCCGTCTCTATTTCTTCTTTCATCTCTTAAAAAGGATTCGTTATTTACACCAAAGTATAATTTGTTAGGAGAATTTTTCCCATTGCTTCATAGTTATCAAAATTCATCTAGAAGGATAAAATCGACACTGCAGCGACTGGCTTATCAATTTCTCTGAGTATCAAAGTCGAAAGTCCTGATTAATAGACTGTGCTTGAGGGCATATCGGTGAGGGCATCTGAAGAATCCTTCTTCGGGATAGTGTGGTGCATCAAGTAGATTTGTATTTACATGTGTGTTAGCTGGGAATTCCGATTTGGGACAGTACTATAGTACCTGCAGTATTCTAGTTGAACGTAGTTGGTAGACTACATGTATAGGCCTACTTGCTTTTCATCTTATTCCATTTGCTTCCAGTCTTCATGGATTGTATTAGGCTTACATCCTTCGCTATAGCTTTGCTGAAGATGCTTCCCATTTTGTGCCGACCCAAATTAATGTCTCCCATTTTTGTTTGATCTCGCTCGTACAGATTTCGAGATTTTTGAAAACCTAAAAGCCTAGAAAAATTTGTAGTTTGGTCGGGGAGGCCTGAACTAATGGCAACATTTTGATAACGTTGGAGAACTAATAATGCCATTATCATTGTTCTATGATACTGTAATACTAATATAGAACTACTATAATAAAGTACTTTAAATAAATACTATATTATAATACTAATTATTGTCTTTGGAATTCACACTATTTGATGAATACGATTGTCGCAAACAGACGATTCTTCATGAGCCAGAAGTGGTGTCTTCTTAAAGAATTTATTGGCTATAAAATTGTAATAAAAACTATGTAGGCTTACAGGACCGACGTTTCGTGTATTCACGCTTCTTAAGGGGCAAAAAAGCTAAAAAGAATCAACAGAAAGTCAGTAGAGCGTCAGGAGGGACAAGCATAGTTATTTACGCAGTGGGTTTAAGAATTCTACCCTTACAATAATTGGTCAAGATCTGTTGCAGAAGTTACCAGAAACATAGCGTTATAAGAATTTTTTGTTTTGCTTCATCTTCGAATTGACAATTATATTATAGAAGAGTAGAAGTGCATGCCTCACGACAATTAAGGCGGTCTAATTTGCTATGTGATACCATTGAGGTAGGAGCATTTCACCATCCATCTTCTCGTTCCTATTGAAAATGGCATTGAGGAGATTCCTGTGTTTCGCAGTTATGATTGGTAGATATCTCAAGCTTGACATGCTTTAATGTTCTGAGCTGCATGGGCTCTGTAGAAAATCATCATTGATTTCAGTCATTCAATCGAGCTATTCAGGGCAAGATGTCTATTAAAACCAAATTAAATGGAGCAGTTCCCGTTTAATACAAAGAAATTTCATTGGCAATTCAATGCATTACAAAAAGGCGGGCATTAAATGCCATTTAATGCCCGCCTGCAATAGACATCCACAAGTCATATAACGCTTTATAACAATGAATAGAAAAGTCTAACATTCTTACATAAAAAACGAAGGTTTCATACCATCCTTTTCCAAAACAGCTACGGGATTTTTCCTTTTCACTTCTATTTCTGCATTGTTCGCAATTTTGACATCAATATTCCTTTGCATTAGATGCTCTTTTTCTTTACGATTCTTATCCAAACACTCTGTAAGGGTATGTGATAAGCGTATTCGCTTTGAAACATTGATTTTCTTGGTATAATGGTCAATAGTCTCTAATTTCTCATCTCCCGTCACAATCTGAATGTCTTGCGGTGGAACCCCTACGTCGGACAACGACGTAACAACAGAAGATCGTATACAATGATTAGTATATTTCATTGATAGCGAAGCATCTTTCGAGATGTTTTTCATCACATCATCTAGAGTATTCTTCCCGACAACCATTTTATCGGAATACCATCGTCCTGGTAAGAAATTATTTAAGTGGTTTTGGAAACAGGCATATAACTGTTGCTGGTCTCAGATCAATGTATTTTTTCATCAATTTGAATGGACACTGCTCATCTTCTGGCTTTTCAAACATGACAATGCATTTTCTTTCGTTAGGTTTTTTGTAATTAGTACATTTTGACAACTGGGGTTTTTTTAGGTCAACATACTTAGGTCCTACAAACCAGATGTAGGACAAATTGAGAATATGACGGAATTTTTGTCGAGACCTCTTAGCCATTCTCGTCCGCGAAATCCGAAGTGCCAAATAATCTTGAATATAACTTCTCGTTGCAGTCTGACTGGATCACTTCGGTTGAAATATGTATTGATCAGTTTCATATCTTTTTCGTTGATGTCTTTATATCCCGATTCTCTTTCTTCTGTAGTTCTTGGTTCTTCCAGATAACGTGTTGTACATGCACTTTCGGTAATCTTCAACTGCTCAAAATCCGGATTTCCAATTATACTTCTACCATTTGTTGTTAGTACATGCCTGTGTATTGCAGCTTTCATGCAGTTATATGTTTGGGGCTTGAAATTCCTGCCATCTTTCCTTTTTGAATTGAGGAGCCAATACTGCAGATATTTCAACAGGGTCTTATTGTCTTGACTTTCAAAATCTGCATTCAATCCTTCTTTTCTTAGAAATTCTTTAAACTTGCGAACATAAGATTTTGTTTGTGTTGCTGTTAATGTGTTATCCAAACAGGAATGAGCCTCTTGGATGTTCGTTTCAATGCTTTTGAGTCTTTCTTCATTCTCAATGTTAGAAAGATAGTCATCAATTTCTTCCAAGGTCAGTCCAGTTATGCAACAATCAGGAAATTTGCTGAAGTCAATATAGACGTCGTCAAAAAGGCCATGATAACAAATGATATTTTTCAAACTTACCACGCCATCCTAACCCTAGATATTCAAACATAGACTTCCAAATTCATACTCGAAAATATGTAATAGATAATGCATAGATTTTAGGTCATTATTGCTATAATTACCGAGAGCCGAAGGCTCGAGGTCATTATGACAAATAATGACCGAAGAAATCTATGCATTATCTGCTATAATGCATGACCTTTTTCATAGAAGTTTGCACCAGGTTAATAATTTCCATAGAAATTAATAATACCATAGAAAGTCCTAGAATGGAAATTGCATGAAAATTATGGCACACTCCGGGGGAACTTAGTTGGGGCAAAAAGCAAATTTTGCGAGCTGGCTTTCTTGTTTTCGGGTTGGCATTTTTAATTATCAAGTCAATTTGTGATCTGGATTGTTGCCCCTAGCCCAAAGATCATGTACACAAAAGCAATAGTGAATTTACAAAATACTACAGCAACATGATGACAAAGAAGGAAATCCTGTAAAACGTTCTGTACGTTAATCATTTTGAAATATCGCTCCTATTATCAATCAAGAGTATAATCAGACACATACGCAATTTGTAATGTCGATTTTCAGAGCATGCATTGCTCCAGCTTGAAATCAGAGGCCAAGAAATCTCAGAGTATTCATTTTACTTAAAAGGGTTCCCCTGTTCAAAATGTTTGAACAATTTTCAAAATTTCTGCATGCTTTCAATTATGAGCTTCCAAAATATCATCACACTATATCACATAAGTCATTTAGTAATTAATTGAAAGGATCCAGCGATATTTCATTTATCTGAGAAATGACTGTCGGTAAAGAATCTTTCAATGTGTTCATTCCAGAAAGCGCCAGGTTTCTTGACCGCTAGAAGGAGAAATTATCCAATAATTAGAATTTTTATCTTCGAATTCTTGAGATATTCTCACAAACAGCACACTGATCACATTTGATTATGACTCTGAACCAATTTTCGATTCGCTTTCCAGAATTGAAAAATTAGAGAATAGTTGTCAATGACTGCTACAAATAGACACAGTATATTAATCCATGTAATAGTAGGCTAATTCACATGAAACAATGCTGCCATCTCACTTAAAGTTCCATTCATGAAAATCCTGCAATTTGCTGTCAACAACTTCCACAACCAACTTGGCAAATAGTTTGACTATGATGCGATGTTTTAGATCGAAGCAGATCTACAAACCATAGATTTTTCCATGTGCCATCATTGCACATAGGCAAGATATCAAACTTCCATTCTAGTGTACTATTATCCACTTCTATGATAATTTCCAAGCAGGAAAATATTTACCTGCTTCGTGGAACTTATTAACCTGTGGACATAGAAGGCCTTGCAAAATCATGCATTATATTGAGGATATAGCAAATTGATTTCTATATATCATTAACACAGAGATATGGTCATTTTTTCAAAAATTATTTTGCAAAGTGAAATGATAGATTTCTAGATTTTCAATGAAAAATTGACTTTATCTCTGTGTTAATGATATCTTGAAATTACTTTGCTATTTCCTCAATGCATTTTCGAGTATCTAGGCGGCCAACTTACATGTATGTAAGACGTGTCCAATCCAGGTGCTAGGTAGTAGATAACTCATGACGCTGGAGGGAGATATCTGTTTAAATCCCGACTACCGAAGGCTGGAGGGATTTAAGTTTGATATCTCACTCCATGGTCATGAGTTATCTATGTTAAACCATAGGATTCAATATGTCACCTTCAGGGATCTATTTAGATATATCCCGTACAAAAAATAAATCCCGGACGCTATTTCATTCAATACTACATTCAAATTTCAAAGAATATTATGAGATTGCGCATAGTCATTTAATCATAAGCGATGGCTTGGAATGGTATGCTGAATTTTGATAGGCATCCTGTGATCAGCGGACTCTCCGAAGAGCAAATTCAACGAATGATAAATGAAACATCATGCGACCAAAATTGCAATTTTAGTGAAATTCAATTTCCTGATATGAACAACCAAATGCCAACAACAAGCAAAAATCAGCAACAGCACAGATTTGTTGAAATCGACAGCATTAATGACACGAACAATCAGTTAATCCCGAAGAACACAGTCAAACGTGATAGGTGGGCGATCAATATGTTTACGTATTGGTATAAACAAAGGTTCAATGCAGATGTGCAAGTACAAAATTTGACCGATGAACAACTTATTGACAATGTATCTCGCTTCATTCATGAAACAAGAAAAGATGGCGGAGGATGCTATTCTCCAACTAGTCTCGTCAGCATTATTTCCGGGATTCAGCATCACATCAATCGCGATGGTAATCGAAGTGTGGACTTTTTCAAAGAACATAAGTTTCATCTCATAACACGAAGTTTGGATGTTGCGATGAAGATCGCCACGAGAAATGGTGTAAGGCTGCAGCGCAAACACGCAGAAATCATTTCAGAAGAGGAAGAAAAGAAGATGTGGACTTCTGTTTTCGGAGATGAAAGTCCTTCGCAGCTAATCAAGACTCTGTTCTACCTAAATGGAATACATTTCGCTTTAAGAGGTGGAAGTGAGCACACTGAGTTGACAATTGACCAATTCGAAGCGACAGAAAGAAACGGTAAACGCTGCCTCATTTACAGTGAGAAATTTTCCAAGACATTTAGTGGAGGTTTAAAGGATATGCGAAAATCTCCAAAGAAAGTTGTTCATTTTGAAAATGTTTCAAGCGACGGGAGGAAAAGTCACATCGATCTTTTCACGAAGTTTATCTCAGTTCGATCGAAAAGAACAACGCGATTTTATCTGCAGCCGCTCAAAGAACCGAAAGATGGATGCTGGTTTTCAACAAGGCCGATTGGCAAAAATTCATTGAGTAAATTTATGAAAGACATCTGTTCTCTGTCTGGAATTGATGACAGAAAAACTAACCATAGTCTCAGAGCTACCTGTGCGAGTAGCCTATATCAATCGAATGTCGATGAACAACTCATCATGGAGCACACCGGGAATCAAAGTGCTGTTGGAGTTCGCAACTACAAACGAACTAACGACTATCTGTTGTCGAACTGCTCAGCTATTTTAGATAGTAAGAAAATTTGTGAAATGGCAAGCGTATCAACAACGAATGCATCAACTGCAATGAGACCAAACATAACTTTCAATTTTAACAATGGTTGTAATGTCATTATAAATAATAACAATTGACTTGCCGTATACATTTTACTGGAGTTGAGTTTCGATGTTACGCATCTACGTACATTTCTCTGATGTATTTTGATATTTTTACGTTCTATGGCATAACTCGTATACCATAGACATTTTAGTGCTATGGTGCTCTGGCGCTACGCGCCGATGATTTAGGCTGTCATTTGAAAGGTAGTATATCTTCACTGTTACTTCCTTTCGAGTGACACAGAGCGGTCGAATACATGAATAGGCGTAATCCATTTCTATGGCTTGATCGCACGAGTTCAAAGATCACTAGTTGCACAGAAATAGTCAAACAGCCACAACGAGATTCTGCTAGGAACGATGCCGAAAATGAGACTTTCACAGAATAAAATAAGCCTACCACGAAGCTGCGCATCTGCCGAGTTCTATCCGGTTCCTTATCTTGTCAGACACGATCAAAGAAAAACACATTTCAATGCAATATGACTAAGATTTTTTATATGCAGTTTCTTCAGATCATTTTCTATGCATGCAAATCTATCTGTGAGGCTATTCACATTCAGATTTGACAAGCCTCCTAATGTTGAAAAATACAAGTATTTTCAGTAATTTTTCATGTATACCTCACAGTCGATAGTTTTGAATCCTCATGGATGCGTTGCTGTATCCACTGGATTAAAAATTACGTTGCTTGAGACTTGTCGGCATCTCTGCTATTTTTGTCTGTTTTTTCTGTTATTGCATGAATTGCATGAATGTTTTTAGTTGTGTGTACGTGTAAGTAGGCAAGATGAGAATCGTTATTCGGCTTTCAGTCAAAAACTGTGCCAGAAGCCAGTGGATCACCGGATTGTATAGATTACAATTATCTGTCCGATCTGAGGATTAGTTGGTTTTTGGATTGTTCATCATTTGCGGATAGCTTCACGCATCGAATGTATAACCAACGAATATCGAAATCAAATACTACGAGTAGATGACAGCGTAGGGATAGCAAACTGATATTCAATAATAAGATATAATTGACTGTATTATTATCCTGCTTATTATCCAATCTTACTAATTTTCATCGATATGACGGCCTGTTCACGTAGAAAGGATTTTCAAATTATATCTTACATAAAAATCAAAATGTCAATGTCTGATAAGTTGAACATTCATCTTTGTCATTGAGGCTTGGTTTCATAGATTTTATTAATATGGCCATTCTGAAACGTAGGTTAATGCTGTTTGTATCAAACGCTATGATTTTGACTGTAAACGGGAAAGCGACTTATGTGATTTTCTCAAAGCCATTCGTAAGTAGAAAATCACATTCCAAACATAAGTGTAAATTGAATCAGTGCGTTATTGCTGACAGCAACATCTGTTTGAGAGCTATGGTAGTGTATGAAATAACATGCAAAAACGTGTAAAAGTAATTATATCGGGAGTACAGTCCGTTCACTCCATACACGCATTAAAGAACATGCCACAAACAAAGACTCAAGTGTACTCAAACATCACCTAAGTTGCTCTCCTATCATAGCTTTCCCGTTTACAGTCAAAATCATAGCGTTTGATACAAACAGCATTAACCTACGTTTCAGAATGGCCATATTAATAAAATCTATGAAACCAAGCCTCAATGACAAAGATGAATGTTCAACTTATCAGACATTGACATTTTGATTTTTATGTAAGATATAATTTGAAAATCCTTTTTACGTGAACAGGCCGTCATATCGATGAAAATTAGTAAGATTGGATAATAATACAGCAGCTTGGCTAACTGATAACTTTTTTGATTTAATAGCAAACTGACATCGAAGTCGCGATTGCTACATATCCATTGTTAACAAAGGGATGCCAGGCGGATAACCAGAATGCACACCCGATAGCACGGATATCCGTCAAAAACAACGAACCAGATATCGGTTGGATATCAAACATATCCGCTTATAAGACACAGATCTCCTTGGGATAAAAATTTGTTATCCGCGGAGATAAACTGGATATCCAAGCGGCTCCTGACGTAGAAATAATGGTGTGCATCCGTTCAGCCGTGAAGATCCGTGGATATCCGGAGAAACTATAAGATGCTGATCGGGTATCCGTTTGCTCGGAGGGGTGCGATTTAAAAAAGGCGACATGCATCACTGTAAATCGCTGGATACGAAAATTACATACAAACACATACCAAGTTTACATACAATTTGAAACCAACATTTGATACGAGATTCTGGTATATATAAAGAAATCTGGTATGTTTTTCATACGAATGGCCATTTACTTTCGTATGTGATTGGTATGTAAACGATACGAGCTATGCTAACTGTGATTGGCTGTTTTACGTTGAAATACGAATTCTTGGTATGTTTTATATACGAGACCCGATGCAAATTGGTATGTGTTTCGTATGTCTTTCGTATGAATAGCTTTATGTCATATGGCAAAAATATGTTATACTACATACTGCTTACAAATAATTTTTTTCCAGTAATACCAGCCGTGAATATTTCTTTGTGAAAGTGTGGTATTTAACTAGATTAGATTTGTTGTGGAATTAAAGCCGCATGTCATCTTTGCAACTTGTCTTATAGCATTCACAAGACTCATAATTAGCTCATTTCCTTGAACTAAATAGATAAACATCTTTTCAATAAAACGATAACTTTTCAGCAACCATGTTGACTTATATATCTCAAACATAACTATTTTTGCGTTCATGAATTATAATGTGTCTTTATTTTGGATTGATAATATGCTTAGTTCCAAAATTACATAATGCATAATTGTTGATGGTCAAATACTTATTGATTATTTATGAAATGCCTCGGACTTACATGTATTAAAATCGAATTCAGTATTGTTCGTTTGACTATAAAATGTCATTATCTCACTACTTACAAAGCAGTAGTAGCATTAGTGTGATCTTTATTGACAAATAGCCTTAAATCAACATACTTTGGACATGATTGATGCTTTCTTTTAACATTGTGCTGGTATGGCTTTAGTATGTAAAGCATACCACACTTGAAATAACATGTGAAAAGCATACAAATATATACCAAGATCATACAGAAATATACCAAAAAATATTTTGGTATGCATCCTTCGTATGTGATTGGTATTGAGCGATTTACAGTGCAGTGCTTCAGCATCATCATCGTGCGTAACTTAGCTATGGTACAATGTAGACGAAAGTAGACAGTAATTTTCTCGTAATGATGATATCTGCACATGCATGTGACAGTTATTTTAGAAGTCTAATTATCGTATGTCTATATGTGTATTCATACCATTGCTGCCCACTGCGATTTCTTGTTTTTTTAGATTCTCTCATTTTCTAATCCCAGCATATAAAAATATCTCTAAGAATCTCAGAGCCCTATCGAATGCTTAGAGTGAATTTTGGTAGCCTATTTTCGCTTCAATTCATAAATAACAATATCAAGAAAATAACAAAAATCATTGAAAACCATAGCCTGAAAGGGAAGTGACATCTGCTGATATCCTTCTATTCTTGTTCTTTGTCCTGTTCATATTTATTATTGTTGTCAAGTTTTTCCTCTAATTTTTGCTCACTTGGTGTGAGGCCAGTAAATGCTCTGCTGTTTTATCCCTTTACAAAGATCTTATTGACAGGTCCATTGCTTTCGGATATTGTAACTTCCATACTGTGCTCCCCTCCACTTCCTTGCGAAATTCATATTCCAAAAATTAGACCTAAACAATTTCTCAGTTTCAATTCCACAAGTCCTTCAGTTTCATGCATGCCTACTTGACGATCCCGTGAATAAACCAAAGAATGGCAAGGCCTACTATTCAGGCCATGTCGTTGCCCTCCTGATAAACAGAGTGTCAGCTTTTCGGTCTCATTACTTGACATGAGATGGCAATTTTCTAATTAATCGATTCGAACATTCTGCAAATTATATTTCGAATACGATGAATGTTCCAGATGACAGAAAATTACTCCTGTGATTAGCTCATTTATAGTGTGATGATCATTGAAACTTAAAGCAAATTATCCTGACAAATAATTCTAACAGTGGATAACATTGAATTGGAAGAAAACATGATCGCCATATTTCTGTTGTGCAAAATTTACCATGAACCGCTGTCTGAACTAAGATTGTAAATCTTGGGCATCATTTGATATAGGCCTATTTGATTCCATGTTAACTTGTTCTTTTGAGATAAGCGCTTTATTCCATACATAAAATTGTTGAGAGAACTTCTGACCGCATATTTAGATATTAATATACCGCATTGCATTATCGATCGTTTTTGAGTCAAATATACCAAATGCGTCAAATTGTTCGGACGCGTCAGGAAGTTTTCAGAATTTATTTCATGATTTTGAGTCAAATATACGAACTGCGTCAAAAAGTCTGACTTCAATTTTCATTTACGTCAGCTTGAGTCAAATATACTTCTTGCGTCTAATATACCATTTGCGTCATAAAGACCGACTTGCGTCACGTCACGTATCTGAAGTGACGAATTCAGTTGGTAAAAATGGTTTTCTGCGTCAAATTGTCCGACTTGCGTCATTGAAAATCTCCCTTCAGACTGTCTTCGAAGCGCGTCAGGTACTTATATCAAATTTGTGTAACTTTTTGGAATAAAAGTCGTAACTGGAAAAGACGTCAGCATTTGTCCAATGATGGTTCTGATGATGTACACTTTTCCTTCAGACAGTCGCGCGTTTCTTTTTTTGAAATCTGGTCAATCTATATTGTTCTTTCTGGCTTCTTTCCCAAAGTCTGTAAAAATGAGAAATGTTGAAATGTTTTTGTACACCTGAAGAGTATTGTAAGTTTATAGGTTTCATTAACCAATTTTCTTGACACTTAACTTTTGAATGTCATTGTCCACTTCGAACTCCTCTTGAATTTATAAGATATACTTGCCAAAATGTCATTCGGTTCCTTTCCCTTCCATTGCCCCAATAAACTCACCTTATCCTTTAGTCCATCCTGTATTAATGCGCGACATTACTCAGTTTTTCTTATAAAACTCTCACAATTTTTACTTACCGGTGAGAAAGTTCATGAGTTTAGTTTTGTTGTAATGAGTGCGTGTATGCCTGTTTTGTTTGTCCTCTAACCAACGAATCAAGCTTGCGTCTCGTGGATGTTGTTGAAGAAGAAAACAATTCTTTGTTAAGAATGCTCGCAAGTCGAATGGGCATCTTATCTTGAAAGAATGTTAATCGATGAAATCGAAATGTATAAAAAATGCTGTACACAACTTCACTAATATTATTTTCACAGCGTAAATTAATGAAAATAATGTAAGGTCATATGAGATAAAACTATTTTTCTTGACATTTCTGAATGACACCTTTGCTGTAGCAGTCTGGGACACTAAGAGGTAAAGCAAAAACGATGCCTCAATCCTGAATGCCCTACTCCTGAAAATCACTAATCAATGCTGAGTAGTGAATGTCGTGGCATCAATGTGTATTAGATCATGTCATTGTTCAAGAATGCTGATTTAGAATATATCCGCATTTTGTTCCTATCAAGACAACAATTCCGACTGTCCTGCCAATTAATGTGCATTGAATCGTGATCCCATTTTTTTTAAATCCATTATCAATGTATTGTTTCCCGTGGACGCTATGTTATTTTGTATGGCTTGTACAAAGTTCGTGGTGCAAAGAATAAAGCTGCATTTAAACGCTCAGGATCAAACTGGAGGGGAGTGACTTCTCTATTTTCAATTTGTTTGAATTTATTTGAAGAGAGCTTTGAAATTATAATTGTAAACTTGCAATAGGATAGAGATTTTGATATATTTTGTGAATTGTGGTTCATATGACCGGCGTTATTGATTTTAGATCACTAACTTAATTCATTAAACTCATTTAAATCAGTTGCACTATCAATACAATCAATCTCGCGGACACTATCTCGCAAATATCAACTTTCCAGAAAGATATACATGTAAGTGAGACTCGAATGTTACTGCAGAAAATATCAAAATGATTCATATTTGAATACGCATATTTCTGAGGAAAAGTACCTTCGATCATGTACATTTGCATGCATATTCTAAGAAGCAAAATGTAAAGCTCACCGCACTTCATCACAGGTAGACCATGATTGCAATTTGTCACAAAATGTTAGCAAGTCCCATTTTCCAAATCTTCCAATTCATCATCAAATTGTCTTCATCTTTACTTCAATTACTCCATTAGATCAATTTTCATTGACCCAGGTCACATTGAAGCGGAGCTGTTAAAATTTGAATTCACAACACATGCTATGTTCCTACATGTAGCTAAGTTTCCAAACTAACATAGATCATAGACTTCCATGCATGAACCGCATCATATAATGCCTGCCTTCATGGAAAAGTTGAGATCTTATTGTGGTTCTTGGCTGAAATTTCAAAGTTCAAAAATTTTCAAGTTTTTAATTCAGTTTTCATCGGCGTGATTTTATGATTCACTAAAGCTGCTTCATTTCTTGAATCTGAATAGTAATGAGGACCCATTTACCTATTGTGAAGTTAAATATGATCATTGTCTTTGATTATGATGTTTTGTTCTTTGAGTGCCAGATAGTTTGTGATACGATCTTGCCTTATTAGTAAGGCTGCTGATTAACATGCTGATATTTGTGAATTCCTCATGAATTCGGCGGAGTTGCTTTATCTAAACGTTATGATAGGCCACCGCTTTCATCCAGCAGCCTTCTCCTTCATGCAGATCCAAAAATAACCGAAAAAATGCGTGAAATGAATAGTTCCTGTCAATAAAGCTACATGGACCTAGACATAGAGAACTAATCAGTAGGTTGATCAGAAATTAAGATTAGCCCTCGGCCAACTGGGGTACTTTTCCTAAAGCGCCCCAACTGGGGGGGGGGGTGGGGAATTCGCCCCCCTTGCTGATCTCCCAAACTGTTGCACCAATTTTTTTCAAACCACACATCAATCGAATAGGAATTGGAAGGAGATTCAGAAAAACAGTATCACTTTTGTTTCCAAGGTCATCCATGGGCTGAGGTGAAGGTCAAAGGTAAAAACCGCCAATTTTCTTCAAAAACCGCTATAGCTTCTTTGGTTTGAAAGATATTCAAAAAATTCACCGGGAAGGTGGTGAAAACAGACCCCAGTGGAGCGAGGGTTCAGCCTAAACTTAGCATAGTCCTATCCTTCAATCGAAATCAAAAAGGTGCTAGTAAATTTGGTTTCGGCAAAAACCCGCTTTGATGTCTTTGTTGAAGTATAAATGAATATGCCTTTTGTATCTCCCTCATCTAAGCAAAGAGTCACTATCTACCTTATCTTTGTTCTCTCACGATCCCTGATGCTGTGCTGGTTATGTGGGTCACTTGATTTGACGACGCACTATTATTTATGAGATACCACACCAGTAATGTCGTTTTGTCATAGATAACTCAAAATTTCCTCCTATGCATCAAATGCAAAAGGACACCAGTAATGACGGAAATAGACATCAGAGGTGACTTCATCAGCTAGCTATAAATAGATATCTAAACATAATGTAAAATTATCAAAGAATACAAAGCAATCATCAATTTCATTGTGAGAATCATAATGTTTTTCCACCAAAACACTGTATTTCTTCTACCTCTGTTTTCGTTTCATCATTGTGCTATTCTTGCAAATAAAATGTTGAAGTGTCTTTGATAAACCATTTGAGATCGATTGGGGATGACTTTTTTGTGTACTTTTCTTCGAACATTGAATTGCATGAAGTTTCTTCCTGATAAAAATGTTGGTTATTTTCAAGGATCATGCATCACTGTGTACAGATTTTTAAATGGTGCATTTCCTCCGTACACGAAAATTTGGCATTGCTTTTGTAAAATTTGACATTTGAAATATAGAATTTGATTTGGTGAACAAGTCACTGATAATGTCAAATTATAAAGAGAGTTGTTGTCAATAGAGGAACAGAAGATACATCGGAAGAGTGTGGCCAAGAGATATTGACGACAAAACCATTGAATGCATTTGCTCATTGTTCGAATTAATAGTTCTGTAAAGAGTTGACAATCTAGGGTTAGAAATGATAGAAAAGTTCGCTGACGCGCACTCGTCGATATGGCAGCATCACTGGTGTCACATCGATATAATAGTCTTTTTTTAACAAAAAGGTGCAGGAAAAACTCCCCAAAGGTTACGGTCGTCGATGTATTGAAATTAAAATACTAGTACACGACAGATCTTCGGCGTCCAGCGCCTTCGGTGGTCGATCTTACAATAAAACACGTTCTGAGGCAAGCAAGCCGTGTGAAGATGTATGAAGAATGAGTGATATTAAGAAATGTGCTGGCTGTATGAATGCATGTCTAACTGTGACGTTAGATTGTAGTGTGGAAGTTCGTATTTCCTGTTTATTGTAGGTTTCAAGTGTGTGATTGCCTTTGCTTCTGCTATTGTTGTGTCTCGTGTGTTGAGCAGTTTACTAATGAGACCGACCTGAAAATTTCCGATGCTGCCCTCTCCGTTGTGTTTGTCTATAAGATGTTGATACAAAGCGCTGCTATTATTTTTATTCACAACTGCTCTCATATGTTCATAGTGTCTCGTTTTCAACATCCTCGCTGTTTTACCAATATATAAGTCTCCGCAATGAACACATGCGTATTGGTAAACCACAAAGCGTTCTCTACAAGTAAACTTAGTATTTGCCAAGTCTTTACAAATATTACAGTCGCAAGATTTATTTGCTTTATTAATCTTTAGAAAAGACGCTGAATTGCAGCCGTACTCATTTGTTAAACTTACCGGTAAATCATACTTTTTAATCAATTTATTTACTTTGCGGTTACAGCGATCATTTACATATGGTAGTTTGAAATTCATATTCCTTTCTTGACGGGTTTTATTTACTTTATTTGACTTTCCAATATCTATGTCCTTCTTATTATAACCATTGCTTTCCAAAATATTTTGAAACTTAGAAATGTTCTCCTTCCGCAGTTCTGGATCATTGGACCTCTTGTTTATCGTATTAATACTATTTTTTACGTAATTAGACTTGACATGCGCCGGTAAGAATTAATCTTTTCTTAGAACAATGCCAGAATGACATTCTTTTTGGTACCATGAGTACTCTAATTTTTCACCTTGTATGCGAATCTTTATATCTAGGAATGGTAACCAACTGGGTACAGCCAGCACATTTCTTAATATCACTCATTCTTCATATATCTTCACACGGCTTGCTTGCCTCATAACGTGTTTTATTGTAAGATCGACCACCGAAGGCGCTGGACGCCGAAGATCTGTCGTGCACTAGTATTTTAATTTCAATACATCGACGACCGTAACCTTTGGGGAGTTTTTCCTGCACTTTGCATTTTGTTGAAAATCATTATGATCTCCCGTCGTCTGGTCAATTTCGATATAATAGTCGTATATTACATACAGTGGATAAATTCATGTGGCCGCTGGATCTTTTATCTATGACTTATTCCGTCGTATACCGGTGTTTAGTTCATCTTAATTGCTTCAAAGTCATGTTGATATTTCAGTGAATTTAAATGATCAAATGAGGAAAAGCATCTTTAATTTCAGACAATAAATATCGGCCCGGGAATTAGACATTTCAGCCCTGTGTCTGTCTGGCCTGCTCTGTTTGTGTATCAAGAATTATTGAAGAAATAGAACTGTGATTGTTTGCCAAAACACACGTTGACGAGAATCTTGCAGGAATTAGCAGTAATGCGCAGGTAAGTTGATAGTATTTTGATGTGCGCAATCTTCCCATGAACCAATCAAAGCAGACTCCGTGTAAAATATACATCAGGAAATGCGTCAGGAATCAGTTTCGATATCATCACGCTATGGTAATGAGCTCTCTAATATCATTTCTCTTACTTGCAATATTTCATGGATCTGTGGAAAGTCAACAAACAACCGGAAATTACTACGTCAGTGTAGATCCTCAATATTTTCAGTTCGGTCAGACTGTATCTTGCTCGTCTGTCGAGATCACCATTATGAAAGCCCAAGCGAAAACAGATTGCGCCGCTTTATGTTCCCGGCTGCCAGCATGCATGGCTACAGTATTTGAAGAAAAGAATGGAAAATGCGCATTGCATTCAAGAGCATGCAAGGCGGCAAGAAATCGTGAGAGTTTAATGGTTCGGTTTGCTGACAGACCAGAGACTATGAAATGGAAGTATGAAGAGAATTATTATTTGCTTATTCCCTCACAAAAAGGAACATTCAATCAGAATCAGGAAGCATGCGGCAAACTCGGTATGTATGTATTGTTTCCTATTAACAAGAATGAAAACGACTTCATTGTGAATACAATTATAAACAGCTTACCGGGTAGCTATATATCACAGGTTTCATCCCCTATCTACCCAGGCGCTGTTCTTCATCGGAATACTGGATATGCCGAATGGCCACTGTCATCTACAAGAGAAGAAAACAAAATGTCCATTCAAATATTATCTTCAAGGAGAACCTAATGATCATAACGGAAATCAAGAAAATTGTGTCAGCTTTTACGCATGGGCAAATGATACAGGTGGATATAACCCACATAGATGGATCGATTTACCGTGTTCGATTTCTCTTTTCGCTATTTGCCAAGGAAGGTACTTTTGATGCTGCAATTTCAGTGTGACACAGAAATAGATTATTTGTGTGAACTTGACTAGAATAGAAATTGACTTTAACTAAAAGTCGCGGCACAACCAGTGGAACTAATTTGGGACATGAATCATCAATAAAAAGCTTGGAATTGACCGTGTGACTGATACTGACCCAATAATAAAGTCGTTGACAAGACTATCCAAATAGAAATGCGTGCGATTTTTGTGCCATTATTGTGTGGTGATTAAAGCTTGCTTTCTATTCTAGAGATTTTGCTGTCATCATTTTCTGAGTGCGAAGCTTGCAATTCTTTGAATGTTGTTACAATGATCTGCGTGGCAAAATTATGTTCTTCTCACAAATCATAGACAGTGGAAGTTATTTTTGGATAAATCTGATCATACATGTAGATGGAAATATAAACAGATGCGTAAATTTGTTGTAAAAATCACTGAAGAAATCATTAAATGGGTTATTTCTGTCTCAATCCACAGATATCGTCAAGAATTCCTTTGCTACAGTGATTTGCACTTGCAGGTACTTGTTAAGAGAAAGAGCTCCACTAGTTTGCTGTCTGTGCAAAAGGAATATAATCCATTAAGTTAGATATTTAGCTTGCTCAGGTTTTTATGTTATATCTTACTACTTATTTCATTCTTCAATAGTCATGCCCTCCTTGCTTCTGCATTGTGAGGTATTCGAGATATCAAAGACAGTCGTGAGAAATTCACTTGGTGACCTTAGGATCAATTTATTGTAGGTAATTTACCTATGGTACAATGTGGAAAGAAGAAGGCAGCAATGTGGGAATACCACATGAGATTTCAAGGCAAGTAATGTACAAATCGGAGGCATTACCGAGAAATCTCATGCGGTATTTCCATTGTCTTCTTATACTTCTTATATACCACAAATTTATACTTACGAGCCCTCAAATGTCCTACATTACTGCCATCAAAAATCCATGTTAATATTATGTCATAAACCTGTTTTCATCTATTTATCATAGAAATGTTTCATCTATAATTAAGAAAAAGACATTTAAGCCCAATAATTATACCTTGTGTTATACATAGCATGTCGGAAGATAGCACAACTCCTTTTCCCATAGGAGTTAGAAATCATATAGAAAATGCCTTGACCGCGCATTATAAAAAAATTAAAAAATTTGGGAATAGGCCAAATGTTTGTATTGATAGAAAATATAAAAAATATAGAAGATGCAAGAGATGTACGAATTAGACAAATTATAGTAATATCCGATACGCATTTCATTGACCACCGGTCAATATCATCAGGGAGTATATAAAAAGGATGATGACTTCACAGTTTTAACTTAGTACAAATTTAGTACAAATTTCAAAATGACATACACGCAGAGAAGGGCCTACAGATTGCACTTAGAAAAAGAAGAAATCTCTGTAGTCTTCCATTTCAGCCCGGCTTTTTAATTTAGGCTCACATTTGTCTATATAAACACCTTCACGGAGTCTGAGATTTGCACTATCATTGTCCCGGCCAATGATATCAACTTTGATATTGCGTGTGCTATTGAAGGTGTCTATGTACAGGTGGTATTGAAGGTGGTGAAATCCTCTTTAACCCGTGTATGTAGTGGTCTTATTGAGCTTCCAATGTAAAATTTTTGACATTTCATGCATGTGATTTTATATATGATATTCTTTTGGAAGCACAATCTTTTGTCTTGTATGGGACATTGGGTTAATGTACAGTTTTTATAGTTTTGCGTTTGTTGTTTAACACGCTTCCTAATGTTTGATTGCGGCGAACTAGAGTAATGTTTACAATGTCATTCATAAAGATAATGGCTAAGATGCGGGATAGCGATGATTCCATCGGAAGGTCTCTATCTTGCTTAAAGATGCGGTCCATAAATTGAAGATAAGTTTTATTCAAGATAACTTGCAAAAGAGTTTGTAATTGGCAAATAGAGATCCCTCTGAGAAATGGAATATTATTCACTGGAAAGAAATTAATCGTAGCCATTATCGCGTCTTCTATTGGGATTGACATGTACATACACGTAGCTGATACATCATGGCTGCATGTTTGTTATAAGTTTGCATAAGCTTGTCATGCTTTCGTGATCCTTCATTGCGTTTATTAGATCAAAGCTATCCTTCAAATGAGCAGGTATCAATTCCAGTAGAGGAGTGAAGAGTGTGGATAAAAGCCATGAAAGTCTCTTGGTAGGGCCAATACAATTAGATACAATGGGTCTCACTTTCAACTCGCTTCTTTGTTTGTGTGTTTTGATAAGTTGATAGTATTGGGGAAGCGAGTTGACCCTGTGGTAAAACTTTTATTAGCAAAACATTTGCCTTGTCATTCTCTTTCGAATAACACCCCATTTATTGACTTTCCTATTGATGTTGATGTCAAAATGACAAATTGCATTTTCCGGTTGAAACTACAATAATTTTCAGAATTTTCTGTATTTTTGAATTTACCAATCGGGGCTGATGAGAAAAACTAAATCATCGGTGATTTCGTTATACCCTCAAAAACTGACCCATATAGAACACTCAAAAGGGACAGTAGTTGCATCAAATTTGCGGCATTGGTTTAGGCTACCCCATAGAGTAAATATATTAGGTAGAGTGGTAACTCCGCATCTATTAAATCCCCAATGTGTATACACTTTCGATTTTATTCAATGAACTTAAAGGAGATACATTCGGAATTGTTTCAGAATGTGAGATATACAAATTTATGCAGTTTTGAAGAAATTACAACGGAATTGACTGATCATGATAGCAAAGCAGAAGGAAATGATACTATTTTACAGATTGTCCGTGTCATGACAACCTTCGAGAGGTAATATTTGTCAAATTGTCAACTCGAGGACCTGCTATTGCTTTCATGAATTAGAAACATGAAATCTGCATGCAAATTCCCCGTCGCACTCCCCGTCCTAAGTTGAACCGGCTACCTGATATGATGATCTTAAATGCACGGTCTATAGTCAATAAATTTGATGATCTCGCAGTGTTGGTTGGTCTCCATAAACCTGATATTTGTTAAGTTACGGAATCATGGTTGTCTGATACTACGTGTATTCCCGATTCTTCCATAAATTTGAGCAACTTCTCCCTCAACCACCGTGACCGTTGCTCTGGTTCAGGTGGTGGCATACTCTGCTATGTGCGCGGCATTTATTCGTCAACTGCCTTTGTTGTGAACTCAGTGGTCTTCCCTTTAGTTCCGTCATCCGAATTCATGTGTCTATATATTAAAGAAATCAAGCTCGCTCTTGTTGTTATTTATCATCCTTTCTGGAATGATGCAGCAGCTCATCGGAATGCCATTGACTGTCTAACAACATTAGTTGATTTCCTGAAAGTCAAATTTGGTGAAGATTTACGGCTTCTAATTACTGGTGACTTTAACCTGCGTCATCACTATGACACCATCAGTGATCTTTTTTCTGTTATTCCCATCGTCGCATTTCCGATGAGAGGCTCTCACATCCTCGACCAGGTATTTCGAACAGCCGCAGTCCCTATAGCACCTCTCTGTAATTCTGATCACTTGATAGTCAAATGGTTTCCCTCAATTCCTCCTCGCGTCGAAATAACTAAGAAGAAAATTAGGAGATTCTATAATGAGAACTGTGCCAAACTTACGCAATATGTATCTACCATTGATTGGCTTGCCATGATTGCCTCCTGTGCAAATGCAGTTGCAGACCAATTCCATGGTGCTTTTTTTGAGATATATCAAATTTGTTTTCCTGAGCGGACGGTTAGAATTAAATCTACTGATCCTGTTTGGATGAAACTTTCTCTCAAATTGTTAATTGATGATAGAGATCGTGCCTTCAATCAACAAAAATGGAAGAAGTATAAACGGCTTAAGGACGAAGTGATTTCCCATACTAAATATCTCAAGCAGAATTACCTCAAAGAAGCAGTCGAGTCAGGTAATAGCAGAAGACTTTGGAATGCACTGAAATCTATTTCCCGTCATTCTATCGCATCATCAACGGAAATGTTCACTGCACAAGAATATTGTGATCATTTCTCTAGTAATTATGATTCGTCTAACTCTGCGAATTATGCAGCAAATTCCACATCCGATTGCTCCCCGCCGTTCTTCCTGTGTGATGAAGTTGAAGCTGAGTTAACTGAGTTACGCGAGAAAGAAACATTTATCATTAAAGATTGTGACAAAAGCTCTGCATGAAATCGGTACATTTCTTAAAATTTAATTCAATGTAAAACAACGAAAGGATTCATTAGATGCTCACCTTTTGAAATCTGATGCATCACTTACACAAGGAAACTGCAGAAATGTAGAATTACAAAAAAAGAAATCAATCAAACCAATAATTTGTAATGCACAATAAGAATGAAAAAGCTTATCATTTAACTGATATAATCCATCATCAGTGTTAGATAGAATTCCCTAATTATGGATCCAAACTTCGGTCGCTCCTAGCGTTTCATTAGTGCAATTTTCCAAGTTACACCGTGTGAATTATTTCTACCTTAATTTGATGTTATGTTTATTAAATGTTTTGCAATCCATCTCTAGATCAATTCATATTTTAGAAATCTCACAATAAGATAAATTTTTCCACGTCTCTTCAAATCATCTCCCATAGTGATGCAATAAGACAGCCACAATTATCTTCAGCAAAAGTCAGGAATAAAATAATGATAACGAATAACGACAATTAAGGTATGTTTTGATTTTATGGACAGGTTGGTTCTTAGTCAAAGGTTTTCTTCCCATGGTCTTGAAACTCGTTTTTGGTAATCTGTCTCAGGAAAGGTTCGAAATGAAATTTATTTAAATAACTTAGCGTTCTAAGCAGCAGCATCCGAAGCCGATGTCTACGTTCAAATTCTAGCCGGAAAATCAATGATAGCGTCTGCCAATTCATGGAGATAGGCCTGCCTTCTAGCTAGCAGCTGAGGCGACTGAGTTTCCGGCTAATATGAAGATGTTAAAAAACGTTTGATCTCCTAGGCAGGAGGAGCGGAGGCTAATTGAAAATCTCCGGCTTTATCGCAGTCGGTTGCATATAAGTTGTTTGAACAATGGCGGTTGGGTTCTGTAAAGAACTCAAAAACGATTTTGAAAGCAAATCAGTTTACAGCATGAACTTAGTGTTTTTGAAATATAATAGATTAAATGAATAGTTATAAAACAGAAATGACATGTAGCTATCTGCTGGGTGAAAATATTTCTTCACTTGATGCGTCATTGATAATCAGCTTCAGAAAATCAGTCAACGTTTCAGGTCCGTCCCTGGTGATTTTGAATTTACAAACAATCCTATCTACAAAATATAAACTTGTAATAGGAAAAAGATTCTGATACATTTTGTGAATTGTGGTCTATATCAACCGGCGTTATTGATTTTAAATCACTAACTTTATTCATTAAACTCACTCAAATTAGTTCTAATATCAAATAATTAATCTCGTGTACAAAAAGCATTCAATCCTAAAAGAGCACATTCATTTATAAGTTCTGACCTTGCCATGTTAATCGTGAGACATACGATATGACATGGAATGCCATTAACAACTTTCCACAAAGATATGCATGCAGAAAATATCAAAATAATTAATATTTTAAAGCGCATATGTCTGGAGAAAAATACTGTACATCATGCATGTATATTCTAAGAAACAAAATGTAAAGCTCACCGGACTTTATTACAGGTAAAGCAATATGACAGCAATTTGTCACAAAATGTGAGCAAGTCCCATTTTCCAAATGTTCCAATTCATCATCAAATTGACTTCATCTTGACTTCAATTATTCCATTAGATCAGTTTTCATTGAGCCAGACATATCGGAATGAATCGGAGTTGTTCAAATTTGAATTCACAACATATGCTATGTTCCTGCATGTGTAGCTAAGTTTCCAAGCCAATATAGATCATAGACTTCTATGTATGATGAAAGAAATCGACAGCAGGATCAGCAGCTGATTAAGAAGATGACAAAGAAATCGAACAGAACCATATACAAAATTGAATAACACATGTTAACCATAGAAGTCGATGCATGTTTTTGAAACAAATTTTCTATCCATTGGAAAACAGTTATCGTGCAGCTCAGATGATTGATAATGTCTCAGATGACGTGAATAAACCTGAGTGAATACAAAGCAACTTATACTTTCAATTTTAAGACATGAAAACTTGACATTGCAGCATGCATTCTCTATTGCAGAGGATTTTTTCTAAATGGATTTTTACAGTCTCAATCTTCAGAGCGACTAATACCGAAATGATATGAATTAAAGCGGACTCCAGCATTTGAACAAAATAAGAATATCATTTAAATTTCTGGATGATCTCTTGACCTACCAAATATTTTGCATGCTTTTAAAGAACATTAATTAAAACATCAACCTTGTTCGGATCAGTTGATGAAAAAATTGAATAAATTCAATTACTTCCGAGAATTTTGCCAAAAATGAACAACATATAGTCATTTATTTGGATATGTATTCTCTGAATTTAGAGAATCGACAAATCAACAATCAAAACCGTTGTGATAGTGCAATTTTCGCATTATTTTCATGTGGTGGCAATCGTTAATATGGATGTCTTGTTGCTGTCACTTAGTGTATAGCTGCAGTAGAATATAACTGACTATGACTTGAAATTCATGGACCCTGGCATAAGTATAAAATTGAAATTCTAAAATTTACCTTTGTAACAAGTCATGAGTAATAACAAGTGTATTGCACGTGTAAAAGTGGTGTATCTCTACACGTGTATTCATATGCAGAGATTACACGTGTATTGCAAGTGTAAAAGTAGTGTATTTTCATTTACGCCAAAAATACACGTGTATTACACGTGTAGAGGGTGACTGGGTTAAGAATAAACGCTTGTGGGACCTATATTCGGTCTACATGAACGCGTAGGTAACCGCGGATCTGCATGTATGCCTGTTGGCCTACACAATGCAATACAGAACGCTAGCGCCTATTTATTCCTTTCAGGACTGAACAGGATTCGCTTAAGTGCTATCGCGAAAAGACACTCAATTCCGAGGAACGTTGCGTCGAATTTGGCTCAAAGGCGATTTCAACACCATGTCTACGATTGGCCGACCAACTTCGTCAACAAAAGCATGAGAAGAACGTCTATGTGAGTTGATCGTGAGTAGACAGAAAAGGGGGTTTCCAATGACAGTTGATATCGCACGGAAACTTGTGTTTGAATATTGTGAGTTGAATAACATTCCTCATAATTTTGAAAGTGAGAAACAGCGAGCCGGATGGGACTGGTGGGTTGGTTTTAAAAGGCGTAATCCGGGAATTGTATTGAGACAACCAGAGAATCTCACTAGAAACCTACCTGGCTACTACATGCCAGAGATGGAAACAGGTCTGCGGGTCACGGGTCACCCATCTGGCGTTTTCCTGGCGGGTCAGTCGGGTCACTGGTCTGTAGTCAGATCCGCGTGACCCGTGCAGGTCTAGGAAACAGTATAATAATGTCTATAATATAGTGAATACGACCTACTATATGGGTTATATTTTCAATGATCACTTTTCTCAAACATAATCTAAAAGCTGCTCTATTCAATCGGACGCTAAAATACATGTACGTTACTTTGTATATGCGTGTATTTTTTATTCAAATACGCCTTTACCCTGTAAATATATATAAGTAGTATATAGTGTGACATCCGGCGCGACGCTTCGCTTCGCTTTGCTTCGCTTCGCTTGCGCCGGATGTCACACTTTTGCGGGTTTTTTCAAAAAATCAAAATTTCAAAAATTTAGGTAGACTTCAAATTTCACGTGGCCGAAGGCCGAAGGGGGGAAAATTTAGGTAGTGACAAATTTTCAAAAAAACAAAATTTCAAAAATTTAGCCGGTCTCAAAATATCACGTAATCTCAAATTTGTGATAATGACATTTTACTCTGAAAATCATGACCGTTCCAGGACACCGAAAAAATCATAAAAGTTAAGAATCTCAAATTTGTGATTATGACATTTTTCATTGCTTAAATCATGACCGTTCCAGGACACCGAAAATCATAAAAGTTGAGAATTTCAAATTCATGAATTTTATCCATCTTTCAGGTTTTTAAAATATATCATGTGTCTAATAATATTTCTTTAAAAGTGGAAGAAACAAAAGGGGAAGAAACCGCAAGAATATATCCTTCAATATCATATGAACGTAGTTCTACTACCCCCTCCCTTCTAACTTCTAGAGGTCCCTTCTGACTTCTAGGGGTCCCTTAAGAAATTTTTTATTATAAAATGAACAACATAAATGAGTTTTTAAAATTATATGGAACGCAAACAACTACAAATTTTGATTTAAAGAAAATTGCAAATCAATTAGGAATAAAGAATTTTCATGTTCTAATGAGAGACGAATTACAATTCTTAAAAAATAAGCCAACAGGAACCTTCAGTTCCCGGAACAAAGTTCCATCAATAACTATAAATTTCATAACAAATCTTCACACAACAGATGAAAAAGGAGTACATTGGTCTGCAGGTATCTTAAATAAAAATCGAGATAATTACTATTTCGACCGCCCGGAGGCTGAGAACTATTGGTTCGACTCCTATGGACTTCCACCTACAAATGAAGCCAAAAAATTACTTGGCAATGGAACTTATAATACATTTCAAATTCAAAAACCGGGAACTACTTACTGTGGTCAATTATGTCTTTTTTTTTATTTAAATTACAAAAAGGAGTACCATTTCTTGATATTGTGTTAGAATTGAACGAACCGTAGGTTCTATGGCTACGCCTAATGAAAATAATGATAATTAAAAATCAGTTCGTTGTAATTCATTTTGATAAAATCGACCTCTGATATTATCATCATCTAAATCTTTGATTTCGTAAGTAATCGGATAAGTTTGGTTTATTTTAAAAAACTTCAAATATCTCTTTAGTCCAATAACCAACAAAGCCTTTTTCAAATTTATTCTTATACTTAAATATTCTAACTCTATCTCCAATCTTAAATTTCGGCTTAAGTTTCTGCAAATTCGGATTACTCTCATTCAAATTATTATTTTCGTTCGAATAATTATTTTCGAATATTTTCTTTCGTATTAAATCAGGGTCGTCAGAAGCATTCTTTGGAGTTTCTTCAATACCAGAATGAATCTTATTGTTATACTCTTCTACAACTCCTGGTAATATCTTCAACCATTTCTGATTTCCCCGCTCAGTAAATTTTTTAAAAATTTTATTTTTTAATGATCTATTGAAACGCTCTATCACTACAGCTTTTCCTGCATTTTCAGTTGAATAAACAGTTTCAAATAGTGGCTGAACGTTTCGGTTATAAAATTCCGACCCTTTATCAACAAACAATTTCCTTGGCTTTCTATTACTTTCTTTAAAGATTTCTTCAAACGCATATTTAACTGATAGACCACTTTTATTTTTTAAAGGCTTTACCCAAGCGTATCGTGTATATAAATCTATAACGGTCAATGCGTATTTGTAGTCCCTTTCATTCGGCATATGAATAAGATCAGCACTCCAAAAATCATCTTTATTAAATACTTTTACTTTCAATAAATATTTAGGCCTTCTGTATTCCCTATGAATTTCAGACGCGTAGGTTCGAGCGTTGCTCTCAGACAGCTTTGCTGTCGTTTCATTTAAACCCTGACCGAATAATATCTTAGCTTGTAAAGCTTTCTTAACAAACATTCTTTCAATTTTTTCTCTAAATGTAGGATTTTGAATACTGTCTAATTCTTGAATCATCTTCTTATCAGCTGCATGTCGAGAACTTAGATCATGATTTCGATAAGCTAAATCATGCCTGTAAGCTGCGGCATCTACTCTATTTATTGGTTCTTCACCTGGTTTTGGATTATTATTCTCATCTAGTCTTATATCTAATCGAGTTCCTGGACCAGTATATGAATGACCGGGAAGATGTTTTTCTTTCGAATATTTACTCCAAATAAATCCAGGAAAGTTTTCTAATGTTTTTTGTATGTCACCTCCAATATGCTGACAGTTTGAGTTTTTATTTTTGTTTAATAGATAATTCAATAAATCTAAATTAGCAATTTTTAATTTAATTAAATTTTCGGAATTTGTAGAATTGATTTTAAAAGATAAAATAAATGTTTTACCGGATAGAACCTTGTTCAGAGGCTTTAGCCGATAGAACCTTGTTCAGAGGTTTTAGCCGATCGAACCAAAGGTCCTGAGGTTATTACCGAATCATACTAGGACTTAGATATATTCCAGAACCATCTTTTGTTTCTTTTATTTCAATTAAATCATCAACATTGTGGAGAATATTTTTAAGAACTCGTTTTCCTTCATCAACTAAATTTAATTTACTAATAAAATTCTCTACTATTCCTTCCCCCTAGCAACTTTCTCTAACTCCCTATTATGACGTTTTTGTTCTTCTAATGCTGCCTTCTCTGATTTATTTTTATTTACTGCTTGGACAATACCAGCTGTCCCACCTGCAACACTTCCTGCAGCTGCTATGCCACCTATTATTAGGGGAATTAATGGGAGAATCCCGCCATTCTTTTCTTCTTGTAATTGAATATTCTCTATCATTGGTTTACTTATGTAATATTTCTTTTTGCTAATCGTAATAGTTTTAGGTGTATTTTTGTCAACAATGTTACGTAATTTTAATTCAACAGTTTCATTATTATTACTTTTCGCTTGCGACATTTTTAATAAAAGAATTTTGAGTTACCAAAAATTTTTAATCTATTCTAGTTGTGAAATCTATTCTAGTTATGAAAAAATTTAAGTTATCAAATTTATAATCTAAATATCAAAATTTAAGTTATGAAAAAAAATTTAATTAATCGACGAAGTCCTCTGGCCTTATCCTATCCTAGCCATCTTTCCATTAAGAATTTCAATAGAATATTTTACATCTTCTAGCAATAAACCATAAGCCATCAATGAAGTTGTGGAATCTTTTTTTTCAATATTAATTGTTACATCACAACCAGTCTTGATAATATCTTCAGATTGTGCACTTAAATCGAAACAGAAAACAGGATATAAATGTCTCCAATCTCCAGGAGTTAATTGTGGTTCAACTCCAAATTCTATACAAAGATTTCGATAAGAATCATATCCTTCCATAAATTGATTATTGGTATCATCGAATCTTAATGGATCAATTGGATATCGGGTTTGATTTAATGAAACTTGTAAACTTCGAATTGTATTAATATGAAAAAGATTGTTGTTCTTATCAAAACTTGGAGAATTATTTCTTTGAAAAGTTAGCAATAAATATCTTGGAGTATTCGCAGTTCTAGTAAAATGCCAGTTAAATCTTTGTTCGGAAAAAGTTACTGAACTAGCAGTACGCTTTAGAAAATTTACTGGAATTGGTTTGTTAGTATTTAATCTTTTTGCAATAGCTGTTTCAATCTCTAAACTAGGAGTAATATGCTTAATCCACCATTCAAGTCTATCAATTTTTAAATATGCTTTTTTCCAGTCTTACCAAAAAAGATTAATTCATTATTTGCTGTACGATGAATTATTAATTTAAATTTTAATTGATATGATATTTTGTCATAATCTAAATATCCGAATAATGGAGACAATGACCAATTAACTGTCTGTTTACTTTTCTTGTTAAATTCACGTCTTTCTTTATATGCACTATTGTTTGTTTTATTTAAATGTTTTGCAATATTTTCTACATCTTTCGCAATTCCTGCTGCATCTGTTCCAGCGTGAGTTAAATCATCAACAATTATACCATCATTAGTATCAGGAAACCAACCTTCGATTTCATACTTTTTATTATTTTCACCAATTGTTATAAATCTAAGCATTGTATCAATTACACCTGGAGAATCACTTATTGTTTCTATATTTTGAGTTGCAACATCTAAACGCATTTGTGTAAATAATCTTGGAAAGAAATTATTCTCTAGTGCAATATTATCGGTTTCTGGTAATGGTGTTGTAAAATTGGCATCACTATATTATGAATATTCACAGTGTAAAAATGAATCAGGTAGATATATATAACTCTGCTGATTATCAACTTCAAAAATTAAATCACCTCCATTATTTACTCTACTGGAAGATCCGGGATTCATAGCAATTCTTATATAGTCATTCTTTTTTTGATTATTACTGACGAACGGAGGATCGTCTAATCTAAATTTATTTTCGATAAGCGAAGACATTTTTATAAAAAATAATTTGACTTTTTGTTTTTCTCACACACAGAAAAAATTCTGCTAAAATAATTTTACTAAAATAATTTTACTGAAAAAATTTTGCTAAGAAAATTTTGCTAAGAAAAGTTTACTAAAAAAATTTTACTAAAAAACATACTTTTAGAATTTTGCTAGACCAGCTCCGCTACAGCTTTGCTGGTTAGACCGAAGGTTGCTACTCACGCCATTTCCTCTTATTTCTTCAATTGAACGAATCGTAGGTTCAATTGAACGTTCTATGGCTACGCCAGATTTCTTCTTATGTTTACTATCAGACGCAGCTCCGCTCCTCAAGGTTTCCCCAACAGCTATGTTAGCAACTTTATTTTTTGTTTCGTCTGAAAGTTTTTTTAAATTTTTTAGTTCTTCGGAATCATTCCTAAGTTTACGAATAGCTTCTAGTTGTTTTAATTCGTTTTGAGACTTAACAGCATTTGATATTGCACTAGCTGTACTACCTATAGCAGCTGCTCCTTTTGCAGCAGATGTAATCAAATCTTTATTATTTTTAATTAAGTTAACGATACTTCCAATACCAGAGAAGATGCCAGCTCCTTCCGTGTGAACTGTTTCTCTATTATCATAATGATAAACAGGATTCATACGTGGTTCATGAGAAATTCTTTGATTTGAAGCAAAATGTTTAAGATTGTGTTTATAAATTATAGGCATTTTTTAGGATTAAATTTGACTTTTGGGAAAAAATATTTACGATTGGTTAGTAACCTGAGGACCTTTGGTCCGTTTAATATTTGCGCTAAGATTTACGTTTAGGATTGGTTAGTAACCTGAGGACCTTTGGTCCGATCGGCTAAAGCCTCGAGGAGCTTCGCTCCGATAGGTTAGAAACCCAAGACTTCGTCGATCAAGATTTACGTTTGTGAATGGACAACAACTTCGAGATAACTTTATTAATTGATTGTTGCACTTTATCTATTGCGTCAAGCAGCGTGTGATGTACTTTAATTTCTTTTCTATTAACTTGCATTTTCTGCTGATTAATCTTCAATGCCGTTTTAAGCGCATTTAACTTAATTTTAAGAATATCTAATTGTCTTTTAACAGCATCTAACTGTTCTTTATTTTCTTTAGAGTTTTCTTGCAAATTTTTCTTCAATTCATTTTCTAAATTGATTTTAAGAGTTTTCATTTTATCAACTTTTTGATTAAGTGAGTTTACTTCATTTATTATTCTATTCATCTTTTTCATTTGTTGAGTAATTTTAGAACTCAATTCATCAACACTTTTTTGGAATGTAGTTTGTAACTGCTTTAAATTTTTTTTAATTCTTTCAGGTAGTTTTTCTATTTCATCTTCTAATTGTTCTTTTAACATTTTTATCTGATGTTTATTTTTAATTACAGCAGATTTTAAATTTAAAGAAAGTAATATTAAAATTTTTGATTGTTCTGAAATCTTTTTAAAAAGTTTTGCTATATCTGCTTCTAGCTCTCTATCCTTTTTATCAAGTTTTAATAATTTTTCGTTTAATGATTTGTCATTAAGTTTAAGCAACTTTAATTCGTTCATCAGTGGAACCAAAACATCGTTTATATATTTTTCTTTTAAGTCATTGATTTGTGTATCAACATATTGTTTATTTGTTAACTCTGTATTTTGTTGCGGAAGAATAGAAAGATGCAATGGACCAGATAAAACGTCTCCAGTTTTCATGATATAATTTTCTAATTCTATTTCTAATTCACGATTATTCGGGATATATGCACCTCCACCAACATTTGGTAACATCATTTTTTAACAATAAAAAAATAAAATTTCTTCTAATAAAAATAAAACTTTTTCTAATAAAAATAAAACTTTTTCTAATAAAAATAAAAAAATGGATAAAGCAAATTTAAAAAAATTATATTCGCCCGCATCATCCTGTTCTTCTTATTCGACGAGATCAACGGGATTTGAAAATAAATGTTTTGATAATAATAATAATAATAATACTATTACAAATCCATGTATAGATGTTAATATTTTATTTCAATTACAAGCCGAAATATTTAGAGAACAGACTAAAGGTTTACCTTCTATAGAAACTAATTATTGTTTATTTCCAGGTGATCCATTTATTAAATTTATGGATATTGTAAGTAAATATAATGATGTTGCATATGTAGAATTAAATAAAGAAAATATGGTTATAATAGGTCATAATAATGTTTATGGATTCATTAGAGCAGTTTTGCCGATTAGTAATACTGATTGGATAGAAACTAAAATTATTAATTATATCAATATTAAAGAATTAGTTAAAAAATTAAAATCTTTCTGAAAAGAAAAAATTAGATTATTTGTTGATGAACAAAACCAATATAACATTCACATAGAGAGTAAAAAACATAACGAAGAATTATTATGTCAAGTATATTATAGAGATACAATTTATAAACAAGAAACATTAGAAATGCCGCAAAGATATGATGATGATACATATATAGGATTGTATTCCAATTTAAATATTAATTTATTAAAATCTTACATAAATGGCTTAGCTCAACAAGAAAAAATTTATATGTGGACAACACCTTATACTATTAACAATGTCCATAATCATAATCATAATAAACGAACCGAAGGTTCTAGGGCTTTGCCCGATCTTAAAGAATCTTATGATAATAATGATGATAATAATATAGATGATGATTCTGAAACATCTGAAAATGGTGTAAATGGTAAGAAAGATTATAAAAATATTAGTAATTATAAAAATTTAAGTGAAGAAAAATTTATATCTCATACTGATGTACATGATATTAATACTACATATAATCAAAATTTATCTAAATTTCATTTTCTTACAATTGAAAATAATAATGATGGTATAGTTGAAGATACTGTTCGACAACTATGTGTCGGGTCTACAAAATTTAAATTAGGATTTACATCTAATCAATTTAAAATTTTATCATCTTTAATAAAAACTAAAACTGATTCAGATTATGGTGGTGTTATTAAATTTTCCAAAAGAGATCAAAGACCAATATTTTTCTCTATTATATTATTATCAGATAAAAGATGTAATTTAGAGTTAGATATTCCAATAAGAGAATGGTATCCTATCAGGGAATGGCATCCTTTACCAAAAAGTGTAATTTATGATGATGATGAAGAATCAATTTATGATGATGATGAAGAATCAATTGATGATGATGATGAAGAATCAATAGTTAGTGAAAATAAATTTAAATTATCTTTTGATAAAACGTTATATGATAAAACTTAATATGATAAAACTTAATATTATAGAACATTATATGCTAAAACTTAATAGAAAATACCAAAATATACGATAAATATATTTTCATATGTAATAAAATTTTTAGATTTAATAAGTTTTTAGATGTTATAAAATTTTTAGATGTAATAAGTTTTTAGATGTTATAAAATTTTTAGATGTAATAAAAAAATTATTATTCCCACGTGTCATCATCATCACTTAAATTACTCTCACAGACGATTGTTTGAAATATTTCAGCTTGAATATCTTCTCCGTTATAAGGTAACATAATTTCATTTTCATCAGGTGCTTGACGTTTAAGAATATTTATTTGACCAGAAAATTTTTTTTCTTCAGTATTATTATTTTTATCAGGAATACTAATTCCAGTTTCTAAAGATCTTTTCCATGGTTTATTAACTGTAGTCGATAATGTTTTCCCCGAATATAATTTTAGAAAATCTTCTACTTTTACTTTATCTTGTGAATATCCTTTGAATGTTTTCTTTTCACTAAGTCTCCCTTGTTCATCTACAGTAATACAATATTTTATTTTAGGAGCAATAAACATTGCAAAAATAATTCCACCATTTCCATAATCATTTTTTCCTTGACACAATTCCCCACCAACATATCCAGCAGCATCTAATTTATTGAAGAGCTCATTAGAAATGTATATTGAATCAGTATCTGTATAATGAATGTATTTTTCGTTGAAACCATTAATTTCTAAAATAAAGTTATTCATGATTCTTCTAGAGTGAGAAAGAATAAAAGAACCTAAGTGTGATGGCATGAATGACGTCTTCCCATCTTTTACAATATTAGTTTTGAGAAATTCATCATCTTCCATTTCTACTTTCGCTAAATATTGTTCATCATTTAATTTTTCATAATCTTTTACTTCTTGAGTGAAATTTTTTCTCAATGTATTCTCATTCCATAAATGATATTTAGTGGTTATATCTTTTTGCACAGTTTTGCCATATAGCGAATTCATCAATAATTTAATTAACTCATCACCTACAGTATTTCCTTCTGTTTTATATCTTTTTCTCAAATTAAAAAGTTTTTCAATATAATTTCGAAATGGTGAAACTTGATAATTTTTTTCATAAATTATACCATCAGTAATATGTAAGATTTTTCCCCCACATCTAACAATTTCTTGTATGTCTACAGAAGTTAATACATCATAACATATACCATTTCTAAACCTGATTACTTTCACATGAGAATTATTATTTTGATTTTTAACTTTATCTTTTATAGGAACTGGTTGGAAAAACATATCATTCGGATATTGAAACACAACAGAGAATATTCCAGTTTTAGGTCTAAATGTTTGAGTATTAAATTTATATACTATTTCCCGCTCTTCTTCTTGACGAAATTTTCTAGCTGATTCAGCTTTAGGGTATTCTAAATTTTCATCATACATAGCTGATGGATATAAAGATGTTGCATCAAAAGCCATTAGAAATTCATTTTTTTGTTCAAGTAGTTGATTTGAAATTTTCTTACAAATTTCAGTTTTATCTCATAAATCTCGATACTGTTTCATTAAATCTATTAAATTACTTCCAAGGGACAAAGTGCCACCAGCGTAGCGGCCAGGGGACAAAGCCCCACCAGCGTAGCGACCAGGTAAATACTGTTTTAATATTGGTAACAAGATGCTACAAAATGGCGATATGTATTTTATTATATTTGCTGAAACTCTTCCACCTTTAACAGATTTTCTAATATAATTTCTAGCCCATAAATCTATATGAGAATGAATATTTATATTGTTATTTTGTACGCTTTTCATCCAACCGTTAAATGTTAAAGCAGAGGATGTCAAATTAGTAGTTATATCTTCACCAACTAAATCTCGCATAACATTATTATATTTGTAGATACAAAAAGCTAAAGAAAGAATATCGTTAACTAAATATGGTCTCCATTCATTTTCTTTTTCTTTATAATTTTCATGTGTTATGTCTCCAATTTCATAATTTAATTTACACACATTCGTAGGAATTTTAAAATTCTCACACCATTTAGAAAGACTTGTTTTTACATGTTGATAACTACATTTCATTATAATAGTTTGAAGTGCTAATTTACCTAACGGTGAATCTTTTTTCATATTGTTTTTAAATCTAAAAGATTTTTGAATGTATCTACTAACACATTCAGTTGTATAAGGATTTTGTAATGAAGCAGTCAATATTCCTCTTGAAGTTTTAAGAGGCGGTTTAGATAATTTAAAATTAGCTTTTATCGGAAAATAGGAATCAAAACCTGATGAATTGTGAGCTATTAAAGTTACTCTCGAATAATTAAATTTTCCAAGAGTTTTAAAAAATTGATGGATCGGACATACGTCCTCTGGGTTTCCCCCGATCGGACATTCATCATCCTCAGTTCTCGTAAATATTTTCACACAATTTTGAAGTTTATTAAATTCTAATTCAGTTAAATTATTATACTCATTAATCTGTTTTTTAAGTTTTTTAATTTCATCTTCATCTTTTGATCGTTTAATTTTAATCATATCACTTAACAAACGTGTTTCTAATTCTTTCAATCTTTGTTTCGGTAAGCAACATATAAATTTATTAAAATTAATAGCTCCTACAGCATAAGGAATAGGATGAGCTGTTGAACAGTTAGGATCAGGAAAAGTTTCGAGATCCCAAATATATGTTGAACTATAGTCAATTTTTTTCTTTGTTATGATTTTATATGGACGCGTTGTTAGATTTTCATCAGTAACTGTTTTATATATGGGTTTGAAATTATTTTCAATTTCTCTAATAGCTTTTAATTTATGAAATTTATCAATTAAACAATAGTGACCAATTGTTGAACCTGCGTGAAAATAATTGTAATAAACATAATTATGAAACGTTTCAATTCCTCTAGGATTTAAATGACGATTGGCAGGACTATAATATTGAACACATTCTCCAAAATATTTATTGAATTGAGAAAATTTGCAGTTTGACATTACTCCTGTTCTAGATGTGGCTTTCTCTTTATATAAAAAATTATTAAACATTTCTTTCATCATTTCTCCTTGTTCTTCATTAAAACCTCGTAAAACATTATAACATTTAATAAAACAAAAATCTTCAGAAGGAATATAACAATATTCACCGAAATATTCTTTGATTCTATATTTCATATTAATCCCTGCCCCTCTATGCGATCTTTGTACTAACTTCATTCCAAAATCTTCATATTTAATATTACCTGTAAAAATCCATTCGTTAGCATCGGATTTCTCATCCAGATTCGAAAACCATGTTTCAAATGATTTTTTATTATAGAAGGTTACGTAAAAATTTTGAATTATATTTTCCTGATCTTTAACAACTTTTCCAAGTAAATTAATAATTTTACCATTTGCTAAAAGTTTCCGCATATCATTTACTACATTAATAAAAGATACATTTTCATATTTAATTTCATTTGGATTAAATAAATTACATAAATCATCACCAAGTTCATCCTTAATTCTATCATCAAAAAAGATATCACTAATAGGAGTTTCTAATATTTCTTTTGTTCCACGTTTCTGTTTTTTAGTATTACGTCTAATACTACGCCTAGTACGTTTCTGTTTTTTAATACGTTTACTACGTTTACTATGTTTAATTTGCGCATCAAACTCAGCAGTTTGTTTCTTGATTAATTCATCAATCCTAGACGTTTGTCCGAGAGACATTTCACGATTCATATTTTTTAAAAGAAAAAATGAATTTTTACATAGAACCTCGGTTCCGTTTTTACATATACACAGGAATATGTAATTGATGTAATGTTTCTAATTCATGTGTTGTTAAATGTTCTTTCTTAACCAACCACCATAAATTATTATACGCCAAAAATACTCGGAAACTTCTTAAACAAAGTGGAAAGTCTTTTGTTTTAACACACGGTTTAATACCATGTTTTGTTTTATAATCTGTAACGAGCGCTACGTATTTATGATGATAATAAAATCTAACTTCTTTCTTCGAATTTACAGGATTTGTAGGATGACGATAATCTTTTAAAACTGGTACATGCTCTATCTTATAAGCATTCAACATATTTTTTTTATTTTTATTAACAAAAAATTTATAAGAAAAAATTATTCGGTCACTCCGTTCGATCACTCCGCGAAAATATTTTCTATCGACTTTCAGTCAGAGAACAATTGTTCGATAACTCTATCATGAATTTTTTTATCAATATTAATTGTGATAAATCCATAATCTTTTGACCAAGCATTATTACACGATTGTTTAAATTCATCTTTATTTCTTACGCATAAATCTCTTAACAAATCACTTAAGTTTCTTGCATTTATTTCAAATAGTATAAATATATTTGCATTCTTTCTAATAACGCTTCCATCTAATGAATACATACTTTGTGTTAAATAAAATACACTACAGTTATTATGTCTACCTCTTGTGAAATAATTTCTCTGAACTGACTGATTTCTATCATTAACACAATCATCAAAAATTACACAATGTTTCATTGTTTTATCTAGTTTACTAGGATCTTGCATATTACCACTATCATCTATTAATTGTATTTTTATATGCTTATTTTTATTAGATTCTACTAACTGATTATTTTTTGCTGCTTCTTCACACCACGAACTTATTTCTTCTTCATCTTCAGATTTTTCATATTCTTTGAATAATGAAGCAATTGCTGTTTTTTTAAGATTATTTTCAAATCCATATTTTAAAAATTGATAGACGGGTTGTTCTGCTGTTGTTGTATAAATTATAAGATTGTTATAATCCAAAAAATTTGGAGTCGTTAAAATTTTAAATAATAGATATGTTTTTCCACAACCTGATCTTCCGGAAATAACTGACAAAGCTTTATTAGATAAATTTGGATGATGATTAAATTTGAGTTTTTTTTTATTAAATGGAGGTAGTTCACTCATTTTTTAATAAAAAAATTTATTTTTCTTTTCTTTTTATTTTTAAAGAGGAAGAAGAAAATTAAACTTCTCTAGCTTCGCGTGGGAGTTTATACCTCCCGAACGGGAGTTTATACCTCCCGAACCAAAAGATCTATCATAATCTCTTCACCTCCAAAATTTATTTCTTGTCCTTTTTCATCAGTGATTCTAATGTTAATGTTGTTAATAGTTTTTCTTGTAATAGGAAAATATATTAATGTTTGTGGAATTACATTTAATCTATAACCAATGGGTACAGTAAAAGCTGGAAAACTGAATATTAAATTTGACAATTTACCATTTATATATCCTCCTTCAATAATGTCACAATGTACAACAATTGAATTTATTTCAGTTATTTTTGGAATCTTCTCACCTAAATGATAACCTTGACTATAGGTTTGTTTATTAAATCCTAATAGCTTTGACAATGATCTATCATGATTAAAATCAACTTGATGATTTTCGTCTAAAGTAAGAGAAAATTTATTGACTGCCGGTTCAACTGCAAAATGTAATTGTTTCTTATCTTTAAATGGTATACCTAAATGTCTCTTAATTTCATTTGATATTGATTCAAATTCGTAAGAACCAGGAAGAAAAGTTAATATTTTCCATGTTTTGCCTTTATCAGTAGAATATCTAAATTGATCATTCACATCTTTGATAACGTTTTGAATAGTGTTAAATGTAGAGAAACTAGTCAATGCAATTTGATAATTTTTATTTTGTTCTAAATGTAGAATGGGTTCTAAATTACAAGTGTGTGATGAAGTAGTTGTTATAATTTTTAACGTCGTACTAAATTTTGATGAACCCAAAATCTCTGTTAGATTTTCTAAATGATTATTAATTTTGTCTAAATCTGCTGAACATATTTTTTAGTTAAAATTTTAAATAAATATTATAGATAAAAATCGTAGATAAAAATCATAGATAAAAATCATAGATAAAAATCATAGATAAAAATCATAGATAAAAATCATAGATAAAAATCATAGATAAAAATCATGAATAAAAATCATAGATAAAATTAGAAACAACATATTTCAGCTACACTTTTATAATCCTCTTCATTTAGAATCTTCTTTTCTAACAGTCTTTTTAATATAGCATGAATTTCATTGAAACTAGAATTATGTCCTTCTTTTATTGCCGATATTAAAATATTTAATCTATTTAGTAATTCTTGTGGATCATCTGGTAAAAATACAGTTGTTTCAACTTTAAAGCCTTTTCCTACTTTAACTCCCGTTGATAATAAATTTTCTAATTGTTTATAACGTCTAAGAGATTTTACTGCACCAACTCTATCTAACATAGCTTTATATTTTATGAGATCTTCTACAGCATAATTATTTAAATCTGCTCCTCTTAAAAGATCAACAAAATTTCTATTTAAATTAAAAGGAGATTTATCTGGTGAAAAAATTAAACCTCGAAAAGGTTGTGGAAATATTTCTTTTTGTCCGAGATAAAATCTAGGTATTGTTTTTCCATCTATAAATGAAATAGAATGTTCAAATTGCATAGATTTTGGTAATTTCTTATTAATGTTTGATTCTAGTAATCCATAGTCATCTAATATAGTTTTGTGTTCTGGATCTGTTATATCAATTTGTTTATCATTATTTGTACTCTCTTTTTCAAGAGTTTTAAATGGTTTCATAGTTTTCTCAAAATCAGTTTTTACTTGCTCGGTTAGCTGCATTTTTTCAAACATATCAGATTGAATACCAGCTTTTATCATTCTATGTTGAAGATGATTTTCTTTCATAATATTTCTTTGTTTTATTAACTCTTCTAATTGTTTAATTCTTTTAAAATTATCAGCTTTAATTTTATCCATTTTTAAAATATAATATTTTAATTTTGTGGTAACATTGGAATACAACAAAAGCATTTTACTGAACAAATTATTTTTTTATTGCTTTGTTGTCTGACATCTTTTCGTTTAAAGGTTTCTCGTTTTAAGTTTTGTTTAATAAAGTTTTGCTTAAATTTTCGCTTAAAGTTTTTAGCTCTTCTAAAAAAATTTTATCATTTTCTTCATTAGAAATTTTACCATCAGTAAAAGTTTTACCATCACTCGAAATTTTGCCATCCTTTGTATTTTTATCATCAACTTTTTCTGACTGTAATTGAAATGATATTTGATTTACTTCATTAGCTATTTGATCAAATTTTTCAATCTCATCTAACGTAATAACATTATCATCACATACTCTTTGAAAGTAGTAATGTAGTTTATCATAGACTTCTTTAATATGTAAATGTTTAGTTTTTAATGATTTTCGTTTCTTAGTTATTAAAGATTTATCTAACATTGTAACAAGTGAAGTTGCAAAAACACCCGTACCTGTTAAAGCTGTAGCAACTACTGGAATTACTAAAACACCTGAAGATATAACAATTGTTAAAGCACCTAAACTTATTGTTAAGAATATGCCAATTCCTTGTGTTACATTCTTAACTTTAGTCCATCTCTTTCTTAATTTTTTATAATGCTCTAATCTTAATAATAATTGAGATTCCTTATCTATCATATTACGTACTCTATCTTTGTGTTTTTCTTTATTCATTTTTTCAATGTCCATTAAAGTAGAACTACGTTCATATGATAACGAAGGATATATTCTTGCGGTTTCTTCCATTTTTGTATCTTCCATTTTTAAAGAACTATTTTGAATAAATATTTTGAATACAATCTTCTGAATTTCGATTTAAATAGAAACACGCAGTTGTTTGTTTGCCGTATATTTCTAAGAACTCAGTCATGTTATTAACCTGAGGTAATATATCACCTATATTACTCAGTATAACTGTCGGATTTTTATCATTCATTTTAAATGAAATAAATTCCAATAACTGTAATAATGTCTACTTCTTGTACAGAAAAATGAAAACAACGGCAGTGTATTTTGCATCAAATATAATAATAGAACAATCAATCTTATCATACAATTGTACAATGTCAGTCTACTACCATTAGACTGGAGAACAAAAGAAAATTTAATTACATTTCAAAATAATCCAAAATGTGTTACTACTAAGTTCCATGAATCATTCTTAAATATCAAATATAATAATACAACAATCAATCTTATCATACAATTGTACAATGTCAGTCTACTACCATTAGACTGGAGAACAAAAGAAAATTTAATTACATTTCAAAATAATCCAAAATGTGTTACTACTAAGTTCCATGAATCATTCTTAAACATCGAAGATTATGTTACATACTGAAATATAGATCTATACAATAGCAGTCTACTACCATTAGACTGGAGAACAAAAGAAAATTTAATTACATTTCAAAATAATCCAAAATGCGTTACTACTTATAAAGAAGTCTTCATAAATATGTATACATCAAATTGTATGTACATTGCACATATCTTAAAAAGTGAAACAACACAGTTAATGTTCATTCATCTTGGGAACCAAACCTCATTTCTTCTATAGTTGTCGGTTGATTCAATTTTTCTATATAAATTTTGATTTCTTTAAAATGTTTTCTAACAAAACTAGTGGGCATTGATGAATTTAAAAATAATACGTGTGGTAGAATTAGATCTGATAAGTTCATCAAGAAATAACAATAACTTACGTTATAGGAAATTCTAAATAGTTCCAAGTTTGCCACAAATCTGTTTTTTTTATTGTCACTCAATTCCAGAATTCTTTTAAATCCATAACCTTGATAAGCAGCACTTCTCAGCAACGACCCATGGTGCACTTTATCACTTGCAATCAGTTTTGAAATCATAGTAGCACTATCTTCGATGGTAATGAAATGTTCTTTTGTAACATTGAACTGAGGAATTGTAGTAGTGGTCAGATACTGTTCTATTTTTACTGTAATATCCTCCACTTGTTTTTGAGAGTCCAATTTGTTCTTCTTTCTCGATTGAATTTCTAACTTCCACTCTTCAAAGTATTTATTCGCAGTTTCCTTGTGCTCTTCTTTAATTAAGTTTAGTAAAATCGGCATGTAAAACGAAAAAGCTTCCGCGGCAGTACGTTTTGGAATTTTGCAATGAAGAAAGAAAACAGTCACTAGTTATGATTAATGGAATTGTAAATGAAGTCTTACTTCCTACATGCTGCAATTATATTCCACGTCTTACAAATGACTAAGTGGGTGTAGCAGCTGTTTGTTCTTTCATACATTGTTTCCTTTCAAATGTTTGAGTTGGAGGTCACAGCTCTTTACACTGAAATGACTTTTATTCATAAATGCGAGAAGCAGATGTTCTCTACAATTGAGTGATCATCTGAGTGCAAAGCAGTAATAATAACAGGCATTGTGAGAGATTGTGTTACATTCTTAAAGAAATATTTTTAGTCACATGATATAATTTAAAAACCTGAAAGATGGATAAAATTCATGAATTTGAAATTCTCAACTTTTATGATTTTCGGTGTCCTGGAACGGTCATGATTTAAGCAATGAAAAATGTCATAATCACAAATTTGAAATTCTCAACTTTTATGATTTTCGGTGTCCTGGAACGGTCATGATTTTCAGAGTAAAATGTCATTATCACAAATTTGAGATTACGTGATATTTTGAGACCGGCTAAATTTTTGAAATTTTGTTTTTTTGAAAATTTGTCACTACCTAAATTTTCCCCCCTTCGGCCTTCGGCCACGTGAAATTTGAAGTCTACCTAAATTTTTGAAATTTTGATTTTTTGAAAAAACCCGCAAAAGTGTGACATCCGGCGCAAGCGAAGCGAAGCAAAGCGAAGCGAAGCGTCGCACCGGATGTCACACTATATACTACTTATATATACTGTAAACCTTATAAAAATCATTAGAAATATAAATCATTCAGAAGTTAATAATACGGACGTTATGGGTCACGGTGGTCACACATTTATGTATAGATCATTAAGATTGCTCTGCAAACGATTTAATCAAATTTTGGATGATTTTATGCATATCAAAGAATTCATTCCACCTCACATTTGGCAACAATAATGCACGGTCGTTTTATTTCCTGAGTGCCGACCATTGCCGCCAGTGAAGTCCTTCCAAAATTCTCAAAGGTTTATCTATCACTACCAAGAATGAGAATGGATTCGTATGAAACCATGGATAATCAGTATGAACAAGAACAATTAATCGTGTGCTTGCTTCTATAAACCTCGACTTTGTTGACCTACTTATTTTTTTGAATTTACATAGCTAAATGAAAAACTATAAGGTCAGTTTAGTCACATGCCACAGGAAAAAATTCACAGTCGAAATCAAAGTAAGTTTGGTCGAAATATATTGATTTGACTATTATATCTCATTAACTTGATACCCATTTCATTTTGATTATCAATAGGCATTAATCCTTACAAAAGAGAATGTTATCAATTATTTTTGCTACCTTTTTAAACGTGGAGGACACAAGAATAGGCCTATAAACTAGCAGAAGCGTGTTTGGGCGTCTGTCACTTCGAAATATAGCCTGTACTATCAATAGGAATATCAAGTTATTACTGGTAGGCTATTTGCTACGTGAGCGTGCATTCACATCAGTAGTCTTTTAACAAGGTCTCTGTATATCGCTATAAGATAGATGAAACAAAGATAGACGTTCATATACTTTTCTTGAACAATTGCGGGTCACGGCTCTGAGCCTTTTGTTGCTGATCCGGGAGAGACCCGTGGGTCTGCGGGTCACGGGTCACACTACCTGACCCGCTTCCATCTCTGCTACATACCACCAATGGTCATCTTTATGGGAACTAGGAAACCGCTGAAGTAATCGAATCCTTGCCAAAGGACACAGCCGTAGAAATGTCCAAATCTGGCTGGATCGATGAAGATTTGTTCATGCATTGATTTGAACATTTTCTGAAGCATTCGTCAAAACGATGCCTAAATGAGAAATTGGTTCCCATTATGGATGGACATCGTAGTCATGAGAATCAATAACTCTTTCAGGAAGCCTCAAAAAATAATTTCGAGTTGATTAGCTTGCCATCACACACCTCAAACTGTCTTCAACCACTTGATGTTAGTGTTTTTGGCCCTTTGAAGCGATCATGGCGAGAAAGATGCCGCTCATCTATTGGTAAAAACCAGCGGTATCTTCTCCGTACCTGCGAGGCCTTCGGCGCATCCTCAAAAATTATTTTCCAACAATTATAAAAATGAAAAGTGTCATCATTTATTTAAATTCGATAGCTTCTCGTGATAGCTGTGCACAGCTTTCCGTCTCAAAATCAGACTCTCAACCTCAGAGTGAACAGTTTTGCAGTATGTGCCATGGAATTCTAGATAATAACACCTGGAATGGACACTCCCTAAATTTCTTCCTCTCGCTGGACGATGAGAGGCTGGCTGAACCATGGATTCCATGGCTGAACAGAGGAGAGGTTTTGGCTCGCTTGATGATAATTGCTCGCTGGTCAGCACATTAAGTAAAAGGCGTTAGGATGGGAAGCTGAATAGATGATTCACCACATGTTTCCCTTAAATTACATCATCTGTGAGCGAAATGCACAGTTAGCAGATTCACTGTTTCACACTTTATCCAACGCCGTAATGCCTTACAAGTGTTGTGCAGTGGGCTGCAAAACGCGATGCGACTCGGAGTTAGAAAATACGACTGCAACTTTGCATCGATTTCCTCTGGAGAATCCTCAGATTCTGAAACTATGGCTTCGACGGCTATCTCGTGAAAACTTTGTGCCGACCAAGTATTCACGATTGTGCTCACGTCATTTCAAGGAATCGGACTTTTTAACTGATATCACGGACTCGAACAAGAGTAGGTTTCAAAAGTTCGGTGAACGTCGAAAGAAACTACTGCGAAGATTGAAATCCGGCGCTGTGCCGTCTGTTTTTCCGGAATTACCATCGTATTTCTCTTCGACTAAATCTGAAAGACCTACAGAAAGAGCGACCTCGTCTGCGCGTCGGGATTTCCTAAATCAAAGCTTCGAGCAAATGGAAACTGAGCTCAATGAAGCTGACAAAGTGAGCTGTATCGAAGACATTGCGATGAAGATCTCAAAAGAGACCCCTCCGTCTGGTTTTATCATTCACCGACAAGACAACATCATTTACTTTTTATACTGCGATCTGTCGTCCACTCCACCCCAAGTCAAAGGATCCATCATAGTGCACCCCAATTTGAAATTTGAAGTATATGATTCCAGTAGAAGTATTCCCTCCCACAAATTCAAGCATATAACCTCCTCTGATACGATCTGCCGCTTGAGTATTCTTCTCAACCTCATGGCTTATGTAAAAAGCAGTGCCAGATTATCAGACGACGGAGATTTGAAAAATGAAGCAATTGACATATTACGAGTAAGTCAAACATTTTCTGTCTATCCTTACCTCTAATGTTGGTTCATCATTCGTTTGTATATTGCACTGTGTTAAATCTAGCTACATTTTAAAATAATTGTTCCAAGTTAGAAAATTAATTAATTATTGATGTTGAACAGGTACTATCATGATGTAATTTTGTAAGTATCAAACCTAACTACTTGACTCCTCCATTGATTTATTTCAATTATGTTGAAAACATGTATGTTCTTCATTTAGCTAATTTATGAAAACCTTTTCCTACATTTATTCTAAATAATTGTTTTTCTTTATGCATCATTTAATTTATCTCATCCATTCATTTATGCTAGGCGATCATGTTCCATAACTCCGAAGTAAGTACACGTACAGAAATCACTCTATAAATCGAATGCAAATATAGGTTATATATCTGTAATTGCATAATTTTTATACTTGTGTATTCCTAATATTTGCAATTGCATAATGATGCACATAAATTTTAGTATCCACAATTTTCTATGCCCGTAGTTGCATAGCGATTGGAATTTCATGTCTGCAGATTATTGCTGTTTGGAGATGAATGTCTTATCTGTAAAAGCATAGGTCTATATATACAACTTATATCTGTTATATATTTTCAGGAACCAGGATTGAGCAAGCAAACTTTCCTCGCCTTCAGACAAACGATTGTTGCCATCGTCGGCTTGGCGAAATACGTGTATATGCTGGAGGAGCATGACTTCAATTATCTGCTGTTGGGAATCATTCAATCCGACAACATAGAATCTCGCTTTGGATGGTATAGGCAGCTCAGTGGCGCAAATTATTTCATCTGCATGAAGAAACTGGAGCATAGTGAGCGCAAGATTCGGGCCATATCTCTACTGCGATTCTCCGGCTTCACTGTTAGTGATATCGACAATGCCATCGAATCGACTGAAACTTCGCAGATCGACCACAGTGATATAGTGAGAGAAATTTCAGGCGAGCTCCTTTTTAACAGCATTCCGACAGACGAAGATCTTTTTGTCCTCACATATGTATGTGGTGCTTGTGCCCGCTCAGTCTACAAGACAAAAAAATGTGATTCCTGCAGAGCATCGCTTGTGGATAATGATAGACATTTATCCGTTGACGAAGACACATCGTCAGATGAGTTCCTTGACTCAATAAATAGAGGTGGTTTATTTTTTCCTCTGAATCATGTGATCTCACTTGGTGTATGTAGTTGGAAAATTTTTAGAGAGATAAATTCCTCTCAAACTTTGTCGCTGAAGCTGTTTCAGTCTAAGCAGACGCGACAATTGTTTCAGTTGATTGTCGAAAATTTCTATTTTGACTATGACCCTGACGCTTTTGGTCGCACAATGTGTACCGCAGGACATGACCATGTTCATGAAATGACACATCGTCTGTATAACTGTTTTTTAAAAAATTACACGAAGCGCCTCTCCGAAAGAAACGAGAAGGCAAAGACAAAAGCGAAGGCCTCAAAGTTTTCTGGGCGCTAGAGAAATACATGATGGATTAAAAACATGTGTTCTGTTATTGCTTCAAAAACGGCAAACCACGTAAATCAGGTGTATAAAAAACGGTTAAATGATATCACTTGTGAATTATAAATCCACCGTCAACGCACAGCGCAGTTGTCTTATTAATGTGCTGCCCATAGGATGAAATCAGCGACGCTAGGCGTCGAGAATGAATAGCCTCTCATCGTATTAGGGAAAAGAGAGTGTCCATTCCAGGTGTTATTATCTAGAATTCCATGTATGTGCTTGAATCACAGCTGTTTTCTTCGAACAATTAGTCACACAAGCTTGTCATGTGTTCAGACCAGAGAGCGTTAATTACGAGAGGCGACACTTCCCATTCAGCGCATGTTAAAAACGAGCAACATGCGCTGGTCTCCCGTTCTTCCCTAATGATTACACATGACATCAGAAAGCTGACCGAATTCTTAAAATCTTCTGTTACTCTGAAACAGGTGCGATCTATCAGCGGGAGGCCACTTTTCACCAGAGAGCTTTTTACAGACTACTCACGGAAGTCATAGTGGCTGCATCATAATCAAGTCTACTTTTCACTGAAGTTCTTCGATAAGCAAATCAAGTTTAGTTGATATAGCTTTTTAAATGAAATGTAAACTTTTGTTTTAGAAGCAACACTACATTATCAGTTCGATGAAATACAGTTGATGATATTTCTTATAAAAATTGATCTCATCCCTTGCTTAACTGATCAAATCATGGAATATTACATGATGTGAATGATATGTAGCAAGATAATGTATCAATTAGAAATTATTTGTTGAATCTTGTGCGTTATGTATACTGCATCAATAAATGAATCCACTACTGTCATTTATCATAATATTTTAAAACACCTAAAAACAAGACATGAATATGTGAAATTAGAGTTGAATTTTCTAATGGCCCAAAAAATTACCCTCTTTATTTGAGATAAAAAACAATATCATAGCTATCATGACATGATTTTTTTCAATTTTCTCTTCTTCCTCAGCATCTCCTGAACAGATCTTTTTTTCTCATTTGTTAATTTGCAATGATGATGCAATCTGAGACCTAAAAAAACAGTTGAAACTTTATGGAATGCATCAAGATGTTTATGATCTTCTGGAAGCAAGCCAGTGATCTTATCGGCAATCTTCAACTTCAAATTTTTCGTCACATTTAGTCCTAGACAAACATTCGGTACATTATTACGAAAAACAATTTCCCATTCTTTCAATATACATATGAAGCTTTCGCTAGGACATAGAAGTCCTCGGTTTGCGTTCTTGTACTGTTTGTGCTTCACGTATACGGATTCACAATTACTTGTATCAGTTAGTATATCTTTACAAGTCCGACACAAATCAATTTTATGAAGTAAATAGCCACCGATGTAGTATAAAACTTCCGTCTGAATGGTATCCAAAGTCGTGGTTGTGTCCTGAAGTACGGAGTTGATCACGGCGTCGATTGTATCTTCCTCGATGGCTTGGTTTTCAGGAGGCTGATTCGGAAGCTGATTCCGATCTGGCGTCATGGCATGTAGTAGCGATTGCCTCTGAGTTGCCAGATCCAGAAGAGTGTCGTCGTCCTCACTACAATTCGAGTTCGAACTTAACGGCCTCAGGAGCTGAGAAATCGCACACGCTTTCACAGCAGACACGAATTGAGTGCACTCTGGAGTCTCATTTGGGCCATTATGACTGCGAATGACAGCGAAGAGGTTCTCGACATGATCTTGGGTGTATCTTCGAGTTCCCACATAATGCATTTCCGTGGTAAGAAAAAGATGGTCCACAATTCGAATTAGGCTCGATATTGAGATCAGCCATGCAGTAACAAATGGCATTGAAGTTTTGACGATGCCCTTTCTCGAGAAATTCCAGCTTGATATCCACTTCATAGCTTCTTCCAGAAACCGCTTCTTCGAGGGCCAATCAGTCCTGGTGATAGGTGACCTTGATCCTCTTTCAAACGCTGAAGAGTTCAAGATGTCAAACAGTTCATTTATCTTCTCGCAGAACTCGGAGAATGAAGCGCTGCTGATGACATCCTTTCAAAATGTACGTAAGTTCTGATTGCCTTCCCAGTCGTTCGACTCAAAGTCTCAGCTGCGATGTCAACACGCATATTTTTAACCATAGGCAAATTGACGTGGACAGATTTCAGTTTGGGAGCAAGACGTAGTTGGGCTTTGGCGTCACTAGATCTCTCAAGGTCATGTAGTTTCAAGATATGACCCCACTCCACCATTCTATTCTCATAGAGGATTGTGTAGTGCCGAAATAATACCTTGCGAGTGTTCTTCAAACAATGAGGTACGTCGATCACAACGTAGACAGGTTCTCCATCACAGGGATTTATTAGATAGGGATAGTCTGGTGTCACTCCTTGATTACGCATACTTGCAAATTGCGTAGTTTCTTGATCGCAAACGATGCAAATGATTTTCAGACCAACTTCACAACACTTGCGAAGACAGTCAAAAATCATTTGAAGAAAACGTTCCTATTTCACTGAGTGGCGTATCAAATAATATCCGATTAATTGCTTCCAGTGTGATCGAACTCCTCTCACCATTATGGCCATCCCTTCATCAGCAACTTTTGGAGAACGACCGAAAGACCCAGCTTCTTCATAGCCTTTGATGAAATCTTTACTTTGATCGTACCGTATGACCGGTGAAATTTTCATCGCATCTAATGATAAAGTAGCTATGCGATCGTATGGCTTCATTTCATTCAACTTCTTAGCCATTAGATCCATTAGTGTAAGGCAGGGTCCAGAATACACACAGACGTCTTCTATCGATCGCTACAGTGTTCGCACACTGGGTAAAGCGAAACCTTGACTTAGTAGGAATTTGTAGGCCGCTGTAGACCGGAACTTTATTACCAGTGCCATCTCGATGATTTGCGAACTCCAACGCATTCCACTTCGATTTACTTCCACCGCTTTCAGCTGTGCCGCGAAAAAACATCGAACTTTTTCTGGCAGTTTTGCAACGTCGAAGTTAGAAGTTCCTGCTTGACGGATCGATTTCGCAAATCTTAGTCTCTTTACTGTTCTTCTGGACTTTGACAACGCACTTTGAAGATTTCGAAATTTTCGGACGTGACGAGGGCTAGATACAGTGCATGTAGGGGCACTAGAAATAGATGGAGGATCTGTAGTTACATGTGGAGTTTTCGGAGGACCGCTGTCAATGTCAGGACGTGATCGAGGAGGTTTTCGAGGAGTGGGTTTCGTTGGTGGATGAGGAGCGTTGACGATCGTGGGAACAGCAGTTGGTAGCAGTCTTCAGGAGGTATGACGATCCTTAGGGCACATGTACTGGGAATCCTCAAAATGAGAAGAGCAGACTCGGAGGTGAGGTTTTAATAGTTCCTTTAAAGGTAACGAATCTAATGAAGAGTTCCTCAAATTTATCACCCACTTTTTGCATCGTTCATTGTTTTTTGGGAATAAATGAAACCTGATGCGATGACCCTCTGATGTAGTCTCAGAAATACTTCTATTATTGCAGCCAAAAGCCTGACAGTATTCCACGACCAGGCATGACGAATAACGTGTAGAAAGTGATTCATAGTTCTCATTTAGGTTATTAAAATACCAACATGTGATGTTAATATTTAGTCGCCAACGAATTGAGGAAGAAAGTGTAAACTGTGAATGAGATGGGCGAATAACGTAGGCAAAGTTATTCTCAACCATATGTTCTGATACCATGTGTTCTCAACCATACTCTCGTTTGATTGATTATCTAGCATTCCAACATGTGTTGCAAAGTTGGCCGCTGACAAATCGAGGATGGAAGTGTAAACAAACAGTAGTCAGTGAAGGAGCCCGCCTGCGGTGCAGAATTATCTGAGTGTCGCCTCTCGTTATTTACGCTCTCTGGTTCAGACGGAGCATTGATGTTCAGACAGCGAAAGAGTGTTGTGTGTGTGTGTGAGGCAGTAAGCGCACGCGCCCGCGCCAATTTTGGCTTTCCTGATAGACATCATGCCTTGCCTTCTCCAATTTTTGCAATGAAATTCTACGCGATTCCTGATCGAGGCGCGGTACCTAAATATAGAAAGGGAAGCGCAACACAATTGGTCCCGGCTTCGGTTAATGGGAGAGAGGCCACTACGTCAACAGTAGCAGGTGGCTGACGTTCAGACAAGACTGCGATCAGATGATGAGCGTTTTCCAATGAATGCAGAGTAATGCATCTGTCTCGACACCCAGATTCGGTAGAATTCCATAATTTGTTTTTACGTGATTGATGTGACGCTATGTTTAGTACTGCAGATGAGATCATAAACACGCCTTTCGTCCGAAGGGAATATACTGAAAAGATGACAGTCGTCAAGCAAGGTAGGTCAACACCTGATATAAAATTGAAAGTACTCACAGAGAAAGAAATAAGAAATGCACAAGACATTTTAATGCATCAAAATTTCAAACATGCGAGTGGCTGACCGGCCATGAGAAGCACAGGAAACTGTTGGCCTTGCCTCCTTTTTTCTCGAGAAAATGTGGTCTGGACAGAGAGGGGATACAGTTATCTCAGCTCCTTGGGTAAGGCGGTTAAGCGACATGAGCAATCACTTCTCACGTGCACTTTCACTTGACCTTAAAAATGTTCGGGAAATTGTTGTTAAAAATTCATCTTTTATGAAAATTGATGTTGTAATATAAAAGTGTTTGGTGTAGAATTAGTATTCCAATGCCGAGTGAAGGCCTATGGTCTGGGAGCACGCGACGCCACTGGTAAAAACCCCGTTAAGGTAATTTCGAAAACTTATTTCTGTGAGTTGCTCTCGGGAGCCTGGAAAACTGCGTGTAAAAAGGAAAATGCTATTTCAAGCTTCCGGAAGATTGGATTATTCCTGTTATCATTTGACGCATTATCAAAGAGATAGTTGTCCTATTTCCAAGAAACTTCTTGGCTCCAGCCAGATTGAAGTCAATGAGGAATCGACTTCTCCCTCCAAAAGTGATAAAAGCAATGTGTCTTTGTCTGAATATACATGTGCTCTGCAAAATGTGGGAAGTGAACAATCCCCATGTACTCTTCAAGAACAATCATCACGTATCACTACCAGCAACCATCAAGATGAGATAATCGCGACAGCTGATGGTCATACATACCAATGCATTGATAGCTCTGCACCCTGTACTTCTCTTTCATTAGACACTCTAGATATGCCTGATGAGGTATCTTTTGAGAGTTTAGTTCCGCCCTTGCATTCGAATAGAAAGGCTGCATTGGATGCATTTTGTAGGATACGAGAGCCATCAATCGGTCACAATGCATCTAGAGCGAAATCAAAAACACCTGTTGGATGTAGGCCTATTCGCACATCATCTACTTCGGTAGTTGATGAAAACACATGCCAATCTTGCGGGGTTGGCTATGACGATGATGCGACTGGGGTTGACTGACCTCAATGCATGGATTGCAAACGATCGGAGCACGAAGATTGTGGCAAATGTACTGCTGGAACTTTTTTCTGTGCATTTTGCGCAAAAAAGTGATGGAAATGCTTTCTCGTTGAAATTTTAGTAATTCACGTAGTATGGTAGGAAAAGCGAAGATCTCTGGCAGATCTCCGCGTGCCGCTCGCCATACCCCTGATAGCGCAAAACCAGGCAGTGTTGCTAAGAAGATTTTATAGGTACCAAATATTTCGCCTGTTAGGCTTTGACTGTGGTGTGCACTGAAGTTACAAGCAAAATTTACACATTAAGTATCGTACGCTAAGAGAACTTTCAATAACATAATCGATTCACAATAACTGACAATAAAAGCTGGTCCCAAATAGACAATAAAAGATATCTCGATTGATACTGACAGAGTTACATGCAATCGGCTGACGTATGCACGGTAGGAAGTGCGACATAGATATCATGCAATGCAATCATACAATGCAGTGCTTAAACAGCTAACAGGATAATCAGGTGAGTATCCAGTGTATGTTAAAATGCTACATGATGACTGACATGTAAAATAAAGAAAAAATCAAAAAGAAATAAATCAAAAAAAGCATCAAAGAAGGTAAGTATCTCATCTCAAAATACAACGTAGATTCTTATCAGTTTTTTGTGACAAGCGAACATGCACATTTAAATCGTTACATAAATTTTTCACTAAACTGTTCAGCTTGGATGTACAGTCACTTCGGAATGTGACAAGATTGATCGTGGAATTTTGATTGGGCAAACTTCGATTGAGTCCAGCAGGCAAAAGCGAGTTCAGGCGTTGGATCCATATTCTTTCTTTTTGAAGGCGTCGAGAAAGGGAAAAGCAACGGTCAATGGCAAAAAAATTGGAAGGAGGAAAGGTCACAAGATGAGTTGAAATGTGGGTTCATAGGTGAGTTCGGACAATTTGAGGATATAGCTCGTACGTGTTCACCAATGCGCTGTCGGAAGGGTTGCGACGACTGACCGACATGTAAAATTGAGCAGGATGTGCATTTAATAACATATATGCAGTGAGTAGTATCACAGGATAAGTTAAAAGAAATATTGTACATTCGATTACGTGAGTTGCGAAAAACTTTCACACTACAAGGAAAACGGCAAGCTCCGCACCTTCGACCGTCACAGCGAGAGAACCCGGGGGACCATTGTGGAAAAAGGCCAGACAAAATAGAGGCACGTTTGACTGAACGTCTTACAAGTGAACGCGTGATTCCTTGCGATCGCCAAAAAGGAAATACCTCATTACAAACAGACCTAAAATTCTCATTATTTGAGGAATGCGTAATAAAACGTAAAATTTGAGAATAAACGACACCTTTATGTACATGATAGGCATGATGTGAAAATTTGTTCAAAAGATGATGACAAGAGTTGTCTTTAAAAGCTACTCGATAGTCGAGCGTGGACGAATCATGCGAGTCACGATAGATTAAGAGGTCAAGGAAGCGAATTGACGTGGTGTCATAGGTGAGATCAACTTAAATATGGGGGTTCACAGAATTCATGTGATCACGAAGTTGGAGCAAAGAGTCAAGACCATGATCCCACAGAATGAAAATGTCATCTTGGTATCTCTTCCAAAGAGACGGGGTAAGATGAAAAGTCGAAAAAATTGTTTCCTCCCAGTTGCCAAGGTAGATATTTGCGAATGATCCACCGAAGGATTTTCCCATGGCGACGCCCTTTGTTTGCAACCAGTAAGTATCGCCAAAGCAAAAGTCATTTCGCTCAAGAGACAGTTGTAGGAGTTGCAGAAGAGCCTCGTTAGGACGCTGCGCTTGAGGATATCGAGCAAATGCTTGAGAGACCCTGTTGATACCCTCATTGATGGGAATATTGGTATACAGGGATCTCACGTCAAAAGTGCAAAGTATCGAAGTTGGTTGAATAGTTGTGGATCGAAGGACAGCAATTAGGTGGCTAGAGTCCACTAGAAAGCTCGGAAAACTGCTTGCTAGAGGGAACAGGTAGTATTCGATAAGCTTGGCGATGTTGCTGCTGTTGCTGTTTACATCTGATACTATAGGCCTACCAGGCGGCCTGATCGGAGAGGGCCACAGTTCTTTATGTATTTTCGGAAGCATGTCGAGGTGACGGGAGCGAGAAGCGGGACAGGCATCAGGAAATTAAATTCCTTTCGATTGATGGCTCTGGACGAAAGCAGATTGTTCAAAACGTCTTGGTATAAGGAGTCAGAGTCGGAAAGCAAGTCAGGCAGAGGAGTGTAAAAATTGAGGTTGGAAAGATGGTCAGTGCACTCGTCCATGAATTGTGGAGAGTCCATTAAGACCCAAGATCCACCTTTGTCGGAAGGACGGATGATGATGTCCTCGTTGGAGCGCAAAAGCGTCAAAATGTCAGATTCAGAATCGGTTAAGTTGTTTGTCGAGTTGCAAGAATGATGAGTAAACAGGATCGACCTGGCAGCAGACAGAATGCGACGAGATGCTGAATGTACTGACTGGGGAACACGAGCAGCAGGAGGCCAAGCAGATGAAGACCGATGACCGAAACGGCAGGATTGGGTCGCGGAAGATGGCAACGAAACAAAGTGCCAATGTAGTTTGCAAATGAAGTCCGTGAGGAATGCGTAGACTAGACGATGATTACACGATATTGGCGTACGAATAAAGGACGGAGGATAAGATAATAGTTTTAGAAGTGGATAAGACGCTGGGACATGTACACTTAAATTGCAAGTTGACTTGAGCATGTGAGAGTCGAGCTTCTCAAACGCTAGTTTAAATGTGATTGGATAAGATTGTACACAGATAAGCAAGTTTCGGGGCTCCAGGTAGCATTTGTTGAGGAGAATGGATGAGGAGCAGCAAGAATAATGGAGTTGGACGGGTGCTTGCTGCGAAGTTCAGAGAATAACTGTTGATATGTAGTTCTTTCGCTGTGAGAGAAATTTGAAGGGATACCACAAAGAACAACAAAACGCGTTGAGTTGGGAAAGATGACGTTGCAGCGACTCAAGAGGCTTTTCAAGCCGGTAACCATAGTGACGAATCGATTGCGACGGTCGAGAAGACTCAGGCACACAAACACTTTGCAGATCGACGAGGATTCCGGAAGGCTGTTGACCCTGGATCTCATCGCGGAGATGCGACCATGGATTCTTATATTGGCGTGGACGGTGCCATGAGAAGGACGAAAACGTGCTGAGTTTGTGCATTTATAATATTGTATACTGAGGAGTGTAGATCTAGGCTATTCTACGTTCCGAATTGATTGACGTTCATGAAAAAGTATACAGTCTAGATGCACGGTATTTGATTTGGTTTATATGGTTTATATTTGTAAACATACATTTGTGTTTCATAAAATGTGTGTTTTTTAGGAAATATAAATAGATTCAGATCAAAATCCAAAATTTATGGATCAGGAGTGTTATTGCATGCAGCCATATGCCTACTAATAATCTACATTAAGTGTGATGCATAAAGGCTATATAGTTCAGTTTCAGGGTCCTAATCTGCATGTACTACGCGTACTATGATTCTAGCTTATAGCTCTAAAATTGTTTTCTGATGAGTTTAGTGTAAAATATCATCAAATTGCAGCACCTATTTACTGAAATATTCTAGTCGCAACATTTATTATCAGGAAAATGATTCCTAATTGAAAAAAAATTGGGTCGAAATTTTGATGTCAAATTTAGCCGAGTAGGCATCCAAATTAGACTGATGTGGTGTTCAAATTAGACGAGTAGCATTGTGTGTATCAGATAGGTGTTAGTAAAAATGTCCAAATTAGCCGAGTTTACCCTAGGTATTTTTTTTTACTATTTTTGCCTACGTTTTAACGTTTTGCGTATCAATTCATCATCTCAAAATAGAGAGTCATTTTCACAGTTTTCTGCTTGAGATTCGTGTGTGTTTTTAAGATTGCAGGCTTGTCAATATTTCATGATTTCTATTGATTTCAGCTGTAGAGAATTTTGCTATGAGAATGCTATTGTGCAAAATTCGCAAACGTGGCGCGGCAGAATGCGTTCCATGAGGAAACGTTTTTCAAGGTGATAGACAAGTGGTGATTGGATTCGCGCACGAGGCACTGAGAATTAAGCCTAGCTTTAAATGTCACGCTCGTGAATACAGTACATTTAAGAAATCGTATGAGAGTTGGCAGTTTTACAACCCTTTGTTTCTTTTTTGTACCCAGAAACTATACCAATATTTTTATATTTTGTAGGTCATTGAATATTGATATTTTGCGAACTTCTGCCAAATTGTAGTTATATTATTGTGTAAAAGCTTATCATTTGATCAAGATGAATAATTTTAGGATTTGTTTGGCAACTTGCCCATTATACGAGCATGTTGATGCAGTGTTCAATTTCTGTTTATACTGCATCCCTGCATAATTTCTGCATGCCGCAAGCGATGACTAAAAATTGCTGATCGCTATTTGCTAAATCTGCATGTCTAGTGCTTTATCATCAGTGTCTAGAATATACTGGAAAACATTAATTTCTCGATTCAATATGATGCATTATGCAAGACAGGCGGTCACCCTATATAGTCATGGAATTCGGCACCTTGAAATTTTCCCACTTCAATTGTATTATGGTGGCCTATTTATTCAATATCGTGAATAATAATTTCTAAAGGGACCTCGTCACCAGTCCCTCTGATTCTATACTAGGTCATATTTGCATCCTAGGCTATATGGAGAGGTAGAGACATTTTGTAATTTACCCTGTGATGGTTTATCGCGATTGTGAATGCATGCATGATTCTCCACTCCAATTATTCGTAGCCTATACGTTTCTTCACATGCGCCAAATTTATGGAGGTCTTTACTGAATTTTGATAATAGGCTCGTGTTGATCAACAAAATAAGGGTCGACGGATCAGGTATTCAATTGAGTTCGATTTCATCTCGGATTTTTAAATCGGTTTAATGCAATGAAAGTGACGAAGTCTGCTCAAGTGCTCACAAGTGCTGGTAGGTCTACACATGCGCTACCCTGTGGGAACGCATCCCTATGGGAACGAATCTGGCAAAAGCTGGCAGATAATCAGCTACATATTATCATGCAATAGTTCAGCAATAATTTTTAGCATATTCGCTGGCGAAGTTCGCCGGCGACAATCGCGAATTTGCGCTCTGTATGCCACCTTTTACTTTTGACTTTCTCTCTTATTTTCTTTAATAATCCGCTCTACAGCCGAGGCTCTATTTTCTCCCTCACCTCCTCACCATCACCCACATATGGCTAGTCTATCTGAGAAATAAGTGCAGACTATCACTCTTTGATAATGATATGAATATAGAGAATCCGTTTATATCAATTTTCACAACATCTCTTGACATTCAATAATTTACAACAATGACAAATATTTGAATAATATAATAGTATTTACTGCGACATTTATGGAGGATAAATACTTTTTTAGTTCAAGCCTTCGTGAATCAAAAAAAATCCCTTTTTATCAGATCAGACTGAGTATACAATATATTTTCATGTAAAGGTAATATACGAGCGTTACTACTTACCACTAATTAGTTGCTACAATATCCACGATTTCGCCGGTTGGCGAAAAATCAGCTCGCACTAGTAAACAAATATCTACCAACTTATTATAGCAACTTTCTCGCCAACTGTCGTTTTTCAAGTTTGCACATGTTTTTGGATAGATGACCATTTTCACATGCGGAGATAGTGTTTACACAAAAATGAACCTTCAAAAAAAACTATCCACAAAATCGCTACCTCGCCAGATATTCTGTTGATATTAGCAAGATGCGTTCCCACAGGGTTATATTTACCCCATATTACCCCATAGGGGTAAATTATTGAATGTCAAGAGATGTTGTGAAAATTGATATATACATGTATATACGGATTCTCTATATTCTTATCATTATCAAAGAGTGATAGTCTGCACTTATTTCTCAGATAGACTAGCCATATGTGGGTGATGGTGAGGAGGTGAGGGAGAAAATAGAGCCTCGGCTGTAGAGCGGATTATTAAAGAAAATAAGAGAGAAAGTCAAAAGTAAAAGGTGGCATACAGAGCGCAAATTCGCGAATTGTCGCCGGCGAACTTCGCCAGCGAATATGCTAAAAATTATTGCTGAACTATTGCATGATAATATGTAGCTGATTATCTGCCAGCTTTTTGCCAGATTCGTTCCCACAGGGTGAATACCACGCACGGGGAACATAAGTTATCGTATTGTTGCTTTGTCTCCTCCTATCTCATGCCTTCCTTTAAGATCGTGAAACTGAATAAATTATCAGACTTAAAATACTCTGTAAGTTCTGTACTATATACTTCACGAATTAGAAAACTTTGTATGGTAGTCCTTACATGAATGAACCTAAAGTTTCAAATCATAAATCTACATGTTTGCTTTTAGATTAGCAAAGATCAAATGCAAAAACTTATTCAAATTGAGAGTTGGGATATTAATCCTGGGGATAGGTGTCCAATATGTATATGGTTGCATGTCACTCATATAATGTGCGAACATGTTATCACTGAAATTATTTCAAATTACTTGTAAATACTGATAGCAGTTCTACAAAATACTCGTTTTTTAATTGTGGAAGTCTGTGCTGCAGGGAAGATGACAATTCATATTTCTCCAATGACAAAAATATGGAAAAATAGCAGTGCATGTAATTGTGAATTTTAAGTAGCATCTTCTATTATGTAGGCATAATACAGCAAGTAACAACATCAAATTATGTTGCTACTCATATTAGGCCTACCCATTTTAATTCACCATTATAAAGCACCCAGTCAACTTGTACACGTGTATTGCACGTGCATTCTACCCGTGTAATACACGTGTATTGCGTTCATATATTACACGTGTATTACACGTGTACGAATACACCAAAAATACACGAAGAATACGCTCCTTTTGCACGACTTAAAATTTAGCTCCAATTTATTTTAGCGTCTCATTTATATTACTCTATTTACTCTATTCGTCTTATTTTTTTCGAAGATGCCCAACATGTACAGTACATAGGTCATATGAATTCAATTTTGCGTCATATTATCTGCTAGCTATTCCGAACAGTCATGCGTTTTTGGACTATTTGCTCTAAGCATGTACGACATGCATAAATCGTTTTAAATGGTTGGTCAAATATGAAATCTATAGCCCATCAAAGGTAAGTCCATTAAACGTGAAATAGGTAGAAGTACTATTTTTCAGAAGAAAAGACTTCCAGATTAGAAACTGTAAATCACAGGAATTCACAAATATTCCATATCTAGCCAAAACCATCTCATCCACTTCAATGACGTCTGACAGCTTGATAAGTATCTTCATTCCCCAGTTCATAAATACAAATTTCCAATCAGGAGTTGAGGAAATGTCATGAAAATTCATCCAGTTGGCAGGAAATCCTGGAAATAAATTAGAAATAAAATTACAATGATTTGTCATTCATGTGACAAAGAAATTTTAGTTATTAGAGATTGTGATAAAAGCATGAAATCGGTGAATTTCTTGAAATTCATATCTTGCAATATACAACTAATAGGATTCATCAGATATTCACTTTTTGAAATCTAATGCATCATTTCCAACATGAAACTGCAGATGTGTAGAATGACAAAAAAGGAATCAAACACACTAAAAATTTGTAATGAAGAATAAGAATGAAAAAGTTTGTCATTTAGTTCATATAATGCATCACCATTGTTAGATAATTATATAAATCCTAACTTCAGTTGCTCTTGGCGTTTTATTGGCGCAATTTATCATGTTTAACTCACCGTGCATATTATTTCTATATTAATTTAGACGGTAGTTTAAAGTTCTGCAATTTCTATATTGTCTATTAACTGTTTTGCAATCCATCGTATAGATCAATTTATATCTATGAAATCTCATAAGTAGATAATTTTTTCCAATTAGTCTCCGTTCTAAATAATTTATTAAAACGGTTTTATTGGTCATGATCTTTCTACAAGAAAGTCTCAAAATGCAGATTCCAAGAGACAAAGTGCAAAGCGCACCGCACTTCATCGCAGGTAGACCAATATGATGGCAATTTGTCACAAAATGTGAGCAAGTCCCATTTTCCAAATGTTCCAATTCATCATCAAATTGAATTGATCTTGATTTCAATTATTCCATTAGAACAATTTTCATTGAGCCAGGCATATCGCATGCACTGAGGCGGAGCTGTTCAAATTTGAATTCACAACATTATGCTATGTTCCTACATGTGCATCTAAGTTTTTCAAGCTAACTTATATCATAGACTTCCATGCATGATCAAAGAAATCGACAGCAGCTAATTAAGAAAGTGACAAAGAAATCGAACAGCACCATATTTGGTATGCAAAATTCAATGACACGGTCATGTTAACCACAGAAGTCAATGCATGCTTTTAAAACAACTTTCTATCCATTTGAAAAACAGCTATCGTGCAACTCAGATGATTTGTAAACCTGAATGAATATAAAGTAACATACTCTCAATCAGTGGCGGCTCGTGGGTATTTTCTATGAGGAGGCAAAAATCAAAAATTAGAAATTAGATTTTAACTACGAAGCAAAAGCCAGAAGTAGTTTGACACGCTTCACAAATGGATATTTTAAAATCAATTAATTCCCAAAATTAATAATAACTTTTGTCTTTTTACGCTTCCAGTAAGCCATGACACTTTTTCGCACCAATAAGCAGCATTGAAAGTACGCTTTTTTCCCGATTCCGAAGATAAGTTTGGTGTCTCTCTTCCTCTCCTCTTGATGTCCAACTTTTCCTGAATAGATAAACGTGAAAACGGCTTTTCGAGAATGCTGTCCACACAGGAAACCTCCTCTGCTGTGCATATTTCATTCGCAGCGGACGCCATATCGAAGCAGCAGTACCGAACGTCGAACGCGAATAATGGCTGAGGCATGCCTCCCTTTCAAATTGTAAACAAGCAGCTGAATGAATCAGCCAATCACGTGTAATCAAAGTTCTCTACCGCATATAGCACTGTGAGGTGAGGCACGCCTCCCTGTGTTGTGATACAGCGAGTTTGATATCTGCGCTGCTAGGCTGAGGCGTGTTGCCGTGTGATCAATGTTACTATTTTAATGAATTAAACAAAATAGAGTAGAAAAATGTATACAACAAAGTCATGTTTTCATTTCTTTAAATTGAGACTGAGTCTCAATTTAAAGAAATAAAAACCTGACTTTGTTGTATGCATTTTCTATTTAAAAATGACTTTTACAGTCTCAATCTTCACAGCGAAAAAAATACCGAAATGATGTGAATTAAAGCGACTCCAGCATTTGAACAAAATAAGAATATCATTTAAGTTTTTGGATGATCTCATGGCCTATCAAATATTTTGCATGCTTTTAAAGAACATTAATTAACACATCAACGAAGCTTTGTTCGGATCAGTTGATGAAAAAATTGAATAAATTCAATTACTTCCCAGAATTTTGCCAAAAATGAACAACATATAGTCATTTATTTGGATATGTATTCTGTGAATTTAGAGAATCAACAACTCAACAGTCAAAATCGCTGTGATTGTTGTTGTAAATCGTTGTAATCACTGTGCATTATTTTTGTGTGGCAACAATAGTCATTAGGGGTGTCTTGTTGTTGCCACTTTGTGTGTAGCTGCAGTAGAATATTAACGACTTGATTTCCATAGACTGTGGCATTAGTCTAAACTTGAAATTCTAAAATTGATATTCGCGCCAAGTCCTCAGCAATAACACGTGCATTACACGTGTAAAAGTAGTGTATTTTCATTTACACAAAAAATACACGTGTATTATACGTGTACGGGTTGACTGGGCAACATTCTTCCTCTAAGGCATTTTGAATCGACCTGTTTCGTAATGCCGGGATTGTAGCTTTTTTGGATCCAGAAATCCCAGGATTGGGTTTCCAAAATCTCTATATCCCGGGACTTGGAATATTCACTTTAACGTAGCCGGAAAGGGTTCAAAGTTTGCGGAACCATGGCTTATAGAAATCAAACTCTCTATTTAAAAGATTCGACATTGACAGTGAATATAATAGAGTGTTGACTCAGAATGTTTTGAAAAGCCATGGAAATTTTTAAATCAAAAGATTCCTTTTTTTCGGAGATCACGTTCCTGCGGACTAAAAGCATATTTCATCTCCATTTAAGCAGAAACAAACAAGGGCGAATTTTCGACGGGGTCCCAAGAGGGCAATGTTTATCTAATATTAAACATTTCAGATTTCAGAATGCACCGTAGAGCATTCAAATGTCAGTCATCAGGGGTAATGTCTGCAACGTTTTGGAATAAATTCAAGATTTGTTAGGAATTAACATAATATTAACAATGCGTTTTGAGTATTGAATATTGATTTTGTTCACTTCATTTGTCTCGATTGATATCTTTTCAATTGATTTCAAGACACATTCCGACATTGCCTGTGTTGGCTAATATTTGCCTGTTTTACTGTACTTCAGGAATGAATTCTCTATTTTTCGAAAATGCCTAGACAAACTTCTTCATCAGGTTCATTGAAGAGACTGACGAGTGTAATGTGTCCGATCTCTAAAGAATGTCAAGAAAGTCATGGTAGAAACAAAGATAAATGTTTTCATCCAAAAGTTTTGTCATCTAAAATATGCCAAAAGTAGTACAACCTGATGAAATCAACGATTGATTAAGTATATCCTATACACGACATGAAGGAAATGATAACCTGGATTTAGGAATTATGCATCCACAAAGTTGTTTTGCTAATTGTTGCGAGGGTATCCGCGAAGACATTATGCCTTTTACATGGAAACTTGAGTTAATGGAACAAAAATTTGCATTTTCTGTAGTAAATGTCGGCATTTGCAATAAGTTAGTTTTCAACAATCTGCATCAAATGCATTGCATTTGCGTCACAGTCATTGTGACAAGGATAATCTCTGATGTTGTTGTCTGGCAGAAAAAACTCAACACTTATCATTACTCTCAAACACGTTTCTGTGCAAATGTTGCTCTCCTATTGACATAAATCGTAACTGCCACGTCTCATTTATGAGCTGATGTACAAACTCTTTCACAGCATAAATACTTACTACATTGAATTGCAGCCATGATCAAACAAAGTCATCTAACAATAGGCCGCTTGTTCATGGAAAGAGGAAATATGTGAGCTTCATATGCAAGGGTACAGCGCAATAAAATAGTCAGATGCAATCAGGTGTTACTAGAATCAATAATGAAAACTAAAACAATTGACTTAGAATTCATTCATGTCACATGTCTCAAGTCCATATCAGTCAACGAGGTCCGGAACATTGCACTTGAACTACATGCAATTGTGCTTCAACGTTGAACACTCTATTTTAGAATGACAACCGAAGATTCATCAGTTGCAATCATATCACAACCAGCAACTCCAGAAAAAATGGTTGGACTTTGTGTGAGCTGCAAATTATCGATAAAAGAATTCGACTTGTATTTAAGGTGTGAAAGTGTAGTGACCTTTTCCATTTGAACTGTACTCTTCTTCCGAATTACGAACTGGCTAGATACATCGAAATTACTAAAAGAAGGTACACATGTAAAGTATGTATAACAAAAATGTACGAAGCTGAACAGGAAAACAATTCACAATCCTCACATAACATAACATCAAAACACTGAACAGAACATCATGCCATCAAAACAAGAATAACACAAACAACACCGAGTTTGATAAGGTAAAGGAGAAGCAAGACGCCAAAAGACGGGATCTTTTGAAAGTTATTCATACTTTTGAAATAGAATTGAATGAGCAAGACGGGAAAATAAGAGTCATGAGAGCAAAAATAGAAGAGATACAACAAAGAAATGAAGAACTGAAATTTCTTAAATCACAGAAGAATCAAAGAATCAAAGAAGAAATATTGATAAAGAATGATCGAAGAATTGAAATTAAAATCGAGAAGAGAAGAAAGAAGAATACTTCGTTTGAATGATGAGAGTGATGAAAGTGAAACTGGAGATGATAAAGACGAAATCAAGAAAGATATGAGAGAAATATTAAAAAAATCGGCAGCAGCATTGCAGCATTGAGAAGGAAATAAAGAAAAGCTCCGAATTTAGACAGGTGCAAGAACGGCATCTTCCGTAACCGCAGCAGCAACTGCAAGTGCAACCGGGAGGGAGCGGTGAGGACCCGGAAATGGGGGAGGGTGATGGAGGCCGGGAAGTGTGATGGGTGCAAGAGGGTCAGGAAGAGATGGCATGGGGTGGAGAACATTTCGTGTCGCAAAATTCTGCACAAGATATGCACACGGATAGGGTCGAGGGAACAGGCCAACCGCACCGACTGGCACAGTTGGATGAGCAGGGAGTGGTGGGAGGAAATGGAGAGAGGAGATGCCGAGGAGGGGAGAAGGGGGGAGGCGGCCGTAGAGGGGATGGGCGCTCAGGTGAATGAGGGTCTGGTGGTGATGCATTGGAACTGCGATCATCTTAACTCCCGGACACCTGAGCTGGAGGGCTGATTAGTTGGGAAGAGGGTGGACGTCATCCTGCTGCAAGAGACAAAGCTGAGGGCAGTGGGTGGGGAGCTTAAGGTCTGCGGCTTCGAAGTGACCCGTCAGGATCGAAGCCGTTTTTCGCGGGGCGGAGGGTTGTTACGCTGGTGAGGAAAGGGTTTGCGTACCGCAAGAGGGTGAGTGAGGTGCCGGAAGGGAGCGGGCTGGAAGTACTGTGGGTGGAGGTGTTGAATTGGAAATGGTTCAACTGCGTAACCGGAAATGTAACTGCGTGAACATTTACCCCCCTCCGAGAGGGTGGTTGGGGAGTTCGGGGAGATGTTGTCGTTGCTGCCTGGTTGCAAAGAAGGCTGCTTATGGTGGGAGGGGACTTCAACGCGCACCATGAGGAGTGAGATGAGCGTGCGATGCCCGACGAGGGGCGAGTGGGTGATGGGATGAACAGAATGCGCATGGCTCTCGAGTCATGAATGTCGGGTACGAGGATGGCGAGAGGAACAAGAATGATATCGCCCCCGGATGCATCAATTCGTTCTTTGGACTATGCGGAGGACGCCATGTGGGAGGTTAGGAGGGAGTTGGGATCGGACCACTTTCCCTTCGCTATGACTTTCGGCTGTACGGAAGGGGAAGGGATGGCCGATGGGACTCAAGGCCACAATGATGAAGCGCTGAAGCATTATCATTGTGACCATTCTTTAAAGAGGACTGCAATTACATTGCTGCTGTGATTAATATGTAACTCATAAGCTATGTTTCTATCACTTTTACTCGATGGATGTTTAAAAGAAACGTTCAAGGACTCGAACTTCAAAATGTGGGCAACAATGATATCATTGTCTACTTATATTTCTAAATCTTTGGTTCAATTATATAGAAATAATGGCAGTTTGTAAATAGCAGCAATGTGCATCAGCCGGCCATCATTTTTCAATACTTATAACATAAGAGTCACTGCCAAGATCATAGATCTAAATTTTAGAAGAATGTTCTGATGCAGGAAGTCTATGGATATATGTAGATTAAATCTTAATCATACTATACTGATGACGGCAAATAAGCCAGAAACGTTTGTAGTTCCCGTAATGATTTAAGTCAGATTTTGTTCTCACCTCTTGAATTTGTTTTCCTTTCGGGGTCTCGGCATATGATTAAGATTTATTCTTTCACTGGCCAAGTGTGTCAGCTGCCGGCTTTCTATGTACATCTAACTACCAATGGTTTGTGCATAGAACGCAAGCAGGAACTAGCTATTTGCATTCGTGTTTGTAAGTTCAAATTTTTGAACCCGAGCTCTGAGAACAAGATTTGAATTATTTCACTAATTGTAGATGTCTGGAGGTCGGATGACGATTTATCGGCACTACGATTTACTGATTCTCTACAATAGGGTATACTACACTGACGACGGCAAACATGCCAGAAACGTTTGTAGTTCCCGTAGTGATAGTAAGTCAGATTTTATTCTCACCATTTGAATAGATGTAGATGTGTGTAAGTAGACAGTACAAATATCACATGAGATCTCTCGGTAGGTAATGAACACATTGTACATTACTTACCTTGAAATCTCTATGGTATTCCTACATTGCTGTCCGAATTTTTTCAATTGAATGCTATGTCTAAGAAATCGGACCGCAATGATGCTACACAATAGCAATGTATAACTGCGAGCATGTTTGAGAGGACAACAATGACTATCTAAAGACGAGGCTGATAATCATTGTTGCCTTCTTCTTTCCACATTGTACCATAGGTAAATTACGTACAATAAATTGATCTTGAGGGCACCAAGTGAATTACTCACGACTGTCTTTGATATCTCGAATACCTCACAATCAGTGGCGTCTTCTCCGTACCTGTGAGGCCTTCGGCGCATCCTAAATAATAATTTACCAATATTTATAAAAATGAAAAGTGTCATCATTCATTATATTTCATTTAAATTTGATAGCTTCTCGTGGTAGCTGTCCGTCTCAAAATCAGACGTTCGACTTTAGAGTGAACAGTTTTGCTGCGCGTGCACGAATCACAGCTGTTTTCTTCTAACGATTAGACACACATGCTAGTCGTGTGTTCAGACGGAGCGAAAGAGATTTGTGTGCGTGTGAGGCAGCAAGCGCACGCGCCGCACCAATATTGGATTTTCCGATAGACATGATGCTTTACCTTCTCCAATTTTTACAATGAAATTCTCCGTTATTTTTTATCGAGGCTCGGTACCTAAATATAGAAAGGGAAGCGCAACTCAATTGTTCCTGTCCTTCGTTTCTCGTCGGAGAGGCCACTACGTCAACAATAGCAGCTGACTGACGTTCAGATAAGACTGTGATCAGATGATGAGCGTTCGCCAATGAGTGCAGAGTAATGCATCTGATTCGAACACCCAGATTCCGTAGAATTCCATTATTTGTTTTTGTGTGATTGATGTGACGCTATGTTTAGTACCAGGGATGCGGAGTCGGAGTCCTGGAGTCCTATCATTTTTGCTGGAGTCGGAGTCGCTCCAGACTCCGGCTTATAACTAGACCCGAAGCATACATAATACAAGCAAATTATTTATTCTCGTGCATAGTTGTCACTGTCTTGATGTCAACTTTCTCCATCAAACAAAAGTACAGAGACGGCAGTGCATGCAAAGCTTGTAATAGTTGAGGGAATGAACCGTGATAGTGAAAAAAGAATTGTCTTTTCACTCGGTGATTTAGTAGAGAAGACAAGCCTTCCTAGCCTCGATCACACCTACGCTAGAGTCACATCAGAGACAAAAATGAAATACTAGTCTGTTTGAGAACATTACCTCTTCACCCTCACGCTAATCGTGTGTGATGTCTCCTCTAAGGCGCATATTAAAATCGAAGGTGTAATCATATTTTTTGGAGAGAATGGGGATTTTCCTGCCTGGTAGAGACAGGAGAAAAACCGTGTGAAACCCACATCAAGAAGATGGGAGGAGCCGAGTCGTATGCATCCAACTGAATGCGACATTTGATCAACTTTCATCGAAAATGATTGATGATTGATGCAGCAATGATCACTAAATATAGGTTCAGGTAAGCCTATAATGATCTATAAGTTAATTTTTCAAAAAAGGCTTTATATGCTTGACACCCGGAGTCGGAGTCCTATCAAAACCCCAGTCAACAAAGGAGTGTAATTTTGGTGTATTTGTACACGTGTATTATCTGAACACAAAACACGTGTATTACACGTGTCCGATACACGTGTATTACACGTGTCCAATACACGTGTATTACACGGGTCCAATATACGTGTACTGGTTGACTGGGAGGACTCCGCATCCCTGTTTAGTACTGCAGATGAGCTCATAATCACGCCTTTCGTCCGAAGAGAATATACTGAAAGGATGACAGTCGTCAAACAAGGTAGGCCAACACCTGATTTAAAAATTGAAATTACTCACAGAGAAAGAAATAAGAAATACACAAGACATTTTAATGCATCTAAGTCACATGAGTGGCTGACCAACCGTGAGAAACGCAAGAAACTGTTTCCCTTCCTTCTTTTTTCTCGAGAAAATGTGGTCTGGACAGTGAGGGGATATAGCCTACTAATCTCAGCTCCTTGGGTAAGGCGGTTTGGCGACATGAGCAATCAACTTCGCATCTGCACATTGACTTGGCATTAAAAAATGTTCGGGAAATTGTTATTAAAAATTCATCTTTTATGAAAATTAATGTTTTAACATAAAAAAGTCTAGTATACAAATAGTATTCCAATGCCGAGCGAAGGCCTGTGGTCTGGGAGCACGCGACGCCGCTGCTCACAATCAAGGAGATCTAGATTGCAGCAGGTAGCGAAACTCATTTTAGTATTCATTTAATATTCTATGTTAAAATATTAATAATGCCTGAGGTTTATTGATCATACAATAGATTTCACGAGAGCGAGAACCTGTTCATTGCAACTGAGGACATAATTTACTTTATCGAAATCAATCCACCCATTCAAATTGATTTTCAAGTATAGCTCGCTGGTGTCCAAACCAGTAGATAAGATTTGTGAGAAATCGTTGGTAGGACAGACAAGCGCTAATAGTAACTCTTTCGAGATTTTATAAATCCCTCAGGCATCGTTGAATTTTTTCTATGATTATTAAGATAACTCATCTCATCCTCGAGCCCATAATTTGCTCTAGATCATGCAGATGCTGCGCTTTGTTGGCATGTCGGGCGCTGGATGTGGATCTCGACGATCGTTCCTGAGGCTGAATCAATGACTGAACGAAGGCTAAATTTTTGGGTTGTCCTGGAAATAGCCCTTTTAAAAAGAAGTGTTTGACCTGGTAGCCTTGATCTTCCTCGAGTTACTTTAGCAAATTTTCGCCGAAGGCTTTGTCAAGCTAAATGATAAATAGACATGTGACATAAATGTCATAGATGTCAGAATTTACTGTAATGACTTACTAGGTAGGCCTACATATCTTTTATTACCTAACCAATATGTTGACACTGCTTTGTACACCTACTTGTTGTAGATTTGCTCTGCCTTGGTGCTTTATGCAGTTTTTGGAGTAATAAAATAAAAATTATTATTATCATTTGTATCATAATTGCCTTGTGTATTTTTCATGCAAGTAGTTAAGTCCAAGCTTTCTACGGATAATAGTTTCCTATTTCTTTATTACTTTTCTAAGGGCTATATGTAATGTTTTCTACTTAAAACATTGTATACAAATAAGGCTACATGTAGGTTTTGAATTTTGATTAATTGCTTAAAAGTGCATGTATGCTGTCCATTTCATCATTAACCTTGACAAAGTCAACGGCGAAAATATGGTAAAACATCATCTTGATTTTTGATTTGAAGGTCTGCTAGATCAAACACTGACAGCCGTATGCACCAACGCTGTTTAACTTTAGTCAGCTATTTAAGTCTGATATAGTCACTGACTAATAAAAATGACTAAGCACCAAATTGATCGCTGACTAAGTCTGTGATCAACAAAAGCGCTATGCACCAACAAATCTTATTGGTTAAATTGACGGTAATCAGTGTCTAAGTTAAACAACCCCCTACCCTTCATTAACCAAGCAACTTTGCATGTTCGCTCACAACTGATCGATCGTGATGCATCGATATAACGACTTCTACGAAGCGGAACGTCGTGGTGTACTAGGAAGGAGAAGAAAGATCAACGAAAGGCCCATCGATGTATTATCCAAATATACAGACGAAGAATTCCGCCTTCGTTTTAGGCTTGGCAAGGCTACCTTCGTGCTTCTCCTTGACATGATACGGGAGGAATTGACCGTTAGGAGTTGTCGCAACAATCCAACATCTGTCGAACTTCAGCTCCTCATAACACTTCGTTTCTTTGCAACCGGCTCTTTTCAACTAACCGATGGGGATTTGTTTGGAGTGCACCAGACTACAGTGTGTCGCATAGTGCATCGAGTAGCCGCTATCATAGCTGAGAAAGGAGATACATATATAACGTTCCCAAGCTCTTCCGAGCAAAACGTCGAACGTTACAATTTTTATAATTTATTTAGATTCCCAGGCATCATTGGAGCAGTTGATGGAACCCATATTAAGATCGAAAAACCTGGAGGAACGGCATCAGAACTATACAGGGATCGAAAAGATTTTTTTTCAATCCACACTCAAGTCATGTGTGACAGCAGACTAAAAATCAGAGATTTGGTTGTGCGATGGTATGGTAGCGGCCATGATTCAAGAATTTTTCGAAATTCGAGTTTGAGTAATAGGCTCGAATGTTTGCCTTCAGGATTCTGGCTTCTGGGTGACTCAGGCTACCCATGTCTCCCTTATATCTTGACCCCTTTTTTACGTCCTTGTTCTCGTGGGGAAGAAGCTTACAACAAAGCTCACTGCAAGGCAAGAAATGTCGTGGAGCGCTGCATTGGAGTTTGGAAACGTCGCTTTCCAGTCATCAAGTATGGTTTATGGGTGCATATTTCTCGATGCCCTACAATTATAGTAGCAACAGCTGTTCTTCACAACATGGCAATTGACGAAAAAGATCCTGACTTTGGAGAAGACGATTCTATTGACTTGCACGAAATAGTTTCTCACTCGATAACTGGATCTCGAGGTAACGCCATCCGTAACTCGATAGTCTCCCAGTATTTCTCTTGATCATTTATATTTAGCATTTTCAATGTACATGTACATGTATGTATGTAAATCCACATGTAAACTTGTGTTGATTACATGATTGACAAATGGATCTCTTGATTTTTTATACTTTCTAACGGGTGGCACATACAAGTTTTACTGAACTGTACTTTATATTGCACCAAGTAGTGTAGTCCTGAACTGTAGTGTAGTGCATGAAGAGGCTAGACATGAAAAGATATGAGATGGAAGATACGTAGGCCTAGGCTATTATCAGATATTTAATGGTATCAATGTTCCACAGATAACATGCAGATTATAAAGGGAGAGTATACGGTATTCCATCACCAAAAATACGTAGCATGATTATGAGCGTTGGGCACAATACTTGTGCACTCTATATAGTAGCTCGAAGCAAGAAATCAAAAGATCTTTCTTTGTGTCGGATTTTTTATTCCAGTAAAACTACAGTATAACAGAGACATCACTTGTTTAGTAGATCACTCATCTTTAAAACGCTGTCGTTTCTCTTGTAAAAAATATCATTTTTGCGCGATAATTTTCTTGCTTTAAGTGAATTGCCACGAGTTGTTCTTTCTTTTCTTCTGACATCATTTGAAGAAGATGCTGCTGGTATGTGTTCAAACCGCGCTTACGTGTGTTTCGTGAAGGCTTGCAGGCAGATATCGGGACAACGTTCTGCTCACGATCCGCATTGCTTGAGCCTGCAATTTAAATAAAAGGATGCGAAGTTTCAATAAAAAGGTGCAGCATATGGGATGCACCGTACAAACTAATTTTGATTTTCAATTAGGTCCTACTGATAGGTTTTATCACTCTAACTTAAATAATGCTTTTATTTTCTAGCACCATATTTACTTACCGGATACACCCATTGCTGTTGGTTCCATTGTGTTTTCTTGTTTGTTGTCATCATCCGTCTCATTGTTAGCTGTAATGAAATTGTACAAGCAATGAAGACATGTTAAAATTATTGCTCTTCATTTTAAAATTATCATGCAAAAAGAAAACCCTTCCATCATTATACCATGAAAAAATTATCCGATTAATTGATTGAAATAAATTTGAAGTTACCGTAAAACCTCTATTTGAACTATTGACGGCAGTCTAGAGGAGGAGTTGAAAAATTAAATGGCATCATCTAATTGAACGTCACCTCTAATTAAACGGCAGTGCGGGGAAATGTTCGAAAAATAGAGCGGCATGCCATTGTAATAGAGGTTTTACAGTATTCTTAATTACTATTAATGAAGCAAATAAATTACTTGTGACTTATGACTTATGACTTATTACATTAATACATGCAAGCGTTAAACTTAAATTTTCAATAATAGCTATGATGCATTTTATATGATATACATAGAAATTGGTAGGCCTAACTTTCAATTTCTGTAGGCCTACAATTTCTGTCATAAATAGTACATGGGCTTACATACATTGTGCCAAGTATTGCTTAAAAACAATATCAAAGTACATCATACTCATAGCGTATTATTATCATAATCATTTCAGAAAACTCAATACTTACTTACCATCAGTTGGTGACGTGTTTTCAACCGTGACAGAGACTCCGAAGTCGACTTCATAATCCTCCGCATCACCCTCATCAGTAGATTGAAGTAGTTGAAGTAGATATTGGCCAGGACGGTCAGCGTCAACTCGGTCGAGAGTATTTGCTTTTGATGTACACGCATCTTTCGGCGAAGAACCCAGTACATGTATAGCTCGATCACAATCAAAGGTGTTTATCAAGTCGGATGGAGCATGAAGCTGTTCTGCAGGTACAATGTTTAGAACTCTTTCAGTGAGAGGAGATATCTCAACCCTTGATTGGCCACCACCGGTTCCGCGACATTCTTTTTTCTTTTCTGTTATTGTTTTCTTTGTATCTTGTTTTGTTCTCCTCCAAAATTCCTTCAGCTCTTTGCTTGACCTCTGTCCAACACCTATCGCATTGAATTCTTCATCGATTGCTTTCCAAGCGTTTATCTTTCTTTGCACCATTGGACCATGAGTACTTTTGTTTGATTGTTTCATAAAAAATGGATCACCCTTAAACATCGCCTTAACTTCAACTTGTCTAACTCCGCCAAACTTGAACGAATTTCTCTGAAATTTGGAAGATATGTCAGTTGTTGTGCTTACTAATATCATTGTTGGAAATTTCAAGCATGAATATTGAGTTGTTTTCCTGTTATAGATAAAAAAGTAGTAGATAATTTGATCTTCATTCACCAATGTTACACAAAATCATACCTCACTCTTATAAAATTACATTTGTTTCCTTTGTTATGTAATATGTTGTTCTACAACCCAAAAGCTATCAAGCAAAACAAAAATAAAGAAAATCGGTCAATCAGAGCCAGTATGGCACCATTATTCATCAACAATAATGCAACTGCTACATGTGATTAACTGGACTTCATGTTCCATAGCTTCCTGACTTCGTTGTGGTGGTGTTGGCAGCACTCCTGATTGCTTTCAGCTAGAAATCTATCTCTTACCGGTTGAAAACAATACAAAGCACAAATGAACAATAACGAGATCGCATTCACAGAAGGCAAAGTGAGTAGTATAGTGTATGACATCCGGCGCATCGCTTCGCTCGCACCGGATGTCACACCTTTCGAGTTTTTTTAAAAATTTACGTAGTCTATAAATTTCAAAAATTTAGGTAGACTCCAAATTTCACGTAGCCGAAAATTTAGGTAGTGACAAATTTTCAAAAAATTAAAATTTCAAAAATTTAGGTAGTCTCCAAATTTCGAAAATTTAGGCAGTCGAAAAATATCACGTGATCGAAAATTTAAGTTGTCTCAAAATATCACGTAATCTAAAAAATTTCACTTAGTCGAAAATTTAGGTAGTCTAAGAATTTCACGTAGTCTCAATATACCAGAAGATTGTATTCAAAATATTTATTAAAAAAATGGATGAAACAAAAGTGGAAGAAACCTCAACGGGGACGGCGACGACGAAAATGGAAGAAACCTCGAGAATATATCCTTCGTTATCACAATTAAAAATAACTGAATTGAACATCGAAAAGATGAATAAAGAAAAACACAAAGTAGATTAGAGCATTATAAAAATATTAAGAAGACGCAATTATTACTTAGACATTCTTCGTTATTGTACTCTCACCATTGTTTAAAGTACTAATTGTGCGAACTAGAAGATCATTGTAACTCATAAACACAAAATTATTCAATGAACCCGTACACTGGTTGATGATTGAAGAGAGAGAGATTTATTGTTCTAGCAACGGAAAACATCTAACAGCTTTCCCCTAAAATAATATTGCAATCTCTTGTCATTTCAATTTACGCATCAGTAAAATTTTGACAGTTCAATTTACGCGTCGGTAAAATTTTGACAGTTCAATTTACCCCTACGTAAATTATTTTCAGAATCAGTTTTCAAAGTCAGTTTTGCAAATAGATTTATGAAACTCAATTTTAAACGAAGTTAAAGGCGCTGCTGCATTAGAACACAATCGAAGAACTTTACAAAAGCAATATATTGTGAAGCGTGAAACGCCGAGAATGAAACGTTCTCTTGATGAACGACTTGAAACGGATTATTATAATAAGACAATGAAAACAAGTTAAATTGTTTTAAATCTACAACCAGGAACATCATCAACTCAAGATGAAGAGACATCACAATTGCAAGCCACTCAAGACAAATGATTTTGTGGACAACTACATTTGAAAAGCAAGTAAGCAAGCAGTGATTCAAGAACTATCTAAAACCCAGTTTTTTTTTAATTCATTTTGAGAAGTTCATGAAAAAAGGAAATCTGTTAAACAATGTAACTTTTTAATTTAGATTAAATTAAATCATTTCAAAATCAAATATATAGTAAGGTAAGTCATCATTATGAGACAGTTTTTTTAACTCAATCCCCCCTTCTGACTTTTAGGGGTCCCTATAAGAAATTTTTTAATTTAAAATGTCCAGCATAACCGAGTTCTTAAAAATATATGGCAAACAAATCACGACAAATTTCGATTTAAATAAGATCCCAAATCAATTAGGAATAAAGAATTTTCACGTATTGATGAGAAATGAATTATTATTGATAAAAGATGTACCTGAAGTGAATTTTGTAACAAATCTTCACACATCAGATGAAAAAGGAGTACATTGGTCTGCGGGTCAAAGAAATAAAAACGGTTCTAATTATTATTTTGACCGCCCGGAGGCTGAGAACTATTGGTTCGATTCATACGGACTTCCCCCTACAAATGAAGTAAGAGAATTATTTGGAAATGGAATTTATAATACATTTCAAATTCAAAAACCAGGAACTACTTATTGCGGTCAGTTATGTCTTTATGTTTTATTCAGATTACAGGAAGGAGTACCATTTCTTGATATTATGTTAGAATTGAATAAGGGGGTTGAATAAGGTTATTGAATAAGGGAATTTAATTCCCGAAAAACGTTAGTTCCAATGATAATTAAAAAAATCAAGCGAAGCTAGCTAGATCGCCACCAAAAGGTAAAAGCTCGGTTATTTGTAATTCGTTTTCATAAAATCGGCCAGTGATTTCCTCATCATCTAAATCTTTAATTTCATAAGTAATCGGATAGTTTGATTTATTTTGCAAACTTCAAATATCTCTTTAGTCCAATAACCAACAAAGCCTTTTTCAAATTTGTTCTTATACTTAAATATCCTTACTCTATCTCCAATCTTAAATTTCGGCTTACGTTTCTGTAAATTCGGATTACTCTCATTCGAATAATTATTTTCAAATATTTTCTTTCGTATTAAATGAGGATCGCCAGAAGCATTCTTTGGAGTTTCTTCAATACTTGAATGAATCTTATTGTTATAATCCTCAACAATTCCTGGTAATATTTTTAACCATTTCAATTTTCCTTGTTCTGTAAATTTCTTGAATATTTTATTTTTTAAAGTCCTATTAAACCTCTCCATTACTACAGCTTTGCCATCATTTTCTGTAAAATAAACAGTTTCAAATAATGGCTTAACATTTCTATTGTAAAACTCAGATCCTTTATCAACAAACAATTTTTTTGGCGTTCTATTACTTTCTTTAAAGATTTATTCAAACGCATATTTAACTGAGAGACCACTTTTGTTTTTTAAAGGCTTTGCCGAAGCGTATCGTGTATATAAATCTATAACGGTCAATGCGTATTTGTAGTCTCTTTCATTCGGCATATGAATAAGATCACCACTCAAAATATCATCTTTATTAAATACTTTTACTTTCAATAGATATTTTGGTTTTCTATATTCCTTGTGAATTTCGGAGGCATAAGTTCCAGTATGCCGATCTAGGTCATTCGACATTACGGACGCGTAGGTTTCACTTAAACCCTGACCGAATAATATTTTAGCTTGTAAAGCTTTCTTAACAAACATTCTTTCAATTTTTTCTCTAAATGTAAGATTTTGAATATTGTCTAATTCTTCTATCATCTTCCTATCTTCTACATGACGAGATTTTAGGTCATGATTTTGATAAGCTAAATCGTGTCCATAAGCTGCTGCATCAACTCTGTTTATTGGTTCTTCACCTGGTTTTGGATTATTATTTTCATCTAGTCTTATATCTAATCGAGTTCCTGGACCGGTATATGAATGACCAGGAAGATGTTTTTTTTGAATATTTACTCCAAATAAATCCAGGAAAGTTTTCTAATGTTTTTTGTATGTAACCTCCGGTGTGCAACGAAGTTGAATCACCACCGGTGTGCTGACAATTTGAGGTTTTATGTACTTTTAAGAGATACTTCAATAAATCTAAATTAGAAATTTTTAATTTAATTAACTTTTCGGAATTTGTAGAACTTGTAGAACGTGAAGAATTTGTAGAACTTGTAGAATTTGTAGAATCCATTTTTAAAGATAAAATAAAATAAATGTTTACCTAATCATACTAGGACTTAGATATATTCCATAACCATCTTTAGTTTCTTTTATTTCTATCAAATCATCAACATTATGTAGAATGATTTAAGAACTCGTTTCCCTTCATCAACTAAATTTAATTTACTAGTAAAATTATCTACTATTCCTTCACCCCTAGCAACTTTCTCCAACTCTCTATTATGACATTTTTGTTCTTCTAATGCTGCCTTCTCTGATTTATTTTTATTAACTGCTTGGACAATACCAGCTGTCCCACCTGCAACACTTCCTGCTGCTGCTATGCCACCTATTATTAGTGGAATTAATGGGAGAATTCCACCATTCTTTTCTTCTTGTAATTTAATATTCTCTGTCATTGGTTTACTTATGTAATACTTCTTTTTGCTAATCGTAATAGTTTTAGGTGTATTTTTGTCAACAATGTTGCGTAATTTTAATTCAACAGTTTTATTATTATTACTTTTCGCTTGCGACATTTTTAATAAAAAAATTTTAAGTTACAAAAAATTTTAATCAAAGAATTTTTTTAATCTATTCTGGTTATAAAAAAACTTTAAGTTACCAAAAATTTTAATTAACCGATCGGACGAAAGGACCTCAGGTTACTAACCTATAGAACTTTGTTCAGAGGCTTTAGCCGATCGGACCAAAGGTCCTCAGGTTGCTAACCTATAGAACTTTGTTCAGAGGCTTTAGCCGATCCTAGCCATCTTCCAATACGAATTTCAATAGAATATTTCACATCTTCTAGCAATAAACCATCAACCATCAATGAAGTTGTGGAATGTTTCTTTTCAATATTAATTGTTACATCACAACCAGTCTTGATAATATCTTCAGATTGTTCACTTAAATCGAAACAGAAAACAGGATATAAATCTCCAGGAGTTAATTGTGGTTCAACTCCAAATTCTATACAAAGATTTCGATAAGCATCATATCCTTCCATAAATTGATTATTGGTATCATCGAATCTTAATGAATCAATTGGATATCGGGTTTGATTTAATGAAACTTGTAAACTTCGAATTGTATTAATATGAAAAAGATTGTTGTTCTTATCAAAACTGGGAGAATTATTTCTTTGAAAAGTTAGTAATAAATATCTTGGAGTATTCGAAGTTCTAGTAAAATGCCAGTTAAATCTTTGTTCGGAAAAAGTTACAGAACTAGCAGTTCGCTTTAGAAAATTTACTGGAATTGGTTTGTTAGTATTTAATCTTTTTGCAATAGCTTTTTCAACCTCTAAACTAGGAGTAATATGTTTTATCCACCATTCAAGTCTATCAATTTTTAAATATGCCTTTTTTTCAGTCTTACCATAAAAGATTAATTCATTATTTGCTGTACGATGAATTATTAATTTAAATTTTAATTGATATGATATTTTATCATAATCTAAATATCCGAATAGTGGAGACAATAACCAATTTACTGTCTGTTTACTTTTCTTGTTAAATTCACGTCTTTCTTTGTATGCACTATTGTTTGTTTCATTTAAATGATTTGCAATATTTTCTACATGTTTCGCATTTCCTGCTGCATCTGTTCCAGCGTGAGTTAAATCATCAACAATTATACCATCATTAGTATCAGGAAACCAACCTTTGATTTCATGCTTTTTATTATTTTCACCTATTGTTACAAATCTAAGCATTGTATCAATTACATCTGGAGAATCACTTATTGTTTCTATATTTTGAGTTGCAACATCTAACCGCATTTGTGTAAATAATCTTGGAAAGAAATTATTCTCTAATGCAATATTATCGGTTTCTGGTAATGGTGTTGTAAAATTGGCATCACTATATTATGAATATTCACAGTGTAAAAAGGAACCATGTAGATATATATATAACCTTGTTGATTATCAACTTCAGAGATTAAATCTCCTCCAGTATTTACTCTACTAGAAGATCCGGGATTCATAGCAATTCTTTTATAGTCATTCTTTTTTTGATTGTAACTGTCGAACGGAGGATTGTCTAATCTAAATTTATTTTCCATGAGAGAAGACATTTTTATAAAAAATAATTTGACTTTTTGTTTTTTCTCACACACAGAAAAAAATTTTCTTAGGTTTCCTTTTCGAATATATTTTAGAATTTTGCTAAACCATTACCTCTTATTTCTTCAATTGATTTCTTCTCGTGTTTACTATCAGCAGCTATGTTAGCAATTTTGTTTTTTGTTTCCTCTGAAAGTTTTTTTAATTTTTTTAGTTCTTCAGAATCATTCTTAAGTTTACGAATAGTTTCCAGTTGTTTTAATTCGTTTTCAGACTTAACAGCATTTGATATTGCACTAGCTGTACTACCTATAGAAGCTGCTCCTTTTGCAGCAGGTGTAATCAAATCTTTATTATTTTTAACTACGTAAGTTAACGATACTTCCGATACCAGAAAATATTCCAGCTCCGCGGTTTACACCAGCTCCGCTGTTTACACTATCTCCTTCTTTTTGAATAGTTTCTACATTGTTATAATGATAAACAGATTTCATAAATGGTTCATGTGCTATTTTTTGATTTGAAGCAAAATGTTTAAGTTTGTGTTTATAAATTATAGGCATTTTTAGGGTTAAATTTGTCCTTTGGTAAAAATATTTACGTTAAAATTTACGTGTGTGAATGGACAACAACCGCGTGATAACTTTATTAATTTTCTGTTGCACTTTATCTATTGCGTCAAGCAGCGTGTGATGTACTTTAATTTCTTTTCTATTAACTTGCATTTTCTGCTGATTCATCTTCAACGCCGTTTTAAGAGCATTGAATTGAACTTTCAGAACATCCAACTGATTTTTAACAGCATCTAACTGTTCTTTATTTCCTTTATAATTTTTCTTTAATTCATTTTCTAAATTGATTTTAAGAGTTTTCATTTTATCAACTTTTTGATTAAGTGAGTTTACTTCATTTATTATTCTATTCATATTTTTCATTTGTTGAGTAATTTTAGAACTTAATTCATCAACACTTTTTTGGAATGTGGCTTGTAACTTTTTTAAATTTTGAAACATTTTTTAGGAAGTTTTTCTAATTCATTTTCTAATTGTTCTTTTAATAGTTGTATCTGACGTTTATTTTCAATGACTGCAGATTTTAACTTTATAGAAAGTAATATTAAAATTTCTGCTTGTTCAGAATTTTTTTTAAAAAGTTTTGCTATATCTGCTTCTAGCTCTCTATCCTTTTTATCAAGTTTTAATAATTTTTCGTTTAATGATTTGTCATTAAGTTTAAGCAACTTTAATTTATTCATCAGTGGAACCAAAACATCATTTCCATATTTTTCTTTTAAGTCATTGATTTGTGTGTCAACATATTGTTTAATTGTTAACTCTGTATTTTGTTGCGGAAGAATAGAAAGATGTAATGGACCAGATAAAACGTCTCCAGTTTTCATGATATAATTTTCTATGTCTATTTCTGATTCACGATTATTCGGGACATATGCACGTCCACCAACATTTGGTAACATACTTTTTTAACAATAAAAGATGTCATGAAAATAAAAATAAAAATTGTTTTCTCATGAAAATAAAAATAAATTTTTCTCACATAAAAATAAAAATGGAAATGACTCAAATTTGTCAAGTTTGTAATATGCGTTTTACAAATCAAGCGTTCTTATATTCACATATGAAATATACACCATGTGGTCAACTTATAAAACAATCTCAACAAAATATACAACCTGTTCAAGAAATTCAACCTATGTCAAATATTCAACAATTACAACATTTGGTATAGCAATACCTAATAGATTAACAAATAATGATACATTAAAATGTTTAAAATCTGGAATTGATGATGAAAGAAATGCCTTGAAAAAAGCAACACCAATAATATCTGATGCCAAATCTACATTAGCTGAAGCTAAACAAACAATTGAAGATAAAAACCAATAATAAACGGTGTGAGTGCTATAATTAATCAATTATATTTTTAGATATAAAGTTTAGATATAAATTTTAGATATAAATTTTTAGAGACAAAATATTCTATAAATAAATTTTTAGATGTAATAAAATTTTCATATGTAATGAAATTTTTAGATGTAATAAAAAATTTTTTATTCCCACGTGTCATCATCATCACTTTAATTACTCTCACTGACGATCGTTTGAAATATTTCAGCTTGAATATCTTCTCAGTTTTAAGGTAACATAATTTCATTTTCATCAAGTGCTTGACGTTTAAGAATATTTATTTGACCAGAAAATTTTTTTCTTCAGTATTATTATTTTTATCAGGAATACTAATTCCAGTTTCTGAAGATCTTTTCCATGGTTTATTAACTGTAGTCGGTAATGTTTTACCCGAATATAAATTTAGAAAATCTTCTACTTTTACTTTATTTTGTGAATATCTTTTAAATGTTTTCTTTTCACTAAGTCTTCCTTGTTCATCTACAGTAATACAGTATTTTACTTTAGGTGCAAAAAACATTGCAAAAATAATTCCACCATTTCCATAATCATTTTTTCCTTGACACAATTCTCCCCCAACATATCCAGCAGCATCTAATTTATTGAAGAGTTCATTAGAAATGTATATTGAATCAGTGCTTTTTACAATTAATGGAAAACCACAATTAAATGCCCCATCTTCTGTTTCAATATCGTAAACAAATTGTTTTTTATTATTTAAATATCTTACAGTGGTGACATCTTTCGTAATATTCTTTTTAACTTGATACGCACTAAAGCATAATGGTTTATCTTTTCTTTCGCTTACTAGCAAATTAATGCCTAGAGATGATGCCAAATTGTATAGACCACTAAAGGTTTCTTTATTTTTCTGTGTAAAACGAATAGTTGCATATTTCCTTGTAAAAAAAGATTTCTTGTCCCCATCTGCTGCATAAAATCCAACAAAGAACCAATATCTAATATTATATTCAGCATTTAGAACACACCAAGGAACACGTCTTTCTTTAAACTGATTATATTGATTGTCACTAAAGTATATGGCATATTGTTTTGGATTTTGAAAATTAAGTTTGTATACTCTAGATGATCTCATTGTATTATATATTTTACAATCATTTTTATAAACTTCATTAACACTAGAAAGACCAAAAATTTTTTAACCATTAAGGACCGTTGGGTCAATTGACCCACAACAAAAAAAAATACATAATGTCGGTGAACAATTTTTATTGAAATATGTAATAACAAAAGCTGAAAGTGTTGAGATAAGAATTCTCTCTCATCTGACTGTCTAAGAGGAACTGCACGAATTGCACAGGGGAGAGGAACACTTGCCACAAACAAACTTGTGACAGGAGCAGCATGTTACCTTTGTCTTATTGGACTTGCACGTTTGACATCTCGTCCGTTCTTCAGATGATCCGCTCTGCAGGGCTTGAGAACGAAGTGTAGAAATATTGAAATGAGGTGGACGCTTTCGGGACGGTGCCTTGCTGCAGAACAACTTTCCGATGTGTAACAAAAATTCTCTGCGTGTTCTTGCACTTCTCATGTTCATTTCCTTCGCCAAGATCCACGAATTGAGGCATAAGATGTCCAAAAGGTTGAAGAAAACCGCAAGCGGCCATCGCCTTGATGCGCACTTTGTAGAATACAACCTCAACATTTGGTCGGAAATGTCAACGCCGTATTTCGTGTTGTTGTATTTCGTGATAATTTCCGGTTTTTTCTTTGGATGGTTCTCATCGACTTTCGCGGATCTGTGCTCAGTTGATAAAACCAGCACAGTTTTGGTTGTTTTGACTTTGTAAGCCGCAAGCATTTGGTTTTCAGACTTGAAGAATGCAGATGAGTGAACCGGAATATGCTTTGAAGCAAGGCACTGTGCAACTTCCCTTGGAATTTCACGTCTATTTTGTCGAATCGTTCCCAACAGAGTTATGTTCCTCTGAGAAAGATTTTTGGCCAAGGAGCTGGAGGTGAAAAAGTTATCAGTCGTCACTGAAATGCCACTGTTGGTGTAAGCCTTGGTCAAGTACATGACAACTGATTCAGGAACAGAAACGCGTGGATCACGATGTTCATCCTTCCTGTGTAAGGAACCGCGTTCAAAACATACTTGCTATCAACATCGCAAATGAACCAAAATTTGATTCCAAACTTATCGGGTTTTGCGCTAATATATTGCAAGAAAGGGCACCGACACTTGCAGGGGAATAGCTGTTCATCGACAGTTGTGTGTTGTCCAGGAAAAAAAGCATCACCGCACCTTTTCATTGCTGATTCCCATAGCTCTTGAATTGCTGCAAACTTGTTGGCTTCTCTTCTTTCTGACCTGGTTGTTTTATCATCAAAGCGTATATAGCGTTTTATGTCCTTGAATCGATTTCTGCTCATTGTCTCCTTGAACACATTTATTCCAAATTCTTGACTCCAGAATGATGATAGCGGCTCGTTCTTCCCTTGTAGAACGCCTCTAATTATGCACAGTCCGAAGAAGGCGAACAAATCGTTTTCAGAAATTTCAAACTCATGATTTCCTTGTCGGTTTGCTTCAGCTCTAGTGAAGTCAAGGATTCGAAGAATGCTGTCATGACCAAGAAGTTCGATAAAAATATCTTCTTCGTTATCAACTCTGTTCAAAATGAAACGAGTTGCACCAGGTCTTTGTCGTATAATGTTTCGTGCCGGTGCTCTTCCTCTGTCAGTGACGCTTCCAATATCCACCCGAGTCCAATGAGTTCCATCAGAGGATGTAAACTGCATTTCTCTCGCTTCAGCACTTCTTCTGACGCTTTCTCTTTCAATAGGGTCTTCACTTTCGTCAGTACTTTCCTCTTCATCGCTCACTGCAGGAGATGGATCGTAGGCAAGTCCATTTTCAGTTTCATCGTCACTTCCACTCTCGTCGGAATCCACATTAGCTATAAGCAGTTGCGCGATTTCAGCTGCCGTGCGCCGTGATCGTGCAGCCATCCTGACAGAAAATGAACATTGACACTTCCTCCGATAGCAGTGAACGCTACTCCACACTCCGTTCACGAAAATAGCCAATCAATAATGTCACCTTCAATATCATAGAGCAAGAAAGTATGGAGTGCTGACCCATTGTTCATTGACTGTAACAAAAAGCGCGTGCACGACCAGTGAATGAACGCCCAGGCGTGGCTTCGTTAGAGTGTAGGCGCATTGTTCATTGACTGTAACAAAAAGCGCATGCACGACCAGTGAATGAACGCCCAGGCATGGCTTCGTTAGAGTGTAGGAATGAAGTGGGTCAATTGACCCAACGGTCTTTCATGCATAATTGGTAATAGAAATCGAAACTAACAAATCCGTGAAATTTATTTTATGCTTATATTCAACACATTACAGTTTTAGGAAAAGTCGAGGGAGATAAGTCAACTACTGCAAATTTTTAGAGGTGTACGGATTCAAATATTATCATTTCTGGGTCAATTGACCCAACGGTCTTTCTAGTGTTAATATATGTTTTTAATTTAATTAAGAGGTTAAGGTCTTGGTTATTTAAAGTACAACAATATCTGACTCCTGATTCATAATTATAGATTCCAGCAGAACCATCTCCCAAAAAGAACCCTTCTATAAATGCTTGCTTACATCTTAAATTAGGTGGATCATTAAAATAAATATCACTTACAATTTGTTCCAATATGATTGTATTGTCGTGTAAAAAATAATTTATTATGTAGTAAATTTGTTCCTATATTTAATTCTTTTGGCTTTATTTCATTACCTGTTTCATCTAACAATGAATGATCTTCAGTAACATCTACTATTCCCATTTTTGTTCTTATTCGATGAATACTTTTATTTGTAAGATGTCTAATAATTTTTTTACTTTACTCCATCCATTATGAGTATAAATTTCTAAATTATCGACTAATGAAATTTCTCTCACATCACCATTAATTTCAAACGGATTAATTTTATAGTTGTTTACAATACTATCTATTCTAGAAATAAATAATAAATTATTCTTTCTCAATATTACAGGCGTGTCAGCTGTTACTGAATCTGTATGATGAATTTATTTTTCGTTGAAACCATTAATTTCTAAAATAAAGTTATTCATGATTCTTCTAGAGTGAGAAAGAATAAAAGAACCTAAGTATGATGGCATGAATGACGTCTTCCATCTTTTACAATATTAGTTTTAAGAAATTCATCATCTTCCATTTCTACTTTCGCTAAATATTGTTCATCATTTAATTTTTCATAATCTTTTACTTCTTGAGTGAAATTTTTTCTCAATGTATTCTCATTCCATAAATGATATTTAGTGGTTATATCTTTTTGTACAGTTTTGCCATATAGCGAATTCATCAATAATTTAATTAACTCATCGCCTACAGTGCTTCCTTCCGTTTTATATATTTTTCTCAAATTAAAAAGTTTTTCAATATAATTTCGAAATGGTGAAACTTGATAATTTTTTTCATAAATTATACCATCATTAATATGTAAGATTTTTCCACCACATTTTACAATTTCTTGTATGTCTACAGAAGTTAATACATCTTAACATATACCATTTCTAAATCTGATTACTTTTACATGAGAATTATTATTTTGATTTTTAACTTTATCTTTTATAGGAACTGGTTGAAAAAACATATCATTCGGATATTGAAACACAACAGAGAATATTCCAGTTTTAGGTCTAAATGTTTGAGTATTAAATTTAGATACTATTTCTCGTTCTTCTTCTTGACGAAATTTTCTAGCTGATTCAGATTTAGGGTATTCTGAATTTTCATCATACATAGCTGATGGATATAAAGATGTTGCATCAAAAGCCATTAGAAATTCATTTTTTTGTTCAAGTAGTTGATTTGAAATTTTCTTACAAATTTCAGTTTTATCTCCTAAATCTCGATACTGTTTCATTAAATCTATTAAATTACTTCCAGGTAAATACTGTTTTAATATTGGTAACAAGATGTTACAAAATGGAGATATGTATTTTTTTATATTTGCTGAAACTCTTCTACCTTTAACAGATTTTCTAATATAATTTCTAGCCCATAAATCTGTATGAGAATGAATATTTATATTGTCATTTTGTACGCTTTTCATCCAACCGTTAAATGTTAAACCGGAGGATGTTAAATTAGTAGTTATATCTTCACCAACTAAATCTCGCATAACATTATTATATTTGTAGATACAAAAAGCTAAAGAAAGAATATCGTTAACTAAATATGGTCTCCATTCATTTTCTTTTTCTTTATAATTTTCATGTGTTATGTCTCCAATTTCATAATTTAATTTACACACATTGGTAGGAATTTCAAAATTCTCACACCATTTAGAAAGACTTGTTTTTACATGTTGATAACTACATTTTATTATAATAGTTTGAAGTGCTAATTTACCTGGAGGTGAATTTTTTTCATATTATTATTGTTTTTAAATCTAAAAGATTTTTGAATGTATCTACTAAGACATTCAGTTGTATAAGAGTTTTGTAATGAAGCAGTTAATATTCCTCTTGAAGTTTTAAGATGCGGTCTAGATAATTTAAAATTAGCTTTTATCGGAAAATAGGAATCAAAACCTGATGAATTGTGAGCTATTAAAGTTACTTTCGAATAATTAAATTTTCCAAGAGTTTTAAAAAATTGATGTATCGGACATGCGTCCTCTGGGTTTCCCCCGATTGGACATTCATCATCCTCAGTTATCGTAAATATTTTCACACAATTTTGAAGTTTATTAAATTCTAATTCAGTTAAATTATACTCATTAATTTGTTTTTTAAGTTTTTTAATTTCATCTTCATCTTTTGATCGTCTAATTTAATCATATCACTTAACAAACGTGTTTCTAATTCTTTCAATCTTTGTTTCGGTAAGCAACATATAAATTTATTAAAATTAATAGCTCCTACAGCACAAGGAATAGGATGAGCTGTTGAACAGTTAGGATCAAGAAAAGTTTCGAGATCCCAAACATATGTTGAACTATAGTCAATTTTTTTCTTCGTTATGATTTTATATGGTCGCGTTGTTAGATTTTCATCAGTAACTGTTTTATACATGGGTTTGAAATTATTTTCATAATAGCTTTTAATTTATGAGATTTATTAATTAAACAATAGTGTCCAATTGTTGAACCTTCGTGAAAATAATTGTACTAAGCATAGATATTAAACGTTTCAATTCCTCTAGGATTTAAATGACGATTCGAAGGAGTTTAATACTGAACACTTTCTCCAAAAAAATTATTGAACTGAGAAAATTTACAGTTGGACATTACTCCTGTTCTCGATGTGGCTTTCTCTTTATATAAAAAATTATTAAACATTTCTTTCATCATTTCTCCTTGTTCTTCATTAAAACCTCGTAAAACATTATAACATTTAATAAAACAAAAATCTTCAGAAGGAATATAACAATATTCACCGAAATATTCTTTGATTCTATGTTTCATATTAATACCTGCACCTCTATGTGATCTTTGTACTACCTTCATTCCAAAATCTTCATATTTAATATCACCTGTAAAAATCCATTCCTGACTATCTGATTTCTCATCCAGATTGGAAAACCATGTTTCAAATGATTTTTTATTATAGAAGGTTACGTAAAAATTTTGAATTATATTTTCCTGATCTTTAATAACTTTTCCAAGTAAATTAATAATTTTACCATTTGCTAAAAGTTTCCGCATATCATTTACTACATTAATAAAAGATACATTTTCATATTTAATTTCATTTGGATTAAATAAATTACATAAATCATCACCAAGTTCATCCTTAATTCTATCATCAAAAAAAATATCAGTAATAGGAGTTTCTAATATTTCTTTTGTTCCACGTTTCTGTTTTTTAATACTACGTTTCTGTTTTTTAATACTACGTTTACTACGTTTAATTTGTGCATCAAACTCTGCAATTTGTTTGTTGATTAATTCATCAATCCTAGACGTTAGTCGGAGAGACATTTCACGATTCATATTTTTTAAAAGAAAACATGTATTTTTTAAAAGAAAAAATGTATTTTTTAAAAGAAAAAAAATGTATTTTTACATATACACAGGAATATTTAATTGATGTAATGTTTCTAATTCATGTGTTGTTAAATTTTCCTTCTTAAGCAACCACCATAAATTATTGCACGCCAAAAATACTCGGAAACTTCTTAAACAAAGTGGAAAATCATTTGTTTTAACACACGGTTTAATACCATGTTTTGTTTTATAATCTGTAACGAGCGCTACTTTAATCTAACTTCTTTCTTCGAATTGACAGGGTTTGTAGGATGATGATAATCTTTTAAAACTGGTACATGTTCTATCTTGTAAGCATTCAACATATTTTTTTATTTTTATTAATAAAAAATCTATAAGAAAAAATTATTCGATCACTCCGCGAAAATATTTTCTATAACTCTATCATGAATTTTTTTATCAATATTAATTGTGATGAAGCCATGATCTTTTGACTAAGCATTGATACACGATTGTTTAAATTCATCTTTATTTCTTACGCATAAATCTCTTAACAAATCAGTTAAGTTTCTTGCATTTATTTCAAATAGTATAAATGTATTTGCATTCTTTCTAATAACACTTCCATCTAATGAATACATACTTTGTGTTAAATAAAAAACACTACAGTTATTATGTCTACCTCTTGTGAAATAATTTCTCTGAACTGAATGATTTCTATCATTAACACAATCATCAAAATTACACAATGTTTCATTGTTTTATCTAGTTTACTAGGATCTTGCATATTACCACTATCATCTACTAATTGTATTTTTATATGCTTATTTTTATTGGATTCTACTAACTGATTATTTTTTGCTGCTTCTTCACACCACGAACTTATTTCTTCTTCATCTTCAGATTTTTCATATTCTTTGAATAATGAAGCAATTGCTGTTTTTTTAAGATTATTTTCAAATCCATATTCTAAAAATTGATAGACGGGTTGTTCTGCTGTTGTTGTATAAATTATAAGATTGTTATAATCCAAAAAATTTGGAGTCGTTAAAATTTTAAATAATAGATATGTTTTTCCACATCCTGATCTTCCACAAATAACTGACAAAACTTTATTAGATAAATTTGGATGATGATTAAATTTGAGTTTTTTATTTAATAGGGGAACTTCACTCATTTTTTAATAAAAAATTTTTATTTTTAAGATGAAGAAAATTAAACTTCTCTAACCAAAAGATCTATCATAATCTCTTCACCTCCAAAATTTATTTCTTGTCCTTTCTCATCAGTGATTATAATATTAATGATGTTAATAGTTTTTCTTGTAATAAGGAAATATATTAATGTTTGGGGAGATACATTTAATCTATAACAAATGGGAACAGTAAAAGCCGGAAAACTGAATATTAAATTTGATAATTTACCATTTATATATCCTCCTTCAATAATGTCACAATGTACAACAATTGAATTTATTTCAGTTATTTTTGGAATCTTCTCACCTAAATGATAACCTTGACTGTAGGTTTGTTTATTAAATCCTAATAGTTTTGACAATGATCTATCATGATTAAAATCAACTTGATGATTTTCGTCTAAATTAAGAGAAAATTTATTAACTGCCGGTTCAACTGCAAAATGTAGTTGTTTCTTATCTTTAAATGGTATACCTAAATGTCTCTTAATTTCATTTGATATTGATTCAACTTCGTAAGAACCAGGAAGAAAAGTTAGTATTTTCCACGTTTAACCTTTATCAGTAGAATATCTAAATTGATCATTCAGATCTTTAATAACGTTTTGAATAGTGTTAAATGTGGAGAAACTAGTCAATGCAATTTGATAATTTTTATTTTGTTCCGAATGTAGAATGGGTTCTAAATTACAAGTGTGTGATGAAGTAGTTGTTATAATTTTTAACGTCGTGCTAAATTTTGATGAACCCAAAATCTCTGTTAGATTTTCTAAATGATTATTAATTTTGTCTAAATCTGCTGAACACATTTTTTAGTTAAAATTTTGAATAAATATTTTTTTATAAAAAATTAAAAACAACAACATATTTCAGCTATACTTTTATAATCCTCTTCATTTAGAATCTTCTTTTCTAACAGTCTTTTCAATCTAGCATGAATTTCATTGAAACTAGAATTATGTCCTTCTTTTATTGGAGATAATAAAATATTTAATCTATTTAGTAATTCTTGTGGATCATCTGGTAAGAATACAGTTGTTTCTGTTTTAAAACCTTTTCCTACTTTAACTCCCGTTGATAATAAATTTTCTAATTGTTTTTAACGTCTAAGAGATTTTGTTGCACCAACTCTATCTAACATAGCTTTATATTTTATGAGATCTTCTACAGCATAATTATTTAAATCTGCTTCGCTTAAAAGATCAACAAAATTTCTATCTAAACTAAAAGGAGATTTATCTGGTGAAAAAATTAAACCTCGAAACGGTTGTGGAAATATTTCTTTTTGTCCGAGATAAAATTTAGGTATTGTTTTTCCATCTATAAATGAAATAGAATGTTCAAATTGCATAGATTTTGGTAATATCTTATTAATGTTTGATTCTAGTAATCCATAGTCATCTAATATAGTTTTGTGAGCTGGATCTGTTATATTAATTTGTTTATCATTATTTGTAAGTTCTTTTTCAAGAGTTTTAAATGGTTCCATAGTTTTCTCAAAATCAGTCTTTACTTGCTCGGTTTGCTGCATTTTTTCAAACATATCAGATTGAATACCAGCTTTTATCATTCTATGCTGAAGATGATTTTCTTTCATAATATTTCTTTGTTTTATTAACTCTTCTATTTGTTTAATTCTTTTAAAATTATCAGCTCTAATTTTATCCATTTTTTATATTATATTTTTATATTTTTTTAATTTTTGTATTACATTATTTATTAGATTTTTATATTAGATTTTTTTTAAAATATAATATTTGAATTTTGTGGCAACATTGGAATACAACAAAAATATTTTACTGAACAAATTATTTTTTTATGGCTTTGGCGTCCGACATCTTTTCGTTTTAAGTTTTGTTTAATAAAGTTTTGCTTAAATTTTCGCTTAAAGTTTTTAGCTCTTCTAAAAAAACTTTATCATTTTAATCATTAGAAATTTTACCATCTCTAGAAATTTTGCCATCCTGTTTATTCTTGTCATGAACTTTTTCTGACTGTAATTGAAATGATGTTTGATTTACTTCATTAGCTATTTGATCAAATTTTTCAATCTCATCTAACGTAATAACATTATCATCACATATTCTTTGAAAGTAGTAATGTTATTTGTCATAGACTTCTTTAATATGTAAATGTTTAGTTTTTAATGATTTTCGTTTCTTAGTTATTAAGGATTTATCTAACACTGTAACAAGCGAAGTTGTAAAAACACCCGTACCTATTAAAGCAGTAGCAACTACTGGAATTACTAAAACACCTGAAGATATAATAATTGTTAAAACACCTAAACTTATTGTTAAAAATATTCCAATAGCTTGTGTTACATTCTTAACCTTAGACCATCTATTTCTTAATATTTTATAATGCTCTAATCTTAATAATAATTGAGATTCCTTATCTTTCATATACCTAACTCTTGTCTTTGTGTTTTTCTTTATTCATCTTTTCGATGTTCAATTCAATTATTTTTAATTGTGATAACGAAGGATATATTCTCGAACTTTCTTCCATCTTCGTCGTCGCCGTCCCCGTTGAGGTTTCTTCCACTTTTGTTTCATCCATTTTTTAATAAATATTTTGAATACAATCTCCTGGTATATTGAGACTACGTGAAATTCTTAGACTACCTAAATTTTCGACTAAGTGAAATTTTTTAGATTACGTGATATTTTGAGACAACTTAAATTTTCGATTACGTGATATTTTGAGACGACTTAAATTTTCGATTACGTGATATTTTTCGACTGCCTAAACTTTCGAAATTTGGAGTCTACCTAAATTTTTGAAATTTATAGACTACGTAAATTTTTGAAAAACTCGAAAGGTGTGACATCCGGTGCGAGCGAAGCGATGCGCCGGATGTCATATCCTATACTACTAAAGTGTCAGCCTTGCTAGAACTAGGCTTTTCTTTGCGAGCTACAAGCAAGCGACTAAATGTTCCTTACACAAATGTGCATCGATGGTATAATGATGATTTTCGACTCTGTCGTAAAGAGGGCTCTGGCCGTCCACGCAAAACATCCAAACGTAGAGACCGCCTAATTTTGAGATTTGTTAAAGTTGATCCAAGTCTCTCGTTAACTGAGATGGCTGCACTAGACTCGTCTATTTCTAAGTCCACTATTCGTAGAAGACTTATTGAGTCGAATTTCAAGAGCTGTAAGAGGCCCTCTCAGATCGAATTATCAGATCAGCATACAAAAAGACGTCTCAGATGGGCAATGAGTCATTGTCACAGGCGAAATCAATGGGATCGGGTTGTCTGGTCTGATGAGGCATGCGATATGATGATTGATGCGATATCATCGAATCAATGTCTAGACGAATTGGCAATGTCATTGACAATAAGGGTAGGGCCACAAAATATTAGCTTCTTAAGAACCGTTACTGTATAATAGCTTATCAGATTATATAAGGACATTTAAATATATTAGGGACATGAAATAACATGAAAAATGCTTTCTGTCTCATACTTATGTTTTATTTAATCAAATTTTAGGATGATCCACTTTTTATGAAACGGACTGTATTATGTTCATTCTCTGCGGATTTAGCAATTCAATCAATGTTAACTGCTCGATACTAGTGAAATTTTTGGCCCTTCTCTTTTTCATTTTTGTTTTCTCCTCAGACACGCTCATGATGCAAGAAGCTAATTTATTAAGATAACTGGCTAAGGGGCGGAAGCGAAAGCTAATGAATGAGTGAAACGGTCGCTTATGAGCGCAGGCCGATGCATTATCAGTAGAGTGACAAATTGCTTTCTTGATGCGAGATTGAAAGGTGGATTTGCATTGTGTGCATGTATGCATTGTGTGAGAAAAAACAATGATCACGGTGCAGTTATTTACTCTATTGATACGACTGGCTTCGTCTGCATCGAGTGAATGACTCACTCAATGCCGAAGGAGTGATAACCTGAGAATTCTACTGTCTTCATTCGAAGTCATACATTCCTCGACGCTACCAAGTTGTGTTCATGGGAACTTAAATTTTACAACGCGTCAAGATGAAAGTCTGTGTTAAACACTTTCTTCCAGATGACCTTTGTAAAGAACAAATCCTTCGAAAGTCATTGATTTCATTCATCAAAATTGGTGCTTACCTTTCTAATCGTTGACTTTCTTGCTGTTTAGCAAGTCATTGATTAAGTGGTCGTTTAACGAATGTTGGTGCATACGGCTGTGATTGTTTACAACATGTAGCTCTGCAATGACTAACAAGCTACAAATATTCATAAGGTAGATATTTCTAAACTCCTTCTTATCATGGTACTCGGAATCGTTGATCCGTGATACCACAGATTTGTTGACGCAATCCGAAGGGTGAAAACGTAGACTGTGTACTCGAGAACAGCTCGTGATGGTGAAGTTTTGCCAGTTTATTGCTCATGTCCATACATCAACTTGGTCACCTGTAGGGAACTTAGGCATTGATATATCAGTTTTCGAAGAGGATTTTTCGTCGTATCCTGTTGTGCAACATGGCACATAGCAGTTGCATATCAATCCAAAATCGGAAATACAGAACACACTAACGCACTGGCACAAACGAAGAAGCTGAAGGATTGCCGAACGACGCCTTGACTGTTGTGTCGTAGATGAAGGCAGGTAGTCGCGTGCAAAAACACAGCCGACTGCTTATAAGTTCCTCCTGTTATATCAGTAGACAATGGCAGGTTGTCTTGACAACGCGCCGATCGGGTCATCAAAGCATGCAGCTGTGGTGTCGAGTCATACACTCGATCGGTCGATAACTTTAATCATAGCACACACATGGAGGGACTGGTAAAAAACCACTTAACACAGAATTAGATTCATCTGCGCGCGCCTCGGTTTCCTAGAAAGCAATTAGAATCATATCTAACCTTGATATCGAAATGGCACATCACAGAATTAGACAACTTACGCCTTCTTGAATGGATAATTCGTGTATCGCTTGCTATTGGAAATGGCAAGCAATAAGCTGTCAGCAAAGGACACCAGGGCCAGTGAGAGATGCGTGCGTGCTGTGATTTCACTTCGCACACACAAAAACACACGATCCTGATCGATGCCTGGCTTCGATTCAGTGTATGCACTATACAGTGACAAATGCCGAGGAGATGATGTGAAAGCATCAAGTGAAATAATTTTCGTACGCCTGCTACTTTTTTTAATAATGATCGGAAGGGCCAACATTTTGGAGAAAACTTGTGCGCAATGATCTGAATTCTTCGAATCTGAAGGAATTTTCACAATCGAAGCACTTTTCTGCAGGGATGCGGAGTCGGAGTCCCGGAGTCCTATCATTTTTGCTGGAGACGGAGTCGGAGTCCTATGAAATGATAGGACTCCGGCCTATAACTGGACCCGAAAAATGATGCAAACAAATATTATCCTCGTGCATAGCTGTCACTGTCTTGATGTCGACTTTCTCCGACAAACAAAAGTACAGAGACATTGCTGCATGCAAAGCTTGTAATAGTTGAGGGAATGAACCGTGATAGTGAAAAAAAGATTGTCTTTTCACTCGGTGATAAGACAAGCCTTCCCTAGCCTCGATCACATCAGAGACAAAAATAAAATACTAGTTCGTTTGAGAATGTTACCTCTTGCCCTCCTGTCAATCATGTGTGATGGCTCCTCCAAAGTGCATATTAAATCGAATGTGTACTCATATTTTTTGAAGAAGGATGGAGGATTTCCAGCCTGATAGAGATATGGAGAAAAACCGTGTGAAGCACACATCAACAAGATGGGAGGATACGAGTTGCATGCATCCAAGTTAAAACGACATTTGATAAACTTGCAGCGAAATTTTTTGATAATTGATACAGAAATGATCACTAAAGACAGGTTCAGGTGAGCCTATAATGACTTATGATGTAGGTTGTCAGTTTTTTTTAAACTAGGCTCTATGTTCTTGCCACCCGGAGTCGGAGTCCTATCAGAAGCCGGAGTCCTATCAACCCCCGGAGTCGGAGTTCGATCAAAATAATAGGACTCCGCATCCCTGCTTTGTGGAACTCACATTAATCCGCAAGCGACGCACGACTTTTTCCTATCTCTGTAAGGTTTAAGGAATTCCTTTTTTGCCCACTTAATAGGTTCCTCGATGTGCCGTCAATTTCGTATTAATCACACTTCTAGCAAAACGAAGCAGATAAACAAAATATTTAATTCGGTACCTCTTACAACCCTAGCATCTCTGTTGTCATCGTACGCCTATTCATGTAAAAGGAATGAGTGCGCTGAGTGTCAGTTTCGCCTCCTGTAGCAATCTAGATTTCCTTGCTCACAATGCAGAAGCAAGAAGGGCATGACTATTGAAGAATGAAATAAGTAGTAAGATATAACATAAAAACCTGAACAGCTAAATATCTAAACTTAATGTGATTATATTCCTTTTGCACAGACAGCAAACTAGTGGAGCTCTTTCTCTTAATAAGTACATGCAAGTGCAAATCACTGCAGTAAAGGAATTCTTGACGATATCTGTGGATTGAGACAGAAATAACCCATTTAATGATTTCTTCAGTGATTTTTACAACAAATTTACGCATCTGTTTATATTTCCATCTACATGTATGACCAGATTTATCCAAAAATAACTTCCACTGTCTATGATTTGTGAGAAGAACATAATTTTGCCACGCATATCATTGTAATAACATTCAAAGAATTGCAAGCTTCGAACTCAGAAAATGATGACAGCAAAATCTCTAGAGTAGAAAGCAAGCTTTAATCTGCACACAATAATGGCACAAAAATAACACGCATTTCTATTTGGATAGTCTTGTCAACGACTCTGTTATTGGGTCAGTATCAGTCACACGGTCAATTCCAAGCTTTTTATTGATGATTCATGTCTCAACTTAGTTCCACTGGTTGTGCCGCGACTTTTAGTTAAAGTCAATTTCTATTCTAGTCAAGTTCACATAAATAATCTATTTCTGTGTCACACTGAAATTGCAGCATCAAAAGTACCTTCCTTGGCAAATAGCGAAATGAAAACTCGAACACGATAAATCATTCCATCCATATGGGTTATATCCACCTGTATCATTTGCCTTTGCATAAAAGCTGACACAATTTTCTTGATATCCCATATAATCATTAGGTTCTCCTTGAAGATAATATTTGAATGGACATTTTGTTTTCTTATCTTGTAGATGACACTGGCCATGCGGTATATCCAGTATTCCGATGAAGAACAGCGGCTTGCTGCTAGTTTTGCGGACAACCCAGTGATATTTTCCCGGTAAGCTGTTTATAATTGTATTCACCATGAAGTCGTTTTCATTCTTGTTAATAGGAAACAATATATACATACCGAGTTTGCCACATGCTTCCTGATTCTGATTGAATGTTCCTTTTTGTGAGGGAATAAGCAAATAATAATTTTCTTCATACTTCCATTTCATAGTCTCTGGTCTGTCAGCAAACCGAACCATTAAACTCTCACGATTTCTTGCCGCCTTGCATGCTCTTGAATGCAATGCGCATTTTCCATTCTTTCCTTCAAATACTGTAGCCATGCATGCTGGCAGCCGGGAACATGAAGCGGCGCAATCTGTTTTCGCTTGGGCTGTCATAATGGTGATCTCGACAGACTGGCAGGATACAGTCTGACCGAACTGAAAATATTGAGGATCTACATTGACGTAGTAATTTCCGGTTGTTTGTTGACTTTCCACAGATCCATGAAATATTGCAAGTAAGAGAAATGATATTAGAGAGCTCATTACCATAGCGTGATGATACCGAAACTGATTCCTGATGCATTTCCTGATGTATATTTTACACGGAGTCTGCTTTGATTGGTTCATGGGAGGATTGCGCACATCAAAATACTATCAAATTATCTGCGCATTACTGCTAAATCCTGCAAGATTCTCGCTAACATGTGTTTTGGCAAACAATCACAGTTCTATTTCTTCAATAATTCTTGATACACAAACAGAGCAGGCCAGACAGACACAGAGCTGAAAAATTCTGTTAGCACCTGTGCCGGTCTGAAATGTCTAATTCCCGGGCCGATATTTATTGTCTGAAATTAAAGATGCTTTTCCTCATTTGATCATTTAAATTCTCTTAAATATCAATATGATTTTTTAAGCAATTAAGATGAAATAAGCACCGGTATACGACGGATTAAGTCATACACAGATCCAGTGGCCACATGAATTTATCCACTGTATGTAATATGCGATTATTATATCGAAATTGACCAGACGACGGGAGATCATAATGATTTTCAACAAAAAAAAAAACTGCCCAAAAAACTCCCCAAAGTGTTACGGTGTCGATAAAATGAATTAAAAACGACAGAACAAGACGGTCACACGCGTCCAGCGCCTTTCGGGGTGACTTACACACGTAAAAGGCGTATGAGGCAAGCAAGCCGTGTGAAATTATGATGAAGAGATGAAGTGATATTAGAAAATGCTGGGCTGTACCCAGTTGGTTACCATTCCTAGATATAAAGATTCGCATACAAGGTGAAAAATTAGAGTACTCATGGTACCAAAAAGAATGTCATTCTTTTTTTGTCTGTACCAAAAAGAATGACACCAGTGCGCGATATCAATGGCAGCATTACTGGTGTCATATCGGTACAATAGTCATATTATTTATGAGATGTCTATTTCCGTCATTACTGGTGTCTGAACCCCAGTTTGCCGAGGGTTAATCTTAATTTCTAATCAACCTACTGATTAGCTCTCTATGTCTAGCTCCATGTAGCTTTATTGACAGGAACTATTCATTTCACGCATTTTTTCGGTTATTTTTGGATCTGCATGAATGAGAAGGCTGCTGGATGAAAGCGGTGGCCTATCATAACTTTTAGATAAAGCAACTCCACCGAATTCATGAGGAATTCACAAATATCAGCGTGTTAGTTATCAGCCTTACTAATAAGAGTATTTTCTGAAGCAAGATCGTATCACAAACTGTCCGGCACTCAAAGAGCAAAATTACACAATCAAAGACAATGATCATATTTAACTTCACATTAGGTAAAAGGGTCCTCATTACTATTCAGATTCAAGAAATGAAGCAGCTTCAGTGAGTCATAAAATCATGCCGATGAAAACTGAATTAAAAGCTTGAAATTTCAGCCAAGAACCACAATATTTTTTGCAAAAACTGTTGGTTTTTATTACGTGGTTTCTGTTCGGAAGCTTAGTGCTATTTTATTGATTAAGATCTCAACTATTCCATGAAGGCTTGCATTATGATGCGGTTCATGACTTTTCTATGATAATCAGCTAAATTTCCGCTTAATTAAGATGCCTGTTAGTAAGTGTGCATTTCTTTTGATATCTAATAAGTTTCATATTACTTATGCAGAGGTTCCAAATCGCTAGTATATAAACACAGGAATAATTTTCAAAAATTCAGCTTCTTAACCCTTAAAGTACGATGTGGGCCTAATAGGCCCCCATGGCATTTTTAATTGTAGATATTTTAAAAACTTTTATATATATTTGGTTCTCGTTTTAGAACTTCTTCAATTTGCAGATGTTGAATATATCTAATCATTTGTCAATCCAGTAAACTCATTATAAAGCAATAATCCAAGTGAGATTTAATTTCGTAACAAATAATACGGTGGGGGCCTGTAAGCGATGTAAGCACGCTCAATCACATGTCATGCGAGTCATAACGAGCAGAATATCCTGGAATCAACATTTTAACTGACTCACATTCATTGCAACTCCGTTTTTATGTACATATACACTGTCCATGATGGAAATGAAACTGATTTCCAGGAGCTGATACAAACTTCTAACCTTCTGATTTCCAGGAGCTGATACAAAATAACTCTAACGTTGTTCCCCTTCTGACCAATAACAGCACCAAACAATAATAGCTTTCTGACTGTAAACTGCAATCCCTGCGCGGATAAGAAGTCTGTCAATCGCCTAAGTGATCCACAGTGTTTCGTGTCAGTTGGTTCAATACATACATGTTACTGCGATTATATCGATTTTTTTACGAAATGAATAGACGAAGGCGGTTTGACGCTATGAGAGCGACTGAGCTTGTTCTTAATTCTGACCTTGACACCGATGACGATATCAGTTCCGCACATGGCAGTGATACAGACCATGTAACCGATGACCCTGTATCTTCCATCGACGACGAAGAGAACGAAGACAATGACTTAGATATGGTAGCTGATGGTCAACAGTCTCTAACTTCAAAGAACGGACAAATAACGTCGACCAAGCTTACGTCATAGGTTCGTACAGCATCGGCGCTGTGATATTCTGCGAGAAACGCCCGGACCGACGCGCTATGCGATCACTAACGGATGCGGGAATAGCCCTTCTGATGCATTCAAACTCTCTATGAATCATGAAATCATCAGGAAAATTGTGCAGTTCACAAACCAAGAAGCTACGAGGGATGATCAGAACTGCAAATCGACTTCTGTTGACGAACTATATTCATTTCTGGAAATACTATTACTCGCTGGAGTATATCACTCAAATCACGAACCAGTTATACAATTATGTAGTCGCAGTGAAGGACGTGCAATATTCAGGGACTCGATGCCGTGAGATCGATTCATACTTTTGAGGAGGTACATTCGATTCGACGACAAACAAACACGTCCTGAGAGACGCGCTAATGATAAACTTGCACCAATTCGTGACATTGTAAATATACATGTATTTACAAAGAAGTGCATTACAAATCATAAGCCGAACTCTAATTTGACAGTTGATGAGCAATTATGCCGCTTTCGTGCATGGTCGTTGCCCATTCAAAATTTGCATGCCACAAAAGCCGCGGAAATACGGCATGAAGATTTGGGTGTGTGCTGATAGTGTCAATGCATACTGCTGTAATTTTGAAGTGTACACAGGAAAAAAACCCAACAGCGTGAGATTGGTCAAGGAGCTCGAGTAACCCTTCAGTTGACCGAACCATGGTCGAATTCAGGTAGACACGTCCGTCACTACGGATAATTTTTTTTAGTAGTATCACATTGGCCAGAGCGCTTCTTGCCAGGAACACGACTTTCGCTGGAACCTTGAGAAAAAACAAACCTGAAATACCCACTTCTATTGTGAATACAACGAACCGGACCCTCTTTCCAGTGACTTTTTTTAACGGCGAACTTACTATGGCTTCTTATTTCCCCAAAAAGGGAAAGTCATCTCTTTTGAAAAGAGGGGAAGCTGTCATCTCTTCATCATGAGGATACATATGAGGATAAAGAAAAACGACGACCACAGATTATCACCGATTATAATCAGTGGAAGGGAGGCATCGATACGTTGGACGTGCTTTTGGCGACATACTCCTTTAAGCGCAAAACAAATAGATGGCCATTTGCTCTTTTCTGCCAATTAGTTGACATCGCAGCATAAAATGCATACGTCTGATAACTTGTCCATTCATCCGTAACCGGGCAAGCCACCGCCGACGCGCTTTCCTCTTGCAACTCGCAAAGGAGCTTCTGCCACAACCTCAAGACCTACCAACATGTAAACAAGCTGTTTCATTACCAAGCAATCCATCTTTGAAGCGACAAAGATGCCACCGATGTCCGAGAAGCATCGAACGGAAAATAAAATCACATTGCTGCATTTGCGGTAGGAGTGTCTGTTGTGAACATGGAGGACATTATTGTCACTCCTGCGTTCAATAGAAGGTGTTCTATTTCGTGTCTATAATTACAAATTCCTTTCATGTAATTTTTTATAATTAGCGCATATTCTATGTTCTAGCGCGAGGTCAAATCTTGACAACTTTGTAGATGCTTCTTGATTAATCAATTTTTTTAGCAATAATATTGACTATAAACAATATACTCGCATCATTGAACCATTTGTTCATATTTTTCTCATTGATGTATTTCATGAAAATATACAAAAGTACAACATTCAATTATGATGTCTAATGCGACAATATTAGCAACAAATCTAATATATAGGAAGCCAGGGGGCCTAAGAGGCCCCCACCGTATTATTGAGGAGAAATTTTCACCGTAGTTATAGAGGTTTTTCTAAAAAATTGATCAAATATGTACAGTATTTGGACCGCAGGAACGTAATCTACCCAAAAAACCGGAATATCTCGATATAAAAATTTCACTCATGACATCCTACTACATACTGCATTTACTCTATGCCAGCAGTGTTGAATCTCACAATTTCTCTGTGCGGCGACTTCGAACTATGTACTGTCAATGCCGATTGGAGGGTGCACGCATGACAGCCATTAAATGATAAATGTTTAGTTCCATCCCTGTTACATATCTGTAGCTGATGCTTCGGCTCCCTATTGAACTTGATGGTTTTTAGATTAGCCTAATTCGCTCATTAGAAGTCGCCAAACAGAAAATAAATTGTGGTCTAGTACTAATTAATCCATTTACTGTGTAGGCCTACGTTCACAGAATGCTTCCGAAACGCCGTTGCTGTAAATGTGATCTCACCTGATACTTTACTCAAAAGTTATTTCTGAAAATATGAAGCCACTTTTACAAAGGACTGGATCGAAATCGGATGATCGTTAATATGATCAGGGTATTTGGCATCTTAATCGGCTGTGCGTTGTTCGAGGTCTCCAATCACTGATCGGAACTTTTCACTTGCATATGTATTGGTCCTTAGCTGATGTAGTTTTTCAAGTACAATGAAGAAATGTCGTTTGTTTATCTTTCATTATCGTGAAATACAATGCATTCTAGATAGCTTGTCTCCAGATAGAACAGGGTGAGTCATTAAATTATCTCGATTAAAAATTTTACAATAAATCCTGGTCAACACGAAAAATCACGAATGGCAAGGTTCAACACGACACGAAACATGATCGTGTTCGTATCATGAACGCATACCTCTACTATACATTCTCTACTGGTCATTTTGGCGTTTAGAAACCAAACTTTATAGACTTCATAGATCGTTGCATTAATTTGCCATTTTTTAAACTTTCATTTGTGTATGTGACATATCACTTGTAGTGATTTCGATTTTCAATTTTGCAAATGTATAGGCCTACGCTTCTCTCTCTCTCAAGGTTAAGGAATCGTCTTCAGTTTTTACAAAAATACTGAATAATAACTTAAGGAGCTTTATGATGGCAAAAACCTCACATTCGTATGATCAAGCTATGTGCTTCTCGTAATAACCATCAGCTGTACGAGTTAAAAACCTAGGCCTGTCACATTTTGTTGAATGCCTTGTTGAGAAAGTTATCACAACGTTATAAATCAGGCTACAATAATGCATTAATCACGCTGACTATAAATCCATATCCATAAGGTATAGGCTGAAAGAACCCAAACGCATGAAAGATTTTGCAAGCCAACTTTTCTTTCAAGCATTCTTCCCTGTGGGAACGCATCTTGCTAATATCAACAGATTATCTGGCGAGGTAGCGATTTTGTGGATAATTTTTTTAACCCTTTAAAAAAAATAAAGCGATAAATCTATTGAGATTTGTAAAATCATACTTAAGAAATTTGAGCGCGCGTTGAAGCATTCGAGAAGCAATTCTCGACAGACGCACATCACAATAAATTGTTGCAAAAAATGAATGTTACTCCTGTTGTCCACCAATCGGAACTGCAATGTTTTTCACATGGAGAAGCATAAAATTGAGTTGGAAAGATCTCCTTAGATTTGTAACTTTCAACAATGAATCTCTTGGCAGGAGTTTCATGAACTATTCAGAAGTTCTCTACCAATCACAATCTGTGCACTGAAATGTTACTCCTGTTGTTCCGAAATTCCGTTGGCGATGAAGACAGACATCTTTCCCAGTTTCCTAGTACTCTATTGAGTAAATGCATTGATGATAATCATGTCCAAAGATTTCTGAATAAGACAAGCACCTACTTCTCTCTGATTCTACGGTGGGCCGAGGGGAGCGAGGCTGAAAGGCGAAGACTTTCTTAAATTAGTACGAAAACATCACCGACTGTTTCCTAGTGCAGTAAACAACAGACGACAACAGATGGGATGGTCTTCAAAAGATTTTCCCAGGTTGCCCTCTAGTACTTCTTTGGGATACCAACGGCCGTCTGTGAGGGATCAACGAAAGTTAGACGCGATTAGGACTGGAGCGCGCCGTTGTCCAATCCATAGGCACAGTATTGATGGGACTTTCTTCTTTCTAAAAGAGTGGGCGGGGGGTCGTTCCTTCTTTCATCTTCTTTACTTCTTTTGCTTTGAGGCAGGCAGGCCCCTTCCGCGTCGCGGGTCGAATGTCCATCCATAGGCACACGAGAACCTTGCATGGATAAGAGATGAAGATTGATGGAAGTGCTTCTCCTATCCATTCCAATCCTTTTGTTTTTTCTCTATTCCACAAACTCCATAGTCAGTCTTGTTTTGATACCTTTTCATCCTTTTGCTTGGAGTTATTCAAGTCCTTTGATGTATAATCAATTATCTGAATAAGCAAACCAGATTTAGCTGCCGCAAATCCAACTGGCTCAACCAAACGCATCGGATGTTTGTTTTCCACTCATGTTCAGGAGTTGTTGGAATTGTTTAAGTATAATTTCACCATAGATGCCTCATCTTCCAGAATCCTCTTCTTCGATCACCATAACATCTTGCAAAACCGTGTTTTTCTATCATGTACTGTTTGAATTTCTTGTTTCCCTTCAGTTTCTTCTGCTTCATTGTCATTGAAGTCGCTTCTGAGAATCATAGATCCATATCTTCTGCTGGTTATGGTTTGGAAACTTTGCTGACTGAAAGATCGTCCATCTTTGTCATTTTCATTGTCATTGAAGTGCAAATTTTATTATATCCCATCAGTATATGGGGTGTCATGGTTTGGGAAACTTTCTTGCAGACATGATTCAGTTCTCACTCCTTTTTCTGTCTCAACTCAAACTGCATTTTGATCAGATTTTTTCTTCTAAGGATTTCAACTCCTGACGCGTTTTCTCTTCATAGGTTGGTATGCTGGTCAACTTCTTTTTAGCTCAGATATAATTTTTTAACTGCTGCCTTTTCAAAATAGGATTCGTTTACTTCAACTGAAAAACTTTTTCTCATTTGTTTCCCAATTTCAAGCTTGTGGTGTTCTTGTGTTTTATGCCCTTCGAAATCATCTTCGTCTTCACTTTCTTCATTGCCAATAAAATGTTTTCATCATCCACAACTGTCTGTTAGTGGGTGTGATGAATTTCGCGTCTTCATCGTCCTAATGTTTCAATTTCCTCTTCACTATTGGTCATCATATAATCCTCGCAATTGGCACTTCATCAGCTCCCCTATTTTCGTGAACGACTCTCAATTTTCGCGCCTTCGTATTCCTGAAAAAATAGCATAGCAATTGCGCTGCATGCAGCTGTAGCAGTCTACCTTGAAGCTCTCCTCTCACTGTATGCGCTTAACATTCCGAAACAAAAACTATAAAAAAACATATATCAGACCAAGCAATACATGGAATCTTCATGAAATGTAAATTTTGTACTAAATGTATGTTATGTAAAATTAAAAATACTAAATACAGTGAGTCTAAACTGACATACCGTAATATAAACCGAAAAATCAATCAATTTACATGTGCGGTGATCCGCGTGAGAGAGAGATGAGAGTGGATAACACCGAGTAAGCAACAAATAAAATTAGCTGGTTCGAATCCCCACGCTGAATTCTTCTATTTGTTGTGTACATCAAAATATTTACAAGCCATTAAGCAGACAATTTAAAAATTTTTTTTTTTTTTTTTCTTTTTTTTCGATAGCAGAAAAATGATGAAATTGATCATTTGTTCTTTATTACTCTGATTACTTACAGCTAGTTGATTGTGTCTTAATACACTTGTTCCATGACCTATTGTTTTTTTTACAGTTTCTTACTTATTGTTATGTAAAATTCACTTTCCGTTTTGTATTTTATTTTAAGTATTGCAATGTTTCAATATTCCATCAATTTTGTGGTGTATTGTGTTTCCTATATTGTTGCTGATTATGTATTTAGAAAGTACGAGTATATATATATTGGGGGATATGGGGGGGGGGGTATACTGTAATACTCGGATAATAAAGAAAGAGTAATTGTTGAATCACTTACTTGTCCGAAAATATCTTCTCTGAATCTATGTGTGTCGAAATTGAATTGATTTCCGAAAAGATCATCATTACGAAGACAGACAACAAACATAATATATAGCATTTGGGAAATATCACTTTAAATATATTTTTTAGATTGTGTGTTTGTACATATATAGATAGATTTTTGTTAAATGTTATCCTGACAATGACATAAAGATGGGTTTACACTTATGTGGTGCATATTTATACCACAAAACCCCAAAGGGTTAAAGGTTCATTTTCGTGTAAACACTATCTCCGCATGTGAAAATGGTCATCATTTATCCAAAAACATGTGTAAAATTAAAAAACGACAGTTGGCGAAAAAGTTGCTATAATTGGTTGGTAGATATTTGTTTACTAATGCGAGCTGATTTTTCGCCAACCGGCGAAATCGTGGATATTGTAGCAACTAATTAGTGGTAAGTAGTAATGTTCGTATATTACCTTTACATGAAAATACATTGTATACTCAGTCTGATCTGATAAAAAGGGATCTTTTTTGATTCACGAAGGCTTAAACTAAAAAAGTATTTATCTTCCATAAATGTCGCAGTAAATACTATTATATTATTCAAATATTTGTCATTGTTGTAAATTATTGAATGTCAAGAGATGTTGTGAAAATTGATATAAGCGGATTCTCTTTATTCTTATCATTATCAAAAGGTGAAATCTGCACTTGTTTCTCAGATAGATTAGCCATATGTGAGTGATGGTGAAGTGGGGGAGAAAATAGAGCCTCGGCTGTAGAGGCGGATTACTAAAGAAAATAAGAGAGAAAGTCAAAAGTAAAAGGTGGCATACAGAGCGCGAATTCTCGCCGGCGAACTTCTTCAGCGAATATGCTAAATAATATTATTGAACTATTGCATGATAATATGTAGCTGATTATCTGCCAGCTTTTCGCCAGATTCGTTCCCACAGGGTTGCTGGTCTTTATTTGCATACTCCGACATCAATATATATTGTACTCGAATGGCATTATCGTATACATGAGCATTATCAGTAGGGTTTATAGCAGTGTTCCGCAAACTCGCTTTTGACCGGCTGAGGCATGATGTGCGGCCGGTTGACTCGATCCATAAATTTAGGTCTTGCGGCCTGAAGGGGGTCTTATTTAAGAGTTCTCATTGCTTTCATTTCAATCAATTCAAAGTCAACTATCCAAGTCGACTCGTCAACGGTTACACTTGTTAAAGATTCGGCGAATCACACACACACGCATTGAAGACTATCACACACTGGCAGTGAAGAAGTTTACAAGTCATGTGCTCAGGCTATCTTCAACAACGCCATCGCTTCTACAAAATACAAAGGTGATTGGCTGATATGGGCACGGGTTGTTATGGCAGCGTACTTGTTTGTTTAAAATCTAATAAATAGTAAAATCTATAGTTCGGGGATCCAATGATGCAAATAGAAGGGCAGTTTTGATACCACTATATGTGTAAAGGTTATGATAATTCTAAAATGCGGCAAGAACGAAAAATATTCACTTGAATTTGGTCGGAAAAGGTTCAAAGTTCAAAATTTACATGTTTTACTGAACTTCAGGAATGAATTCTCTATTTTTCGAAAATACCTAGACAGACTTCTTCATCAGGTTCATTGAAGAGATGACGCAGTGTAATGTGTCCGATCTCTAAAGAATGTCAAGAAAGTCATGGTAGAAACAGAGATAGACACTTTCATCCAACACAAAGTTTGTCATCTAAAATATGCCAAAAGTAGTATAACCTGATGAAATCAATGACTGATTAAGTATATCCTATACACGACATGAAGGAAAATTGACTTACAAAATGAAACCTGGATTTAGGGAATTATGCGTCGACAAAGTTGTTTTGCTAATGGTTGCGACGGTATCCGCAAAGACATTATGTCTTTTACATGGAAACTTGAGTTAATGGAGCAAAAATTTTCTATTTCTGTGTCGGCATTTGCAATAAGTTAGTTTTCAACAATCTGCATCAAATGCATTGCATTTGCGTTACAGTCATTGTGACAAGGATGAACTCTGATGCTGTTGTTGTTCTCAGTTCATCTTTGTTGCATACTGTCTGGCAGAAGAAACTCAACACTCATCATTACTCTCAAACCCGTTTCTGTGCAAATTTTGCGACCGAGATGTAACAGAAGAATAAAGTGCTTCCACTGTGGAAAAATAGGCCACCACATTCGAAATTGTTATCATGCGCCATGGAACCGCAATCAGCGATATCGCAACAGTCATTACCCAAGCAGATACCACTACAGCATCAGAAGAACCTATGAGAACAGAAGACCAAGATGCGAAAATGAAAGAAGATACGATAAAGTAAGCAGGTATGATAATGAAGGAAATCAAGAAAATCGAAGATACTATGAACGAGAAGAAAGAACACAAGATGAAGAGCGATTCAGAGTAGCGTGAATGGAAGATAGAAATGAACGCATTTAATACACACCAAGACGCTTGCTACAACCAAGCAGCAACAGACAACACACACCAATAAGACCGCATGTTTGACGCACTGATAGAAGGAGAGGACGATGAACCAAATACAAATAACATAAGCGAATCGAAAATAAGTTATATCAATATGAACGGCCTAAATAATTATCAAATCAAGAATACTGATCTGATCAAGAACATGGATAGCGGAGATGTAATTCGTTTTCTAAAGCACATTTGAAAAATGAATGTGACTACACTATAAACCGTTGACTGACAATTGACAGACATTTATCCTACAAAATCTATTTTGTCGGTCATTGTTAGTTCTTGTAGGATGATTGCCACTGAACACCTACAATATCTGTCAAAAAGCGACAAAATGAATGGCAATGAATTATGGCTTAAATTTTATCAAAATTGTAGGTAATTAATTAAATTATGTCAAAATAAATCATGGTTTTGCCACACAATAATACAGATTGCCCAAACGTCAAACAATCACTAATCATCGAAAAAATCAATCAATATGCAACAGTTTTTGTTTAGTTAATTTGCATACAAGGCATCTGTTTCGATGTCGGTGGAGAACCTACAAATTCGTCGGATATCGCAGGATATTGGAGGTGACAATCGTCGGTTGATTTTGTCAGTAATTTTGTAGGATAATTGTTGGTCTGCGGTTTACAGTGTATCCCTTAATAGAATGCTACTCAGGTCAATATATTGCGGGAAAGAAATCAACAAAATCAGGACGAACTGTCAAAGGCATATCAGTATACATAGAAGACGAATCAAAAAATTGAGGATTGATAAAATTATGAGTGAAAAGGGAACAATTATAATAAATAAGATAACCCAAAAATGTGAACAATTATCAGACATTCATTTGCTGATATACTATCGAAGTAACTAGGAATAAAAATACAAAGATAAGGACTTCTATGAAAACATCAAAGATTACATTATTGAATATAAGATGGAAAATATAATAATTATTGGCTGTTTAAATGGACGAATTGGTTTAGAGAATGATAATGAAAAATGTGGATTTCCAAAGAATCATAGGATGACATTCAATGGCTATGGGAATGACATCCTAACCTTTTGTTGAACTAATTAATCCTAACGTTGTGAAACTAATTTGATTACAGCGAACGGAAGATTCGAAAATATTGACAGTTTAGGAAAGTATACGTTTCATTACATTCAGAACAGTGTCGCAATGAAATCTATGATTCATTCCAGAATCTATCTCAAATGTATTACCTGGTTTTGAAATTGGTAATCCCAAAGTGTAAATACAGTTTTACACATTGATCATTAACAATTAAATATAAAATTGAAATTAACTTTCAACAATGAACTGCAAATTCTGAATCCAAAGCCTTCATGCAAAAAAACATTTCCTTTTAAATGGACACGAGAAAATTGTTCAAAATTTGACAGAAATAAGCTTGACGTAAATTGTTCAGCACCATCTAATACATCGAATGTTAATGCCATGAATGCGAATTAAATGTACATGTATCTAGAACTGTCGAAAATAAAAGGTGATGCATATAACAGTAAAAGCAAATCTCATAGGTCCAATATTCTTAGAACACAACAAGGTTAAGAAAAATTTACAGAATGGAAGTTGGAAAGCATGAAGAAAATAAATCAGATGACAATTTGAATAAGCTAATGCAATCGAAGAAAACTTGCAAAAGGAAATAAGACGAGAAAAACGTGAATTTAAAAGCTATTACCGAAAACAATTAATTGTTGCTAAAGGAAGTAATGATTATAAAACATACTTGCATTTGATTAACAATAAGAAGAAAACTAATGTTACAGGCAATTTGAAACCATCAGATTATCTCCAACTAGCAAAATCTGATGAATATTTACATTATCATCACATTGTTATAGATGCAGAACCTTCGCAACCCTCAAATACAAAATTCAATGAAACTTCAGATGAAGATAAAACTATAAATGAAATTAAAACTACTTTAAGTAACACCAACAGTTGTAAATCGAGTGGTCCCGATGAATTTGTATCAGTAATGCTGAAAACATCTGATAAAATATTGCCTATACTGCAAGCACTATTCAACCGACTTTTAACTGACAAAGAGGAAATCCCATTTTCAGAAAGTTGGATAGTAGCTACATACAAGAAAGGCGGGGAAAATGTTGCATTTAGCTATCGACCTATAAATTTACGTGTAAGTTCTAATGTGGAAAAATTACTAACAAAAATTCTGAATGAAAGATTAAACAAATGGCTTAAAGAGAATGTTATCATTCATTACTGTCAAATGGAATCTCGAAAAGGAAGCTCAACATCGGATAATATTTATGTAGTTATAGAACCATTGCAAATTTATAAGAATTATAAGCATTCTTTGTATATGAGTTTCATAGACTTGTCGAATGCTTTTTCATTCAATTCCTAAGAAATTAATGATAAATAAACTGCTCGCATTACTTCCGAACAGCAACTTTCTCCACCTTCTAATGGAGTTGACAACTAAGAAGAAATATAAAATATTATTTAATGGTGCAAATGACTTGCCTCAAGGAGTTAGTTTATCTCCCACCTTATTTTCAATTTTTATGAATGATTTGGCGGAAGAAATTTACTCTAATACTGAACTACTAAATGCTGCAGCAATTGGGAATTTTCATGTACCATCTTTCATATACGTAGTTGACATCCTCTTGATGAGTAGTAATGAACATGGATTAATGAAACAAATCAAAATAGTGCAGAAATTTTGTAGCGATGACTGTCTACACTTTTTCCATGTTTATTACAGAACTTGCTATTTATATTTTTGATCCTAATATTTGTATTTCAAAATTTCAACTTTACTGAGTATCCGGGTACCCGAGCCGTGCAAGATAGGCCATCTACGCGTGGACCTAGCCTCCACGTCATTGGAGCGATTTCCTGCGAAGGAATTGTGCTCATGACCAAGAGACGAAGTGTTTTTCGCAGTCCTGCGTGCAATGACTGGATTTCCTAGGTACTGAATGAATGGTTAAACAAAGGAAAAAGTGTGAATAATCTTATAATACGTAGTATGTGACAACGCACCATGTCATTCTCGCTTAGAGGAGCCCTGGATGGAGCTGAAGCACAACTTCTCCGTTTGGCACCATATTCTCCTCCACTTAACCCAATTTGAGAGAGTCTGATCGCAACTAAAGTCAACCGTCCGGCCACTATTGCGGATACCAAAAGTGGCAGGATTTGGAGTTTGTGAGCAGCGATTGGTATACCTTGAAAGAATAATGGAGGAAGGGATCAATTCCCTTAGTGATCAAATCTGCGTTCGGACATCTCAACATGCCGCAAGTTTTCATGGGGACGTCCTCGAGCTCAGAGACTTACGTGTTGGAGAATTAGTTTGTTAAGTTTCGTAGTTTGCTTGTTTTGTACTTTTTAATTATTATTTCTGGAATAAAAGTAATTTCTTCTCAACTTTAAACTGACGAAATAGAATATAACGGTTAATTTCTTGAAGATATTCGCTACCATAGAGGCTTCATCCATAGATTACTACAATTATATATTCAAGAAATCATGTCAATTATTTTGCTCTTAATATCGAAATGGCTGATCACAGAATTAGACAACTTGCTCTTTCTCGAATGGATGACTCGCGTATCGCTTGCTATTGGAAATGGCAAACAATGAGCTGTCAGCAGAGGACACCAGAGCCATTGAGAGATGCGTGCCGAAATATCACTTCGCACAAGTGGCGTCGCGTGCTCCCACACCATAGGCCTTCACTCGGCATTATCTAAATGCAATAATGAATTAAAATTTAAATGAATTTTTAATAACAACATCCCGAACATTATTTAAGGCCAAGTGAATGTGCGCATGAGAAGTGATTGCTCATGTCGCCTTACTCAAGGAGCTGAGACCACATTATCTCGAGAAAAAAGGAGGCAAGGCCAACAGTTTCCTGTGCTTCTCATGGCCGGTCAGCCACTCACATGTTTGAAATTTTGATGCATTAAAATGTCTTGTGCATTTCTTATTTCTTTCTCTGTGAGTACTTTCAATTTTACACCAGGTGTTGACCTACTTTGCTTGACGACTGTCATCTTTTCAGTATATTCCCTTCTGACGAAAGGCGAGGTTATGATCTCATCTGCAGTACTCAACATAGCGTCACATCAATCACGTAAAAACAAATTATGGAATTCTACCGAATCTGGGTGTCGAGTCAGATGCATTACTCTGCATTCATTGGAGAACGCTCATCATCTGATCGCAGTCTTGTCTGAACGTCAGCCACCTGCTACTGTTGACGTAGTGGCATCTCTCCACAGATTTAGAGAGGGAAATCCAACACTAGGACATCCAAAAACGCTATCATTGAATGTTTTCTTCAATTTTTCGCTGCCGATTTGAAGTACGCTAGCCGTTCGATACTCTGTTCGTGCACTGAGCGAGGAGCACAACATGAATTGTCATCATTGGTTTGGAATTATCATGAAAAAGTAACAGCTAGTCAGATTTAGCGCAGCCCACTCATTGCGATATCTGAAGCAACCATCTGTAACGACTAACGACTCATCATTTCATTAAATCTAAATTCCCTCTAAGCAGCCCTACAGAATTGCTGTAGAATGATGCATGTTGACATTAATTTATCTCAAAATAGACTTAGCATACAGAGATGTCACATACATGAGCATAATCATCAAATTGTCAAAAATGTGAGATATTATCGCCTCAACGCGATCAGCATCCGTTCTGACCAACACATTTCTTGCCTGTCTATCGCAAATTGTCATCAAAGTAAACACCGATCGGCGGGCTTCAACGCCGTCAGCGTGAATTGCGGAAAGCAGTTCATCTGTTCCTCTCTTAATCTGTGCATCTCTCCCCTTAACCGAAGCCGGGACCAATTGTGTTGCGCTTCCCTTTCTATATTTAGGCACCGCGCCTCGATCAAGAATCGTGTAGAATTTCATTGCAAAAATTGGAGAAAGCAAAGCATTATGTCTATCGGGAAAGCCAATATTAGGTTACAAAGATGAGAACATGCATATATTCAAAATCCTGAATATTATGGAGGCGTTATTTATTAAAAAGTATAACCCTAGTCTGAACAAGCAATTGAACCATGAAGGAACTTTTTTTAGCTGCAAACTTATTTAGCATTAGCAGTATTGCATCTCTAGTAAATATTTATCTGTGACATGTCGACATGAATGATTTACAAATTTATGCATGTTCTCATCTTTGTAACCTAGTATTAACCACCTCTTACACTGTAAAGCCAATATTGTCGTGGGCGCGTGCGCTTACTGCCTCACACCCACACAACTCTCTTTCGCTGTCTGAACATCAGTGCTCCGTCTGGACACACGACTAGCTTGTGTGTCTAATTGTTCGAAGAAAACAGCTGTGATTCGAGCACGTGCTGCAAACTGTTAGCTCTGAGATTAAGCGTCTGATTTTGAGACGGAAAGCTGTGCACAGCTATCACGAGAAGCTATCGAATTTAAATGAATGATGACACTTTTCATTTTTATAATTGTTGGAAAATTATCTTTGAGGATGCGCCGAAGGCCTCGCAGGTACGGAGAAGACGCCACTGCTTCGCACACACCAAAACACACATCGTCTAGCCAACATTCGATTCAGTGTATGCACTATACAGTGAGCAATGCCGAGGAGAGGATGTGAAATCATCATGTGAACTAATTTTCGTACGCCTGCCACTTTTTTTAATAATGATCGGAAGGGCCAAAATCATGGAGAATCCTTGTGCGGAATGATCTGAATTCTTCGAATCTGAAGGAATTCTGGCAATCGAGGCACATTGCTGAAACTCACATTAATCCGCAAGCGACGCACGACTTTTTTCCTATCTCTGTAAGGTATTAGGAATTCCTTTTTGCCCACTTAATATGTTCCTCGATGTGCCGTCAATTTCGTATTAATCACACTTCTAGCAAACCGAAGCAGATAAACAAAATATTTAATTCTGTGATCTCATGCCATGGACGAGAAGCAGAGGTTACACATATAATTCCCCTCAACCAACTAGCGGTAGCTGATTGGACGGCAATCTTTTGATTGTCGATGTAGTGAGATATCTCGAGTCTCTTAGACATGTATTTCTTTTCCTTTTATCAATGGGATTACCATTACTATCTGATGCGATCAAATTGAAGCATCATTTAAAGATTTCTTTGAAACCATTCGGTTTTAAAATGAATTGAAATTTGTTTACGATGGTGACTTTAAAAGGCCATTGAAAGATTTGTTGAAGTTCATTTTTTCTGAGGATTTGCAAAAGAGTTTGCCCCGGATTTGTGAAACTTTTAAAACTGTGTTTAACCATTCTTATTGCGTCAGCCCACTGGGGGCGGAGCCGGGGGGCAGCGGGGGCAACTGCCCCCCAAGAAATATCATGGGGGGCAAGAGTATCTTCTCCCCCCCCCCAAATTTTCAATGTGTATTAGGCCAGAAATATGTGGCGGATAGATGTCACTGAAAGTTGAAACTGTCATCCTCCTGTCAAATATTGCGTTTATTTCATTTCCTGTCTGTCCTAATTATGTTTCAGCTATTTATTCCTTAAATTAACTTGTTGATGTCTATGATAGTCGTCTCTAATCTAGCTGGACCGACAGTCAGGAATATGCTATCGGAGTGTGTCAAACTATGCAAACTAGCGATGGCTGCTCCAACGTCGGTTGCAACTGCCGAGAGGTCATTTTCGCACCTACGTTATATAAAAAACTATCTCAAGTCGACTATGGGACAAGCTCGCCTAACACATTTAATGATTATTCATTTGTTCCGTGCACAGTCGCGGAATCTGAATAAGGAGGAAATACTCAAAGAGTTTGTGAGCAGATGCCCACAGAGGAAATCTGTATTTGGCAATTGTCTAAAAAAAGACAAACATCAAGCTATTATGAAGATCATTTTTAATTGAATCAATGTACATATACAATGTTCCTTCAATTCAAATTTCAACAATGTACGTTTGCATGAGCCTCCTAAACAACTGTAAGCAACTGTGTGTGTATGATATGCGGGTAAAATACATGGAAACTGCGATAGTAGAGCCATGATATAAACCACAATATATATACTTAACCATGATAATAAACAGTTTAAACTGAAAAATATTTGCTGATATATGATGTTTAAAAGATGTTCTTCAGAAGGTTGAGAGGATTATTTGTAAACAGCCCTTTGAGGTACCGTATACACATGAGCATACACAACTAAGTCCAAATAAATAATTGAATAAACAACAAAACACGTTCAACTGAAATTCTCATTAACAAGCGCTGCCCCCCCCAACAGAAAAAGCGCTCCGCCGCCCTTGCGTCAGCCAGTACAGAAAGGTATTTCTCGGTATTAAAAAGAATAACGTCCTCAGCGTAAAACAATCATAATAATACCTCAACGTTAGGGAACTCTTTACTCATTGGCAAGAATTTCTGTCGACAGGGAGTTTGTGGGAATCTTACAAGAGTGAACTTTTTGATTTGACAACTGAAAAGTTGTTTAATAGACAATCCGCTAATTTTACTTACGCTGTGGTCTTGCTTGTACATAAAGAAATGTCTAGACATGTGCGCACATGCATCTGTTTATCATCGGATGTAAGCGCGCAAATTGTGTTCGCTCGGAAATTTAGTTTTGGCATTGGCCGGGACCCAGCATGCATGCGAATAATTTCAATCACTTCTAGGCCTACATCATATTCACTGGATGAGGTTATGTTATATCAGCAGGCGGCCTATGTATGTTTGACAGAGCAAGTACAAATAGGAATGAGTTTGAATTGGTAGCTGCTTAATATTGAGCTGCATGATAATCTGCACTTCTTGATACTAAGCCTATATGTATGGTTAAAAATCCTCATATAGCTCTTAGCTCTTGGAATTTCCTTTTAATACGAAAAATTTTAATGAGCATGACCTGATAGCAAAGCATGGAGCCGCAACTGATACATAAATACTAGGCGTGTAGCAGTGACGAGCAACAACAAAAAGACTTTGTTTTTATCATGATTTCGCAGCCTATCAAGATTGCATGCGATGTTGATCTACAGATTTACTCTACCGAAAAATCAATTTTTCCACAATCTTCAGAACATCAATGTATACATGCATTCCTGCTCCTGAAAATTGATGAATATATCAACAAAAATACTCATTCAAAAAGAGCTCTCCGTGCAATTGAAGAAAACGGTGAGCAGTTGCACGGAGAAGGATACTCAATTGTCTCCCTTTCTAGATTTGAAAACATTTATTTACTTTTCTATCAGCGCAATTTGATTGTGACAGAGTTCTACAATTTTGGTAGATCATTTGCTTGTTTTATTAACTTCATAGCACCATTTTGTTAGATTTGACGGATGTATGCGGACTCTATGCGTTGAACCGCTTTTGTGCCCCTTTACAGAAATCGACCATCATGATCGCATCCCTGAATTTCTTCAATATAACAAATTATTGAAGTGAAACTGATTGACAATTGATTTTCTCAACGTGAGCTGGAAGGTTTAACTCGTACTAACGCGCGTTGATTTTTGACATGTTGATGCGTTGAATTAATATGATCTCAAAATGCATGATATAGGTCAAATAATTTGCAAGGACCCGTGAGTAGGAAAAGTTAGAGTCCAATCGAACCATAGAAAGCTTACAGACTTACTTAAGCTTATTTTTGATGCACAATTACCTACTTGAAATTATGGCACTCATAGAGATATATTTCATGAGCTTAGAGCGCTTTATAAAACATTTCCAGTGACATGGGATCTATTGACGCTAGCTTATGAGCTAGATAGTCGATGTCAGTTTAGCAAGTGACTACCGATCGGCCTTGCTTTCCCATACATAATACATAGATTGCTTAACCCTACTTTACCTGCGAGGAGGGCTCCTGAATCTCCCATAGGGCCTGCTACATTTTTTGATAATACTCCAAAAAAATGATAGTTGTGACTCTAATTTTTCGTGTCTTCTTTTCTTCATCATATTTCTGATGCTCAATCCAGATGTTGAAAGTACCAAAATCTGGAGATGGACAATGTTATCAATTTCTTACAAAATCATAGGCAAATAGCTTCCAAGATGAAGTGAAGTCCAAGCTAGCATGGTTGTAGCAGAACATAAAGAGTATAGAGTTGGATTTATGACTTTTCTCAAGTGACAAAGGTTATCGACGCAATGACAGAGTTCGTAATGAGATGTAGGAGAATCCAATAGCTAGCTTCGGGAAAATCTAATTTGAAACTATAAGCTGACAATGTGCTTGATTTTTTGCCTTAGAAATTTATACTTTTTTGCATCAGACGTCCAATTGACTTCATCCTTGAGACAGCTGATTCAGGGTAGGACCAACATTTCGTTTAAAACCATAGAATTCTCAACAAGAACAAGAAGGAAACTATCAGTGTACTAAAATCAGCCATCAATTTCAATGTTATTCTGGCGATGATCGAAATTAGGTGCACTGATTATTGATACATTGAAATTAGGGCAATCTGAGGAAGCAAGGACTCAGAGTCAGGCAGTATGAGCAAGAAACACATGATAGAATAGAACTCTTATTATTCAATCTTTTAAGAAAGGAAATCGATATAATATGCTTGCATCGATGATGTCGCCAACATCACATAACAATGAGCAAATCTCTATAATGAATGGTAGAGTTGTTCATAGAGGGTGAAGCTGAGATGTAAACTTTTGCAAATTTACAGCTTATGGATTCCATTTCTATAGAATGCATTGTGCAAAGGAGCAATGATCATAATACACACCACAATGTCAGCACACCTTGTTCATCTCATGGAGGAAACTTTTCGGCAGTATCTGGTTTCAGTGAGATCTATGAGGAAAACAGTCTTTCATATGAAGCAGACGTTGCAGAGCTGGCAAGGCGCCGCTTCACCAATCTTGATATGATTGAGAGCTTTATATCCTGTCATCTACTGTGTCATCCACCATTCCAACACATTGACTACATTTCATGTCTGTGTAAATTCAATATCAAGTTTTTGATGAACAACGATAACTTTCTGCGGACCATCTCAAACTTGCTTTTCTGTAGTGTTTTGCTTTAAATAGTGTATGTTCAGCGTACGCTGATTTGATTTTACATATTCATAAAATATTAGGTCTACACGTTACTGCGGCGTTCATTCCTCCTTGCTCTGCAAATCACAATATCTAAACAATCCTCTGGTGACTGAATAACCAAGGTGAAAGAAAAATGTCTGAGTTTTATGAACACTGAAACTGTCTTCAACGAAGAATGCAAAATGAAAATGCCTTGTTCCAAGACACATGTTGTGTTGCAATCACAGGCAGATAATCATCATAGCTTGCTGTTAAGTCAAAAGTAAGTAATTGTCCTACATCGGCAGTATAGTCCGCCCAAATCAAGAATAGTTCAAAGAATTCAAATCACGAAAAGGAAGTCATCATCCATCATTCTACAATTCACATTTGGTATGACAACTAAATCCGACTTCTTTGAAGCAAAGCACATGTAGTGAGGCTAAAATGAAAAGCGTTACATCGACACGGATTCAAATGCGCTTTTTCGTTCACCCTAAAGATATTCGTGAGCAGATGGCGACTTCTTGCAATGATGTGTGCATCAATTCGATTAAAGGAAATGTATGAACGATCAAAACGAGCTTTTAGTTGCAATGAATGTTTCCTTTTAAATGTTCTCATTCATTTTGTTTATATAATTGACTTTCATCGCCTGTCATGATACCAAGCAAGCGGAATTCAGATGCATACTCAGGTTCATTTGTGAATGATCCGCCGTTTGTTCGATTTACCCAAACATAGTTTGCATCATTTGGCAGCCATGGACAAAGGTTTCTGTATATCCATTGATTGTGATGAATCCTGTGCGTTGACAAGTAGTATTTGTTATTCGATATCTAATCATAAACCGGTCTTTGTAAACAGAAGAGCCCCTCATCGAAAAAATCCGAATTTCATCGCTTTTCAAGCTGGTAATGTTCCACGGATGAGCAGTAACCAGCCGAGGAGCAGTAAACCAAGCATCTCCTTCTGTCATTCGAGCATTCTTTGACATGTTGAAGGTCAAGACGACTATGTCACGTCCATTTCTATCCAGCAGTGCCAATTTGATGAGATCGAACGGAGACGGGAATATATCGACGAGTGGACTCCTGTACTGGTTGGTGTTGTGTTCAACATCTTCCATGTCTTCCTGTGTGATGTTCGACTTGGTGTTGTCAACCAGCAGCTCATACGGATGCTGATTCTGATCCGCACGTGTTCTCAATAACAGCAAACTCTCATTACCAATCCCAAGTCTTCTGTACAATGGGCATGAAGTCTTGCTGACCGAGGCTGAATTCTCACACGAGTTGTATAAATCGCATGAGCCATTTTTGAAAGCACGAAGAAAACGTGCATCAAGACGTGAGCCTTCATGAATGCAGAAGCTCAAACTGAAAACGTCATTGGCTGGTGGGTGGACTAGACATTGAGAAATTCGATGACATGACTCCGTTGATAATTCGAACTGGAATATAAGAATGACAAGTAGTGAGTTGATGGTTCTCATCATGTTTGAGACAATAAACAAAGTAAATACAATTATAATTAGCAAATGTTTTTAAATGCTAGAATGATTGTTCAAGGAGAATGTTGTCTTGGTGACAATGAAAGAATTATGACATCTTTTAAAAAATACATTTTGATAAATCATTTTTCATGTACCATTATCCATTATTTCTAAGTCTACTTTATGCTCAAAACAATGATTACACGTCATTTACAATCGAAATCTCTTCGACTGAAAACAATGTTTTGTCTTTGAGGTAGACATAATCAGAATTGGTAGCAATGTTTTAATTGAATATCATCCGTGAGATTATCTGCGTCTATTGAAACATCTCCAGAGTTTAATTTTATTGTGTCTATTATAAAAGCGAATGAGACAGTGAGTGTGAGAGCTCAGAGACTCGCTTATTAGCATGTCATGTAGTGAAATGTCTACTAATAAATCGTTCAATAAATTGGCTCCGTCACCTGAATCGAATGTTATTCCAAGTCTTGTCTTTTTACGATGATTTCAGAAGCATGTGTCACGTTGGAGGTGCCAGTGTACGTAGGCTGCATTTAAGTTTGCCAGCTGTGACTTCAAACGCGGAAGAATAAGTGAAAAGTATTCAAAGAGGGAGTGAGACAAACAAGTTGTAGATGTGAAGTGCAATGAAATAAAGAAATTGGTAATTAAATGTTATGTTGAAAAAGCATGCCCTGACGTGCATGAGAAAAATTGAAATAATTGCGATTATTGTGTCGTGAAATATTTTCAATTTTCATTCTACAGCATAGTGTGACAGGCCTACACATTTTGTGATCAACGAATATGATGATTATCAAATAAAGATATTTTTTGAATTGATTCATCACGTAATTGATTGACGTGAACTTTCATGTCAAACAGTCACAAGACGAGGTGATTTGAAAATGATCATGAATCGGCAATCAATTAATCTTATGTAAGTTAATGTTGGGAAACTTAAAGAATTTAAAGAAAATGATTAACCAAGGTCTCTTCAACACTTTAACTGACTCCTATGGAAAGACAGGCTTTGTCGAATGTTACTGGTATATCAATATTCAAGAGATACACGTATGTCGATGACTGTTTTATTTTAGCTGAAAATCGTGAAAAAGCATTCCTTCTCCTTGATCAACTTAACAGTCAACATCAAAACATCAAATTCGAAATCGAAGTGCCAAAAAACAACAATGAACTGAGCTTGCTGGATTTCAAGACATTTTCTAATAATGCATTCAATTGTCTAGTTTGTGTGTGTGACGCAACAGATAACTGTTTTACACTTATATATTTCGTTTTTAGGTATTAGTGCTGAGAGGCAAATAATGCCTTGAACGTCACTAATTGGCATGAAGTACAAGTCGCCTGTAATGTAATCTTACTGTGAAATAGCGGGTTAAAACTGTGTTAAAACATGGTTTAGTGGACAATTACCGGAATTAATGTTTGATTATTTCTAAAATGTTTTATTTTACTTTGATGAAATGAATAATGGTAAGATTTTATTCATATTCTTTTAGGTTGTATAATAGGATAGCTTAATTGTTGAGATACACGTAGACTTATGCATATTTAAGCTAATTGCCATGAAATTTTGCTACCAAGTAATTTAAAACAAAAAATAATTTCGAGACTGATGTACTTTTTCCGCTTACAAGCGCATGCCGCTAAAATCACGATAATGCGGGTAACATTTTATCCCAAATGAAGATGGCTTGGCATTCTTGGCTGCCAGAAATTTTGCGCAAGCTCAGAACACCGATGTACATACATTCCTGCCTGAAGATCTCTGAATATATGAACGAAAATACTCTTTCAAAAAGCTCTCCGTGCAATTGAAGAAATGGTGAGCAGCTGCATGGAGAAGGATACTCAAATATCTCCCTTTCTAGATTTGAAAACATTTATTTACATTTCTAACAGCGCAATTTGATTGTGGCAGATTTTTGCAATTTTGATAGATCATTTGCTTGTTTTGCTGCATGACTTTTGTGTATAATGTTTTGTTAGCTTTACAGCAGCATTTTGTTAGATTTGATCGATGAATGCTGACTCTATGAGGTGAACTACTTTTTGTGCCCTTTGCGCAACTCGACCATCATGATCGCATCCCTGAATCCTTCAATATAGCAAATTATTGAAATGAAATTGATTGACAAATGATTTTTTCAACGTGAGCTGGAAGGTTTAGCCCATTAAACGCGATGGCCTATATAAATGGTGAAATCCAGAAAATTTCGTGATTTTTTGTCTCCAGAAAAAATGTTCGATTTTTAATGAAGATAGGCCTCAAAACATTGTAATATCATCCTATTTCAACATTTTCATATGTCAAACCACAATCCACTCAGATTTGGCAAAGCTAGAAAAGAAAATTGAAAATCACGCTGTCGAAGAGATGACGATATATCTTAACATTGAAGACATCCTCAATTTTCTGGTTTCAAGTCATTGTTAGTGATAAAGTACAACACTCCCATGGTTACTGAACCTGCACTTTATGTCTTCTAGAACTGGCAAGGTTAGCGGGTCAAAAGGGAAGTCGCTTTTGACGTCGAAGAGATGATGTTAAATATGCTTAATCAATGAATTCATTGTCCTTGGATGATGTTACTGTATCACCAATTTTTATACTTCGATTTTACCTAATCAGATGCCTATCACACGAATGCTGAGCCTCCTGTTTCTATTCCCCAAATGCTGCTATAGTTACGTTAACTTACACTCAAGAAAGTAGCTTGAAGATTACTTGCAGTACAGATTGCCTACAGTACATTTAGGAAGTATGGTTATCGTCTAGATAAATTGCACATGCAAATTTTAGGGATAATTAGCTTCCCAAAAACAAGACATCGAAAATTAAGCAATTTGATTCAAAAGATAAGCAGGTCCATCTGACTAAAAATTGCAATTTAAAAAGAAATGGAAAATCGTATTGATTAACAGTGCATAATGATCGACAGTCAATGATAAATCATGAAAACTATTGAATAAAATCGTGTTTGAGAGTACCTTGACTACTGAAGACACAGATTGATTTCAGAACATCATAGGAATAATGAAACACATCTATCGGATCTGGCCATTTCCATGTGACTATGATGCTGGACACATGTGACTGTGGCGATGCGTCGAACCAGCTCCATACAGCTGACATTAACTGCATCGGTCGATAGACCAATTTCTTTCCGGGATACCACTTTCCATACAAATTGGCGATCATTGATCAACTTCAAAAGGAGGGATAGGAGCTCCCACCTCTTGATTATCTTGTGTGGCAATACTAATACATGGTGAAACAAAAGAAATCTATCAATATGAGATGAATGAAAACCGTAGAGTCTCCTTGAAGGACCTACACTGAAAACTGGGTAGGCCTACTCCACTCAGGATTGCAAAATTTGCAATACAAATCAGAGTTGAACAAATAAACTCATTAATTTTCACAGTGCGCATCGGTGATACCTGACACTAAATAAGGAACATGAGAGTCGAATTTTAGAGAAATTGTCACAGTCTTCAATTTCCTGTGAAGAGATCTGAAAACTCATTTTTCTGGAATTCTTGTCTTCAAGAAACGTTTGTATGTCATCATAGTCTTCCTTCTGCAGCCAGCAGAAACTTCTCTGTCATGACCTATCTTCAAATAATATCCAATGACATATTAGGGGCCCTTCCCGTGCCTGAGTAGAGCCAACAACGAACTGTCAATGCCCAGGGATTTCATCAATTTGTTCTTCGTATGTTAACTTGCAAAAACTTCCTTAAGAGATCCAAATTTTTCAATCAGATATCTTAAATCTGCTTGCGACTGCAACTATTTTCTTCTCATGTCGGACAACAATGTGTCAAAAGACATAGGTGAATCATAAGAAATGTGATACTTGATGAATATTAAACTTGATGGTGACAGCCAAAATGAGTAGGCCTACATTTCAACTCTGTCTTTAAGAGTGTATAGTCTCGCTAAAGTCGATGTCCAAAACAACTTCGTTGTTAAGAAGTGATCCTTTGATCAATGTCAGTGAGGACTGCTAGACATAAATACGATATAAGCTTGATGGGTTGCCTGCATGGACCCTGAAATTTCAATATTAAAGCTGCTTCCATTTTTCTTCATCCCATTTCCACTCATGCAGCAATGCATCGACATCGATAATAATGCGCTGTTTCTATCTTCTTCAGAATTAGCGGTAGAACAACCGCGTGAGCAAACCAGTAAAAACTTATGATGTAGGTACTACAATTCAATATCAATTGATAAACGTGGGAGCCAATCAAGGAGCGGGGTGGTTGATAGATAGACTCCTCGTGTCGCGAAATTTTCTGCTGATCTTCCCCATGGAGGAGTTTTATAGGTATATACTAATAGGTCACTATATATGACAATATAGACCTTTAATCATCAAAGTTGAAGTGAATTAATCAAACGGCATTTTGTGACATTGTGTTTGTGGGGGGCAAGGTCATTTTTGTGGATTTCAGTCATACCTGTCAAATCTTACGCCCGTATGTACCGACGTGGAAAAGCAATTCTCTAGAATAGCCCTATTCCAAGATTAGTTATTCGCGAATAGAGCCATCATGGATTACCATCATGTAATTTGTACCATCATGGATTATTTGCCAATAATAGTCGGCCAATTTATTCCGATTTATCCTCTTGTCACACTATTCGTTTCATGTAAGATTCAACGTGAATAGGTCGGACATTCATAATGACAGAAAACGGAAAATTTTTTTTTGTCCGTGTTCAAGCTAAGGCGAAACGTTGGATCACTTTATTGTTTTAATAGATATCTTGGTCGAAGAAATTTTTTCCGCTTTCTGTCACACTATTCGTTGTTGGTACAATAAACAAACAAATATTCCGGAATAAAGCAAATCTCGGAATAGCTCTATTCCGAGAACTAAATATTCCGCGTTGGTGCAAGAGGACTAAGTTATTCCTTCATTTATTCTCGGATAAGTATTTATTCCGCGTTGGTACATGCGGCGGTTAGACGTTTTGGATCAACCGTCGAAGAGATGACAGATTGTGGTGTTTTTTATATTTTTAGAAGAAGCGATGGCATGCGCGTTAATTTGCAATATACATGTGGATAAAGGATAAATGGACCTATTATATGTTGAAATGGCGTAAAGATTGGTTCGAAGCTTTTTAGTCCAGAGCAAACTAAAGTGGCGTCGAAGAGATGACAAATCGTGGTGACATTTTTTCCCTAAAATGGCTTTTTTATTTCTCAGAAGATATATGTTTGAAGGATGACTAAAATGCTTCCTCTATATCAAAGAAGTTTGAGCAACAAAAGTTTCCATGAAATCGCGAGTCTCTATCATTGCTTTAACCCCGCATACATGGCGTCGAAGAGATGACACAAAATTTTGGGGACATCGGGTTTTATTCTCTAAAACTCCAAATAATAAATTTCAAGACAAGTAATATGCTATCTCACAGATAATGTGGCTGAATGACATTATGTACAACATAAAAGAGCTTTGGTCAGTTCTTTTCGTATTCATGTATATTTTATTTAGCGTATTTTCTAACCCTGTACACCAGTCTGACATTGAAATTCGACTTAGTTCAGTGGCAATGCAGTAATACAGGCTGAGTCAAATTAGCCGTGAATGATAATAACAACTATATTATTGTTGAACTGGTCTCTATATTCATAAAACATTCTTATTTGAAAAATATGTGTAGGGCCTATATACATGAAATAATTTTTCAACTAGCAAATAATTATAACAATCTTTAGCCTTCAAATTAACTACCATTGGCTGACAAGCACTTTTGCAACCGTTTCGGGAAATCTCTGAAAGAGTCTCGGAACATTTTGAGAGGAATTGCCGTCATTTCCATTTGGATTCTATTTGCCAGTTCTATCACAGAAGGGAAGATCACATTCTGAGGATGATATACTCGACTTCGAAGATAGGACCAGAACCAGTAGTCACATGTCGTGAGGTCAGGTAACCGTGCCGGCCACTCAATAAAGCCTCGCCTACCAATCCACTGTTGGGGCATTTCTTGATCCAAAATTTGGCGGGCGTTCACACAGTAATGGCTGCTAGCCCCATCCTGTTGGTAAATCATCTGCTTGTTTCTTTTGAAATAAGGAACAACTTTTTCACAGAGAATTTCACAATATCTTTCCCCATTCATTGTGCGAGTGTCAATGTTTGTGTCAATAATTCCATTGAAGGAAATACAGGCCCAAACGGTAACTGAGGGTGTTTGCCCTGGATCTCTGAATCTGATGTGAGGATTATCCGTCGACCAGATAGTGAACATTATGTTTATTAACTTGTCCGTTCAGATGAAACACACATTCGTCTGAAAAAGTCAGCTTTCTCAGAAACGATGGATCATTGGTGAACCTGTTTTGCATTACTTCGCAAAACTGGCGCCTTCGGTCGTCATCTCCATCGACAAGCTCCTGGCAACACAGTGGCTTATAAGGATGAAATTCATTCTTCTTTAGTATTCTACAGACGTTGGACTGAGACAATTATAGTTCTTCAGAGAGACGACGAAAGGATGTTGTCGGATCTCTCTGAACTGCACCCAAAACTCGCTCTTCGTTTTCCTAGCTTTCTGCGGACTTTGATCTTCCTTGACCTGGTCTCTGATGCACAAGAGAACCTGTTTCTAACAGTTTGTTTTTCCAATCAATCAGGGTTTGTCGAGGTGGTGCTTCTTTGTTGAATTCAATGCGAAATCGTCGCCTACGGTCCTCTACAGAACAGTTGCCTGTTGCAGCAATTACCCAAGAGGTAATCAGAACTCGCTCTTTAATAGTGTATTCCATCTCTTGTCACACTACATTAGAAATAAAAAATTGTTAGACAGATTGACTTACTTTCAATAAGAATCGATCACGCAGTCATGGGAATGATGATTCATCTCTGTTTACAACTGTTAGTGATGCAAAACTTGCTAAGCATGAAAGAAAACCTTTGTTTTTTGTTCACGGCTAATTTTGACTGCTGACCTTGACTCCTTTTTTTCTCGAGAAAATGTGTCTGGACAGAGAGGGATATACTCGTAGTATGCAAATGGGTCCACATCACTATTTAGATTCCAGAAATGAAACATGAATTTAGTGACTCATAAATTCATGCAGGTGTAAATTGAATTAAAAACTTGAAATTTCAGCGAAGAAAGCACGAATAATATCGCGACTTTTTAAAGAAAACCTCAATTATAATATGCGGATCAGAAGTTTCCTTGATTATCAGCTTAATTTCCGCTTGGTTAGGATGCTTATTAGCAAATATTCATAAATTTTGATAACCAACTTGCTTCATACTACTTTCATAGGAGAGTCATCTCGGTAGTAAGCTTTATAAATTGGCAAATTTTGACTTTTTTAAAAACTGCTCAAATAATGTTTTGGACCACGGGAACGTAATCTCCGCAATAAACTGAATCTTTGATATAAAAATTTTCATTGTATACAGATCGATACTTTTTGAGTCGACAATCTACCTATATATCCCTACTCTATGTGCTCAACTTCAAAGCATGAATTCAAGTCCGAACCAGTAGTTAACATCGAACATTAACAACTTAATTCCTAGTGTTCGATGTCTGTGTCGGAAACTCGCCGGGTATTCGTATGACGAGTTGACGAATTTGAGTAACTCAAAAATAATCGTCATGATGTGTAATTTTGAAAACTTTGATGAATGTCTTAAGTTCTTATGTAACCTCTTCTGCGCAACACCTGATTTCGGTTTTCGAGATTCTTGAACTGCTCTGAGAGTAAAATCATTGCAACTTGAATTAGCGTAACCGTTTCAGTTAACTCAGAAGTGACAGTTATAGGAGAAAACTAAAGCCTTGACGAAGACAACTGATGCTTCGTTTAAAACATCCAAAAATATTCTGTTTCACTCTTTGTGCACTATTGTCATTTTTTCAAAATTGCTCAGCTGAGATATCATTTTTCGTAATTCTAATGTATATTTTCATTTACGTCGCTTGTATGATTGCATAGCATCTGAGTTTCATCTAGCAGTGGAAAGATATGTTGGAATATATGATCGATTGCCCTAAGTTTCTGATGGATTGTAGAGATCGTCAGTATTTCTGATGTTGGACGCATTTCTTTATGTTAATACAATTCTTATTGATTCATTGAGATCTGGTAACAAAATCTTCATTGCTGGGATGCATAATTCTCAAGTTCTTTGATTTATGCAACAAGATGTAGATAATTACTTTTGAGTGCTTTCAGCTCTGGGCTGGTTGGTAAGGGCAACAATTAGAAGCAATTATGGATTCTTCCTCCGATGGGAAGGAATAAGATTGCTTTAAACCTTTAAATGATTTAAATAATCTAGGCCTATCTATTTTGTGACAACTTGATACAAAATGTCAATGACCTTTCGGAATATAGAGCATGCCGACTGCAATTAAGTTAAGTTGGTAAAAAACTCAACGTGATTTCAAGAAGTTCCCAAACTGCATAGTTCTTTTTAGAATGTGGAGCCTATTAGACCCATGTGTTTTTTGAATTGTTTGAATTGGTGGGTTTTTACTCGTCCTGTTGTTGATCTACATCCCATGTCGGATTCTGCCATCTGTAAGACGTCTGTAGGAAATTGATAAGGAAGTACTTAGGACACGACCTGAAGAACTCACGACATTCCTACAGAAAGTTAGCAACTCAAGTGAAGAGATCATATCGTGTCTAAAAATGTTTCTCATCGTTTCAAGGCATGAGTACGGCAGTCTATAGCACCTCTGTCCCAAAACTATAAATATGTAAGCTTCAAAATTTTCTTAGTCTTTGCTCAATCGACCTAATCAATGCATTCATCTCACATCAATGTGTTCATGGTGATCACTGTCCGTAATTTTTTCAAATTTCTGTAATTTAGAACCGCCGTTGACCTTTTTTGACTACATTCAGTGGAGATTAAGAGACTCTTGCTTAGTGAATGAGCTAGTTTTGTCAATTTTTTGCATGTCTCGTCAACAGGGCAACAGGCCTCCCAGCTCTCCTATATTTCCTATTTTTTTCCTATTTCCTATTTATTTTCCTATTTTTCAAGAATCCTCCTATTTTTCCTATTTTTTGGCTGAGTAATGGAAAATTTATCGAATCTCAGTTATAGTTTAATTCATGTTTTATTTGTGCCACTTTTAATGCCTTTCAATTAAAAAAATTGGTTCAGCCAATTTTGAATTGTAAATCTATATTATAACAAAATCCTAGTTACATGTTATACCTACACAACGAAATCAAAGCGAGAAGTGAAAGGAACTTAAAGGACAACGGCTCAATTCATATATCTGTCTTAACTTTTCTTGCGATTCTACATGTATTATAATCTGGTCATCTTCAGATATCGTTTTATTACCGATTAAAGGTATGTTTTGGACACATGTTTCGGGACACAAATCTCGAATGGAGGAAATGTTAGGAGATTCATAGACTTCGCTGATATCAGAGAGCGTGCCCTCCACTTCGACAAACCAGCCAGCTAAAATTCTTCAACTTGCTTTTCGAGATCTGACCAAACTGTAAAAGCCGAATTGCTGTGGGCAATGAAAGTGCTCATTCTTATAATAGTTTTGCACCTTGTGATGGTGTGAAAAACCTTTTTCAAGCTATGCTTCTTGGAGAAGCAGGAATTTATTTTTATCATCAGTTCATCAAAAGTGTCATATCTGATCAGCGAGGCTACAGGGCCATATTTTCTTAGCAAAATGATCAATGAAATTCATCAATCTAATGGATGCTTCACCATTATCTATAATGAATCAACCAATCAACATAACAAGAAGCAGATGGAAATTTACGTCAGGTATTGGTCCGAAGGAAAGGGAGAGGTTGTGAGTCATTTAAGAATTTTTCTGATGGGCCACGCTACCAGTTGCGATCTTGCAGAGAAGATTATTGGTTCAATCGAAGTTGAAGTTATCTGGTCTTTTGATACTGGGTAGTGACGGTCCAAACATAAGCAAAGTAGTATGGAGGAAGGTGGACAAGCAAATGACGGATGCATACAACATCGGTCTCATCGATAATGATACATGCGTCCTACACAAATTTCACAATTCGTTCTCAAAGGGACTACAAGAGTTCGGATCAAGCGCTGCCGATTTGAACAATGAAATCTTTTACTGGTTTCAAGGATCGGCTGCAAGGCTGGTGGACTTGCATGACTAGCAAGTGAAGCTTGGAAGTACAGAAAGAGAACCGATGAAATTCGTTGAATGCATGTGGCTGTCTCTAGGGCCTGCTGCGACACGTCTCATCGAAATCTGGGAGTCCGTTAGGTAGTACTAAGTACTTCCTCGTCTACATTCCCAAGAATCTTTCGGATGACATGAAGAAAACACGATATATCAAAATCAAAACAGAATTGCAACAACCGACGATGGTGACGATATTGAATTTTCTCTCCTTTGCTGCGACCACATTTGATGACGTCATAATACCCCTTCAGTCACGGCAAACAGTGATCCATGTTCTGCACGATCGAATGGCTGACTTTCTTCTGAAATTGATCAATAGAATTATGAAAAGTCAAGCAACGAGTTCAAACCAAAGCGTGAAGGACATCAACATCTGCCTGCCTGAAAATCAACTTGAGTTGAACGAAATGGGAATCGGCAACGATACACGACAATGTTTGATGAAATTGAACCAAGGTTTGCAGCGCCAAGTTCTCCTGGGGTTTCAGTAATTCTACGTCAAATCATCGTCAATCTACAAAAGGTACTGCCCCTGACGAACCCAATCATACTCGATGCATCAGTTTTCCAACCAGAAAAGAAAGATGTTCGGTCAGTCGACGTAGTTCGCAGGTTGGGAAAAGTGATTGGTAGAGATGATGATTGTGATCATCTCATGGACGAATGGAGACTCTACAAGGTGGATGACATCGCCAGCACCGAAGCTGTGATGAGTGTTGACTGGGCGGGGATTTTCAAAGCGAAGAACATTCTAGGAGAGCAAAAGTGCAAGCAGTTGGGAAATCTCGGGAAAAAGGTGCTATGACGGAAACAATGAGGTGGAGACGGCCTTCTCCATCATCGTGAACGATGTGGCGTCTCAGCGGACATGCTTGAGCGAATCGACCATCAACGGCATTGGTGCAGCGACGTCAGGAATTCGCTCACATGGAGGCAAACCGTAGGCAACATCCATCACTAATAAATTCATCCGTCTGGGGAGACAAGCTCATCGGAGCTATAGGATGCGCTTGGAAGAGGAGAGAAAGAAGCGAGAGTTGGCTGAAAAAAGTGAAGAACAGCGGGAAATTGAACTTTTGGAAAACATGCGATCACAGAAAATCACAAAGAAAACAGAGAAGCTGAAAGAGAAGTAAGCCAGGCTGAAGAAGGAAGAAGCAAGCAGCACCCAACTGATGGTGACTGGGAATGAATTGCTGACAGAAGCTGCTGAAAAGCTGAAGAGTGCGGCTAAAGCAAATGACACAACCCAAATAGCTGTAGCACAAGCGATGGTACAGACCGCGGAAAGTAAATTGAAAGAAGGATAGAATGAGTTAACGAAGACGAGGGCAACGCAGCGGAAAGTGGAAAAGAAGAAGCTGGCAATGATTGAAGCGCTCGTTCTCAAAAAGAAGCGCACTTCGTGATGCAGTATAGACAAGTTACCCCATGTTTTTCTCCGTTTCTTTTTTCTCAGATTGAGGCGTGATACTTTTTGTTTTCTTTTTCACTATTTTGTCAGATTTTATTTATCAGTGGTTGTTGTTCTTAATCGTGCAGAAATTCCTATCAAACAGATTCATGTTATGCAATATAATACATTCAGATATTTGTTTCAGCTTTCGTTTTGATTCAACTCAAGCCCATGTACTGCATTTTTATTGCATTCCATTAAATTACTTTTGGAAATATGTCACTAACTATACTTATCTAGATTATAAATGACATTAAGCCTTGGAATTTCACCATTGAGACTTGAACAAACTTCCTATTTTTCTCCTATTTTTTTGATGAAAAATTCCTATTTTTCCTATTTTTTCATGAGCTAGGAGCGCTGGGACGCCTGGGGCAAGGACAGCAGAAGAAGTAGAGGTATTTTACACATGTATGCCTAAACATCAGAATTTAAAAATTTGCTTCTTTAAAATGTATTAATGCTTGTATTCAAGCGATAGATGTAATTTCTCCAATATCATTTTCTCGGTGTTGTTAGCAGATTCTCGCTGAAAAAACATAGAGGTTCAGATTTGGAGGTGTGACATGGTGAAGAATATAATGTAAGAAATCCAGCTGAAGCGTTTTAGAGAACTTCGTTTCAATCATCTTCGTTTCATTCAATCATCTTGTTTATTACCAAATCGCAGTTTCAAAGACGATGTCTTCTTCATCGGTGATTTAAACATAAAAGCGGATTTGATAAAAACCTATTCAGTTATCAAAAAGAAATTTTGCCCAATTAGGCTAGCTAGAAAGCTACAGATTTTTTATAGACAAAAACGATGGTACTGACGTTGTGTTGACATAGAATAATAAGACCTATCAGCGGCGGCAATGAACACACATTCTGCGTGCGAGTATTATTCGTTCGGACAGTGACAGAGAAAACTGAATTATCGTTCACTTGATTCACCCCTGCCAAATGAAATGATTTTGTACAATCAAGTGAACGATAATTCAGCTTTCTCTGTCATTGCCCGAACGATTAATACTCGCACCGCAGAATCTGTGCTCATTCTCGTTCTGACAGGTCTTCCTTGCTAAATAGCAACACTGCGTCAGAACCATGGTTTTCCCTTCTAGCTTTTTAGCTTTCTATTGGACCAAATTTCTTTTTGATAACTGATTGATTTTGACATGTGTGCTTTTATACTTGAACCAATGATGAAAAAGATATATTTTATAAATTGCTATTTGGTAAATAAAATGATAGAATGATGCGAAGTTCTGCGAATACAATGTTGATAGAATGCGCTAATTCGGCAACCTAAATATTAATGAGTACGCATGCGAAAAGTTCGATTTGTTTTCACCAATGTAAAAGTGAAAACATAAGATGCATGCTAACTTATGCATAAGATCCTTCAGAAAGCACAACTTATCATCACAATAATTTCTTTTTTCATTACAGCTCAACTCATCGTTAAAGGAAGGTGGTTGTTTTAAGTGGTTGAGTAGCAAAAATCGACTGAATAGCCTCGCGACCGAGGAAAAATAAGAGCTTGAGCAGGCTTTCTGACATTTTAGCCTGAATCTCAACGTATGCCCATATGCGCAAGTAGGCCTATAGGTTGCTTCTGTTTCTGTTGAAACTACTGCGAATGCTTGAAATGCTTCTCTGAAATGATAATGGGATAGTGACTCTATCTAATATTTTATTAATCTTGATTTCAAGAACGAAAGATGCTCTTAAAAATAGTGAGGACGGTCCCTGAGAGCGTAGGGGAGCACTTCAATATTATGGAGGGGACATCTGAGATTGTGTTGGGGTCCTTTAGGATTGTGAAAGTGCCCTTATATATGGTAAAAAGGGCTCTGGAAAATGTTGAAGGGTCCCTTTAGGATTTGAAAGGGGACCCCTTAGGATTGTGCAGGTACCTTTTCAGATTGTTAAGGGCCATTTCTGATTTTCAGATTATGGAGGGCCCTCTTTAGATGTCAAAGGAAGTCAATTCATTTATCGTCAAATATGACTCCAGTTTCTGACTCAGTGTGACCTCAGTCATATGTCAAACATCATGCCACTTTTTATCGGAGAAAATCGAACTTGGTCCTATGTATTGAAAAGTAGAGATACATTGATTGGCTATATGGCCTATTGCTTCTTGTTGAACAAATATTGATGAACGGATCAGCATATCCAATTCCATACTGAATGAAGATGCTATGAAATGCTTTCCCTTGAAACAGGTTATTTCTGCAACCAAAGATATATAAAGAGTAGGCCTAGATTTTCCCATTAACTGAAAGTTCAATGAAGAATCGCTGGGATGCCTGAAGGAATAAATACTGGGCACGCACAATATGTTTCAAGTGAATTTCAAATCGAAATGGAAGCAAAACAACTATAGCCATAATAACAGGTTGCAAAATTTTTCAAAAGGAATATGGAAATTGGTTCATGCGGTTATTAGTAGAGGTCAGCGACAGACTTTGGATGATTTGATTTCTTCAGTCGGTGGTACTGAAACTTCGGCTCATCTTTTCGTCAACCGCCTAGCCAGTAATGTTTTTGATGACAGAGATTATGAACTGAAACATAATGCAGTTGAACCTGACAATGATTTGATGCATGAAATGTTGACATTTCAGATCTCGATATGTACCCTTTTGCAGCGGTTATCAACAACGAAGTCCACGTGCATCGATGTTATAGGCCCTACCTACTAAGGGGTACCAAGAATTTGATGATTTCTTTAGTTTCATTTCGAAAACTGTTTTTGGCCTCTATAAAGCAAAGACAATTTGCGATAATTTGGGAAAATGTTATTGGATCTCTGATTACAAGAGGACATGAGTGCTTTATTAAATTGTTAGTGACTTGTGATCCACCTTGCAAGTGTCCGTTAATTGTTGAGTAATACTAAATGGATCGCTTCCTCTGCCTTTTTTTACGAACAAAGGAGTACCACAGGGATTAGTGTTTGGATCAGCTCTGTATTCCTTGTTCGTTGTTGACTTCTCGGTTACTGACATGCATGCGCTGCTCAATATGCTGATAGCTTTAATCTGATAGCACCGTCACCGAGATCAAGTAACAGTGAATCTCCTATTTTTATCGAGATTGACGATATTGAAAAATGTTAGGAGAATATGCTCTGCTTGAATAAAAGTAAATCAAAAGCTTTGTTTATATATATGGCAAAAAAAAATTATGGACATTTGAAGTCGCTCATTCAAATTGTGAGTGGAGTTAGTATTCTTGGTGCTACTACATATATTAACAATAGAATTACATGGGACGACCATGTTCGTGGTGGTTCGGAAGAGTAATAGTCGCTTTTATGTCCTCAGAAAGTTGAAATACTTTGAAAGTGATTCAAATGATTGGAAATGCATTAATTTCCTCAGTGTTAGAGTAGACTGCTCCTGTCTTCGTGGCCTTTCCTATTGGATTATCTTGAGAAGTCTTCAGGGTGGAAAATTGTGCTTACGAATTGATTTGTGATAATCACTCTTCTCAGATTGAGTAAATGGCTTTTCAATAAAGTTGCTTCCGACACCTGTCACCCTCTACATAGACACGTCACTTCTGATGCTATGTCAACCTACGAAGGCCTATCATTTCGTCGATCACTTGCTTTGTCTGAACCTTGGAAGCATTTTTATTACCGTTCATTTATTCCATTGCACCATAATATCATTATATTCGAAATCACCTTGTTAAAGCTGATGGTTGAAGAAATATCAGTAACAAAGTTATGCCATGTATTTACTTGCTGACTATGAGGATTCATGAACATATTAGAACGGACCTATCTTCTACCTTGACGCTTTCAAAAATACTTACATTATATGATATCGAATAATTGGATTTTTCTTTTTCTTAAAGGGCATGCGGCTACATATGTTCGTGGGCCATCCTATTTGACTTTCCGGTTTTTATTTTTGACAAGATTCCTTAGTACAATTTGTTTGTTAGTCAAACAATTTCTGCTAACTTTCAGTCAGGGACTCTGTGTTAAGAAGGTCAATCTTTATTAGTTTAATAACTGTCCCAACTGTCCCATGGTTAAAGGTGGTTTGGGGGAAATGCGCCAAGGTTCGATAACATATAAACAAAAAAAAACAGTGGCCTTACATTCTGCATCCATTTGTACCTACATCGATAGCTATTCTAAAATATATTTTGATTCGCAAAAGTGCTGCAAACTGTTAGCGTGATACTTTATGAAAGATTAGGTTTCGAATAATATCGACGTGTGTACATCATCTGTCGTTTCAGAGAGAAATCTTTGAGCTCTGCAGTAATCATACAGACAGCTTTTATTTACTTGTATGAGTATAGGATTCTACAAGAGAATTGTAATGGTTGATGCTTTCTTTCATGACAGTTACTTGTAACTTTGTGCTGGCTAAAGAAGATAAACATGGTGCTGAATAATAGTAGATTCTTGAGCAGATTTCAGTAGATTCTAAGCCAAGGCCTCCCTTTTCAGACTTCATTGACCTTCAGTTACGAATGAGGTTGTCAAACCAATATTAACTGAGTCTTCAAAAGTTCGGATGACGTCCGAATCAAATTCAGGAAGTTGACTCGATATACAGTAGGGGTACACTGTATGATATGATTCATTTTGATGAAGCGTCCATCAATTCGGAAGAGATTTAACGCAATTTGTGACCCTTGAAGATGTTTGATTGCTTTAAAAAGTCGTTTAAAAGTCTTTAAAACGCCTCATCTTCAGTTTGGACTCCAAGAGCTTCCATGTTCAGGACTCCTACAGTTGATATGGAGACATTCTGAGATAACTGTTACTGTAAAGGTCACATTTGTCCACATTCGTTTTAAGACATTCCATGATGACAGTTTTCTTGCCACAAGGGATTCCATCGTCTAAGAACTACAAGTTGAAAAGTAAACCCAACATATCGGTTAGAGAATTAGCTAAACGATTTAACCTCAGTTTAAAAAGAAAGCTATTTCACGGGTCTCCATGTTGTACACCCGAAGCGGAAGAAAAATCTGTAGAATGCCACAAATTAGGATCATAGAGCAAGTACATGCAGGTGGAATAGCAAGTCACTGTTGATTGCATCTCCAATGTGATAGCAGTTTCGATTTCGTTAAATTAACTCTTGTTGTTATCTTGTACCACATGTGAGATGTGTATTTTCACTGCTTTGGAGAAATTACCAAGGAAATGACTATCATGTTAGCAAAACTGAGGAAATTATACTTTTTTGCAAATCCTTCGAGTTGCTGATCACTTCAGAGAGATAATGTTGTTTAATTTACTTCGATAGAAGTGACTTTTACTTTAAGACTCCGTGATAAATAGGATTATGTTCTTGCGTTTGTCATGTCACAACTTTTCTGATACTGAAGGAAAAAAGTAATCAAAGAAAGTTGTCATAATTGACTTATAACATATGCTGAATCGCTGGTATGCAGAATGTAGACACAGGTTTAATTTGCGGAAATTTGCGGTTTTTTAAAATCAGTCAAATGTTTTTTTAGACCTCAAGAACGAAGCCTCCGTACAAATGGAATCCCTAGATATGAAAATTTTCACTGTATACGGATATTTTTTGAGTTGACACTCTGCCTACCATTTACGTATTCTGTGATAGGGATTGTGTTTATAACACCATAAAATCCATGGTAGTAGTTCTGGCATTGTTTTCGAGCATTTTTCTTAAACACATTGTCGAGAAATCATATTGATGAGAATAACACTGTCTTTGCAATACCAATGAGAATCAATAATACCGCGCATTTTTTAAAGAATTCTCTCCACTCCGCCAGGACATGCTACTCCGAATTGATGACCGTCAAATATTGATCTGACCGCATGCGCATGTACTGTGTATAAGTATTTCCAAGCCAGTGGATAAAAGACTTCACTAACACTAGTTGGTTGTGTTTCAAAAGGTTGTCAGCAAATACAGCCTACTGCTGCAAAGAGCTCCGCAACATCCTCACATGCTTGATCAGAGATAAATAAATTTTCATTGGCGAAGTGTTGGTTCAGAAGCTAGCAGGTAATGATCCATGAGAAGCCCTAAGAAGAGGCTCCACTCACAGTCCGAATGTTCCTCAGGATGTACCTTTGAGGAATGTGGACAATCCTGCTCGGATTTCAACATCTGAGGAATGGGAATATAACAAGTCACTGCAGGTGGTTTATGGAGGATCACACTGAATATGTTTCTGTTCTAATATTCTCCAGTCCTTTGCGGAATTCGGGGCAATGACTTAACTGTTAAGTATTCGAAATGCCTTAGCGTAAAATCCTTCTTCTGCGCATGCGATCGCTGCCTTACGTACATTTTCTTGGATGGAACTGCAGTCGTCGGATTTAACCGATGATTTACCTCTGATGCAGCATTCCAAGATTTGCATTGCAACATGCTTCTTTCTACAAACTTCAGCGATCTCCTAAAGTCCATCGTTCACGTGGGCTGACAATGTCAAGTCGATTTTTATGGTGTCGTCCGGCAGCACACAATTTGAGCTGTGAAGTATGTGAAATGTTCAACGGCATGACACACAACCGCTTGATTCACAGCTCCTTAAAAGGTTTCTTGGATTTAGAATAGACTTCATCTGTCTGAAGATCCGTCTGTCACTTACTGACAGTACAACACCACTGGGAAGTCTTACTTGAACCCTGAGATGAAGGATTGGTCCCTTGGATATTCAGTTAGAATACAAGGTACAGCTGTGGGTACTTATGGGTTATCCCCCTACGTTTTCAAATTTGTCTAAAATCCGTAAAAGTGAATCAACCGTCGCAAAACTTCAGATACACGTATTTGAGTATATTTTCTACCCATATACAAAAAATCATGCAGATTGGACAAGTACTTTTTGAATTAGAGACGACAATTTGAAGTGTAGCGATGTCAGCAGGTTGATCTGACTTAGTCTGTTTGACGCATTATTGTTATTCGCGTGTGTATTGTACTCTTTCCGTCTTCGTCTCATCCACTGTTATTTGAAATCTTCCCACGGCCAATACCCCACCACACCTTTCTAAAGTTAGGCACATTAATGAAAAGAATGTGGTCTGGGTCATTATCACTTCAACAGTTGTCGCGACATGACTTTGTTGACTTAGTGCTATCTGCTCAGACGATGAGGTCGGACAAAGTCAGTTCAAGCTGCAGACATCGCTACACTTCACGTTATCGTCTCTAATTCAAAAAGTACTTGTCCGATTTGCATAAAATTCTGCATGTGGGTAGAAAATATACTCAAATACGTGTATCTGAAGTTTTGCGATTCATTTTTACGGATTTTAGACAAACTTGGAAACGTGGGTGGGAGATAACCCATAAGTACCCAGCTGTGATCATGAACTTCGTGGTATTTTTGTCTACAGACAAATGGCTAGCAGTTATCTAATTCTGAGGCTGTAAATGCTCTACAAGTCAGATAAGAGGAATTTGCACACTTAAAGTTTTTGCGTAGTGAGACTGCCCTTAGGAGCAAGAGAAGATCGTTAACGATGCAAAACTCGGGTGTCAACAACAGAAATGTGTGGGAAGGGGGGAAGAATAGAAGTACCCAGACTTATTCAAGATGTATCCTCCGCATCCATCATTTAATGATGCAGTCCTATTACTATGAACTTATAAACCGAAGTGAAACATTACCCGCTCATTAGAAGCTTCTCTTTAATATAATGATAAAAGATATCATACATAATTAGCATTACTTACTTTGCTTTATGGGGCATCAGTGACGGCTCGTGACATTTGGTCCAGGTGAGGCACAAATGTAAAATTCTTACAAAATCATAGGCAACAGTCTAAAATGATCCTATTTTGGAAATGAGAAGCATTCAGTGGCGTATCCAAAAATTCCTCCAGAGGGGCCACAAATCATATTCATTCGAAACTATGGTCTTACAATAGTAAATTACTGCAAGCTTATTTTACTGAATTGAATTGAATTACATCTAATTTGATTTATTCTATGCAAACGTATATGCTGATATATGGTATATTTATACTATTTATGATACTGATAGTGTATTCCGTAATCAGATATTTTGCAAAAAATATAAAGAAACAACTTCGCCAAAATTTTAAAAATTTTGGCAGTTCTACAAGTCAAATTATAATTCATATCTCCCGATTACAAATGAAACACAAATGGGTTTGTAGAATCTGTTCTCACAAAAAATTGACTCGCTTACTCCGCAAAGTTACCATTGATTTGAATGTCCCGGTTGATGTAGAGATTGGCTAATCCATTCAGTCGCTCTTCTCCCATGCTCGATCGCAAGTAGCTTTTCAGATGCTTTAAAGCACTGAATGATCGTTCTCCCATAGCGTTCGTTACAGGGATTGTTGCAAAAATCTTTAACAGGTCTAAACTATGCCTTGCGGTTCGCGCTCGACTTTACTTAATGTGCAATAACTATTAGTTAAAAAAGACAGCAAGTTGAAGGAATACTTGTTAAAAAGTAGGCTGTCAAAAACTCAGTAGACATATGCTGTTATGTATCTAAGTGTTCATCATCCTCCATCCCTACTAATAATTCCTGAGGGTGGCCCTCCCTAAGTACGCCACTGGAAGCATTGTATATGTTAACTAGATGTTATGCATGCACATGTCTATCATTCAGGCTTTGAATAAACATCATAAATATAGTTTACTAGGAATTATTCCAAGCTCCGTTCAATGCTGTTCTCTGTAGTCTGTAAATCTCATGTACCGACCGGTATTGTATGCTCATTTATGGACTAAACGCTGATGCTAACATCACATCACACTCTCAGTAAAAGGGGGCGCTGCTTTGCACTGACGGTTAACCAATCAGAAGCGTTAGGGCTCCCTTTCGAGTGCCCATTGTCTGAGGTATTCATCGCGTGTTAATTATTTCTACTCGCTCAGATCGTGAAATGAACTACGCTAGAGTTATCTTAATCTCGATGTTTGGGCGCGCCCATCAGTCTTGAAGACAAATAATGAATTTCGCAAGCGTTATTGTCGTTCAAAGACCTAGATGTATGAATATAGATGAAATTTATGATCAAGAAATACAGTCCACTACTGATGCTGCAGGTTATTTAACTTATAGGCTACAACATCTCAATAGGTGGGGAACCTGCCCAAAAGGACGACCCGCCACTGTGCGACATATTCCTTGTTGAACTTCAAGTGACCCCGTTGGAGATTGTGCGCCACAACTAGGGTTTTCGCATTGAAATCTCGCATTGAAACCTGGTATGTGATTTTCAAATCGAAATGCAAATACCGCGACTAATGTAGCGTCTGGTAAAAGACGCGATAATGTATAATAATCGCCTCAAAATTTCATTAAATATAAGTGCGATTGTGTGCATAACCCTCTCTCTCTTCCTCTCAACTGCCTGAACATAGTTTTATTTGCTGATATCAATGAAAATAAATAATTTTTGGCATTCTGTACAAAGATACGCTAAAATTAATTCTAGGATATGATAAAAATGTATGAATAAGTAATGTACACTTGCAGGTAATTATAAGACTATCGTGTCTGATGTATTCTTGATAGTTTAGGTCTAATATTGATAATGAAAAAGGAAAAGGTTTCAAATATTGCAATTTGCAACAATGAAGCACCGTACTCTAATCTTCATTGTTACTTCTTTGTTACTTCTTCTTCATACAGCCTAACTGCATAAAGACAGATATTAGCGAATCCCAGGATCCCGGAATCCTGAATCCCGTAAAAATACGATCATCCACAACTTGCAATCACATGTCGTCCTGCTCAGCTGTGGAACGCTGTGTTCTAACCACTTCGTAATGTCATTGATGTACTTAAAGTATTGGGTTCTTGATCTCCCCCTGCGTCGGCTGCTTGCCATGCTGCCATGTGAAACCACTCACCACGTCAGTTGATTCTCGTCCTTCTCTGCACTGATGTCCGTAGAAGGATAGCTTCTTCCGAATAAGTTCCAGGGGAGTTGTGGCGAGTTGTTCAAAGATGCTGGTGTTAGTCTAGTGTTCCCTATAGCTGATGCGTAGCATTATTCGCTAGTTTTATCGGTTTTATGAGACACAAACATAAATTAAGTTCTTCATCAATTTTCAACTTTAGTTCAGCCATCCTCTACTTACCATTTGCAGGTCGAATAGTAACAAGAACTCGAAGATTTCTTTTCAGTTCTTTTATCAATTGCATGATCATAAAAGCGGCATTGACTTCACCGATAAGAAAGTATTTTTCGTTCCATCATCCATCCAAACTGTGGTATTCTGTTGTTTGATGTGGACTTGCCGCGATATTTTCATGAGATATTTTCTTGATGTGCTCGCGAAGAAGCCGTTTATTAAGGATTTGAATTCATGTAAGCACTCATAGTAAGCATTTTTCCGTCTGTGACATCTTCCTTGCTTAAGTGGTGGGTACCTCAGCAGGATCATATGATGATGTAAATATCGAACGGTAGATCAGAAGCATCGTCATCGGATCGAAGTCCTTTATCATCCGTTGCCGGGTCGGTTGCACACCTCAACGAAATCTTCTCCACAACGGGTCAGAATTAACCGTGAAACAGATCTTAGAACGGAATGTGTCGGGTCGTCGAAGGATACGGCTTAGGTGGACAAATTGCTTGATAAGTATTACAGTGGTTGATTAGATTTTTTTTTGAATGAAAATAATCTATGGAAAGCAATCGTAGTATGGATTTAGTCAAAGATATTTGTTAAATCGTGTCAAATGAAAGTGACAAAATTGAAATTTCATCAACATCAATTTCATTTGATTGGGAGATTTAATTAAATTAATCAATGGACACTTTGCCACTAAATTTATTTGAAAGCGTTTTCAAAAAGAATGTATGTTCCTCTCGATTGACGATGTTGCATATCGTAACATCATACTACGAGTGTACATGTGGGCTACTTAGCGCGACATCACCAATCAGTGATAGCCATAACATTTGCTGTCATTACAATGGACGTTATATTTTCAAGCTATGAAATTGTGAATTAAAATTCATTGAGCTGTAAATTGATTATTTGCAATATTGATTGATTTGCCATAGACCTACTAATAATTGTAGGAGAAACAACCTTCTCGATTTGAATTAGAACTTGCGAAACGCTGTCGTTTAGAGCAGCGAATCATGTGATAGCAAATAACAACTAAAGAAGTGGTCAAAAGTTACTGTTTGATCTCATGCGCTAAAGGTATCAGACAGAAAGCTCAACGCTCACGCTTTTTTAAGTACGCTAGATATCTGTTATGATGAACTTGATCGTTATTTGGTGAGCAAGATAATGAAATACATACTTTACATTAGGAATGTTTCACTAACAAAAACGGTAACATAAAGCCAACTACGTCTGCTGAATATCATGCAGCTTCATCGTTCTCGTATATTACTCGGTCGCAAGCCATTTGTGATTGAGAAGCATGATGCGTGATAAATTAACTTGTCCAATATCGCTGGAGATTTGTCCAAAAGACATTACGTGATGAAATGATCTCTTAAATTCTTTAGTTGGTGACTTTTCTTCAATTTTTAGTATTAATTTACTGTTTCCTTTATAGATAGCGACGTTATTTTATTCTTTTAAAATAAGTAATGCAGTCGTTGACTGGGGTAAGTAGCTTTCTGTTATGTTTGATCGAAGTTCAATTTTCACAAAACTTGTCGTCAAAACAATCCTTTTGGTTTCAAAAATAGCGAAGAAATAATCGATTTTGTACCATTGAATTTAAATCGTGCATGGAAATGCACTTCTAGAAGTATTTGCAATTTCCTTTAATTTGGTAATTGCAAGACCATTTGTAATAAATTCATTTAGGGTTTCAATTGCGTACTCGTACTTCATTGTTTATAGGACATGATTGGCCTGATTAAGGCAAGCAAAAGGACCGTGTGATTAATCTTCGCTTGTCGTGGTAATCGTGTGACTCACACACAGAGCTGGATTTCTCATCAAACTGCTGACTCTGCGTTGACCTGTGTCTCAACTTTCATCTTAACTGTATTAACTGCTTTGCTGCAATATTTCACTTGCTGGATTACCTTTGACAAGATCAGTGGGAAAGTGTCAGGTTAATTCTAGATGTATTTCTCTTCCCATCTTCAATGAATATCACGATGACTACGAAAGCATTCTGTGAGTTTTTCATTTATGAAGTTACGAGCAGGAAAAATTGTCGAGTATTCGCACAAGATGCAGCAGTCAGTCCTTCCGCTAGTCTGCGTAAAACTGAAAGCAAAATTTGTCCTGTTGAGATCAGCCCAAGGAACATAGGAGCACACTTTCGGCGGGTGATAGTGGATCCGTGCTCAGGAACGCAAGAATTTCGTACTAGAGACCTACTGTGGTTTTCCTTAAAGTTGTGGTAGCAAGTAAATCAGTAAATTAATGATCACACGTGCGTGACTTGATGGACACACGGTATAATTTGATTTTCAGTTAATTTAAGCAAATGATTTTCTCTATCCATTAGACCCATTTCTCATTTTGTAGAAATCCATTAATAGCTACGTCCGTTATCAAATGGTAATGAGAGACCCACAATACTGAAGCAATCATGTTTTGACGTTACATATCATAAACTATTTCAGAGGCCAAAATCTTTCTCGACAGTCGAGTGTTCTTTGTTAGTATACTATTCCATAATGTTTCTGACAGTTCTAAAGTTCTTATGAACTTATAGTTTGGTTTCAATTTTGTTTGAATTTGTGTCACATTTGTTTTTAACGAGTATTGTTCCCATTTGATGCTTGTTATTTTGAATGATAGTTTTGATTCATGCACTGATCCTCATGGTCTGAACGTACATATCCTCATATAGACTGACGGGAATCACCAAATGTTTCTAATATCGAAGCGTTTTCTTATATTAATATTAAGCTGATTTGTTATTTCTTGATGGAGTATAATAGATAACAATAACAAAATGAGGAACCCACTATTGTACTGAATTGAAAGGAAGAACAACAGATAGTGAAAGTTTTAGGATATATACCAATTTCGATTCATCAGATTTAACTGCCTTTCCATTCAGCTCTTAGAATTTTAGCAACATTTTTGAAGCTTTATTAATAATACGCCTCAAACTTATATATTTGCAAATACTTGAAAAGTATGCATAAACGGTCGCTGTGAAAAGATGAACATCGGTTTAATTTTATAATCCTTTTATCTTTCATTGATGTCAATAGTTGCAGAGAAAGTAACTATCGAATTGGCTTGTCATAAAGACCTAGGATAACAAATCATCTTCGTGCATCTTACTGATTTAGATATAATGACTTTCAGAATTCGTGCGCAGACATAAAACGATCAGATTACAATCATCAGTGTTAAAATCTTCGATGTAGGTATGATCTATTTTGTGAATGAAATTTGTATTAACCTCCATTGAATTTTGTCGCATTTGTTACGCAATTTCTCAAAAGCAATTTAATGATAAAGATGGACTGGAAAGGGCTCCCACCCATGCTCTTCAAAAATTTTACTTGGAACCGGTCGACTTTCGATCTTTAAAATAAAATTTTTCTGATCAGGGTTGACTAGATATGCATGGAGAGATGACAGTTGCCGTTTAACGGCATGACTATCATTCAACGCTATCTAGTAGTCAGTAATTGATTGTAGGAATTGCTCATACTCGATTTTTAGGTTCTCTTCTCGCCGAAATAGGAACAGCAATGTCCCTCCAAATAACATTGATACATGAAAATGCAGCATGAGCTTCCCATTGTTGCTGAATAAGCAGGTTTGTCAGGCAATATTCGAATTGTCATTCTTTTATGAAAGCTGAACTTCTCCAATTCCAAATTAGACGGCCTTAATTGTATAACTAAGGCCGTCTAATTTGCTATGTAATACCATTGAGGTAGGAGCATTTCACCGTCCATCTTCACGTTCCCAGTGAAAATGGCTTTCAGGAGATTCCTATGGTTCACAATTTGGACTGGTAGACATCTCAAGCTTGTAGAAAATTATCATAGATTTGAATCTTTTACAAATCAAAATCTTGGATTTTTAGTGTCATAGTCTTTAGGTTCAGTAACTATGCATGCATTGCCCTTCAAATGATCAGCATAAATCGTCCGGCGCTACGCACCGACGATTTAGGCTGTCATTTGAAAGATGACATATCAATCATGCCTAGATTTTGAAAGCATCAATGAGTCGTACAGCCAAGGCCGCAAGCGGCCGAGCCTGTATGGATCATTGATACCTGAAAAAGCTAGGCATAATTGCTACTGTAGTGAATTCTTGCTATGATTAATGCACATGTAGAAGTCTGTGAAAGTTTCTGACTACATGCATAGACAGTGGTCTTAAATTCAGAAGCCGGCAACAAAGACGATTGTAGTGAATGCTATGCGGCATTATTTCATTTTTGGACATTTTAGGATATAAAAATTTTCTTTCAAATCATATTTTGTACCTATTGAAAATGAACTAGTCATTAGCTTTTTTTTAACTTTGTTTCCTTGACGCACTTGAATTGATGCCTGCCCAGAGCCGGCAACAGTCGTCGTTGTTGCCGGCTGCTGAAACAAAAACCACTATCTATGTATGTAGCCAGAAACTTTCAGACCTCTACATGTGCATGAATCATAGCACGCATTCACTACAATAGTAATCATGCCTAGCTTTTTCAAGCATCAATGATCCTTACACGACTTGTACGACTTGCTACACGATCCTTGTACGACTCATTGATGCTTTCAAAATCTAGGCATGATAGATACATTTTTGCCAGCTCTGGGACGGCATCAATGAAATAATGCCGCATGGCATTCACTACAGTATACAATATCTTCATTAAGTACATTCATTTTCAACCTGAGTTTTGTATTGTACTACGCGTTACCATGCAACGATGCTGTGCATGAAAATTTCGTGTTCCCGTTAACCATCGGTATAAGTTTTGTCTTATAAACGCATTCAATATCCTTCTAAATAATAAAATTTTGTACAATGCTTTTTCCACAAATATACTGCTCCTCAAATGGCATGACGTCATGCTGATAGGTTAGGGGTCAGCTTTCATACACAAGCAACTTCCACCAAGTTAGGACTAGTGCTCTATGTTTAGAAGAAACTCGAACCTTCGATCTTGTGCACCCCCATACTGAAGTAGTATCCCGCGAACTGGGTATATCTGTGCATAGATGTTTAAAGTACTAACTTGCTAATGGCAAATCTCAAATTCACCCGGGCATGGCAACAACTTTAAATAGGGAGTTGTGTCGTTGTTGAGAGATGTGAACTAGGCGTGCTGATGATTCCGTATTTTGGATAATATGGCAGCTGTTCAGGTCTTTTCAACTGAGGATGCAACTCAATATCTAATTATTCTATTAACACAAGTAGGAGGAGGCTCTAGAAACTGACAACTATTTATTGAAGTGGTTTAGAACGTCATCAGACAGCATCTGCTAATGATTATCGAGTTTTCTCTGTATCACTATCACATTGATTCGTTCATAAATAATTGTATAGCCAACAGAAGTGAATAAATGCTAGTACATATTTTTGACTGCTACTTTCCATATTCAGATTACAAACTTGGAGTTGTCTCTCCCAGTTCTTTTATCATTTAACCTGAGAGCATGAACATTGACAAGCGTTGTTCCTCAGCGGAAAATCACATAGAAACATAGAGAAGATGGAGAAGAAGAAAGGAACTAGGAAAACACCAAAATTGGAACTTTTGATGACAGTAATACATTTTGGAATAGAACTGTTATCGAAAGTCCAAGAAGATTACGAAATATGTCATTATCTGTCCTGGACGGATCTGATGTCGACTAGTGACATATTTTCTATTGATGACCAACCCTACTTTTCAACGAAAGCCGCTGTTAATTTTGCGAGGCGAAGAAGCGTCGCATCAGTGCAAATTCCTTAAATAGGACATTTTGTTACTCGGTTGGCAATCACAAGGTTATTTCCAATTTGACTTTGTTACAATTCGATTAAACATTAAGTCATGTCATTCTTATCCAATAATTGCTTGTCAGGGACTATTACTACGTGTGATTAGGAATTCAAATAGTCTCTTTCTTCTGATTCCTCTGATTCCCATTATAAAACAGAACCAGACCAAAGAAATGCGAATCGAAATGTTAATTTTTACACAGCGATGCAGTCCAGAATGCCAGGCGTATGCAGTTTTCTGACATGCATCCCGTAGAAATCAACAAATATTCATAGAAATGCTCGTGAGAGTCATCAGCAAGAGCTTGGTCATGATATTCGAGTTTCCACCACATCCTAGATGCTGATGCCGTTTCTTGCAAGTAATCTTCAGAGAAATAATGGAAGCTTTGAAGTCTTAGGTCCTATTTAAATAGAAATTCAGCAGCTGAAACTTTCAACTTTACGTATAAATGGTAGTGAGCCTTTGATTATCTAATGAAACCTCTCTCAGTGGACTGTCTGTGGGACCCCAAGATGGCCAGATTCGAGCAGTGTTTAGGAGAAAAGGTTTCATTACAATGCCTCCTGGAAACATAAAATCAGTTGTATAGCATTGTATTGATGCCAATTTATTGATTGAATGAAAACCTGATGAAAGCGCAGTCACGGAATGTTACTAAACATGTTTCTGCGTGTAGTCGTCTCTCAATGAATTTCTGGTTATTCAGGAATGTAGAGAAGTTGTATAACTTGCAACTGTCTCGCATCAATAATCTTGAGCTGCAAATGTATTGATAATGTGAAGGTGAGATAGCTCACTACGCTGATGCTTATACAGAAATACATCTATTGTGATATTCAGTTGCATGACTGGAATTATATCACCTATCATTTCGATGGAAGTATTACTGTTTAGATATCGTTCATCATTGCTAGGGAGTTTTACCGAATTCGGGAATTTTCTACTGCTGTTAGTGGAAGAGATTTTAATTCGATTTCTATGTGGTCAGCTGACATCTGATAATTATAGTTTTGGCAACACTTGTGTTCGTAAATGTTTATATTATAGCTTTGATCATAAAAGACATCCCTTCTGTTTCCCATCAGACTCGCACTCATGATATTTACTCATCTCTCAAACTAGAGTCAGGTGACTAGAAGAAAATATGATTCGTCTGTGAACTCATTTTATTTGCTATTTTTCCGTGAAATCCATGCTCTCAATATGCGTCATCATTTATCTCATTTACAAAACAAAGCACTCAAACATCTGAGTCTACATGTTCACTGCATTCGCACTCCATGTAAAATTCCTGACGTCAAAGTGCATAAAGTCACACACGTCAGATATGAATCACATATTACTTGAGCAATGCTTGATGTGTTTTTTCAATTTGTCTTCGAGAAAACTCATATTCGACAATATTCTTAGGTACATGAAGAGCTTCCTATATATCACAGGTATTTTTAGATATTGGTTGAATTCACCAATATTATGTTTTCATGAAGCTACCGCATGTTCGCTGATCGGTTGCTATAATTGATGATGTTCCAACCGAGCAATGATATCCATTACTTTTACGCACGGTCTACATCTATGTAAAAGTTACCTTTATCAGAAATTCGAATTTCGCTACACCAGGCCCAGGCACCAAAGAATTATTTTAAGATTTTGTTACTGTGAGACCAAACCTGAACATTCAAATCCCTTTTTTTAACTCAAGGACATCGAATATCGTCAGAAGATTGAAGTGGATGAATGTTTTGTAAGCGGTAGATATAGTTTACATAAACAACTTTCAACTTGCCAATTGGCAAATACCAGTTCTTCCTGGTGTAGGCCTAAATTGGAGGTATCCGCATATCTGAGCTATTTGAGCATGAAATTCCTTGGCAGCCATATGCAAGGACTGGTCCTTCATTCCACTGCTGGATGAAGGACTCTACACGATGTCGCTCACCTCGTCGGTCTTGTGCTTCTCGCATCCATGTTTTTCCTGCCACTTTAGTTAGACTGTCTTCCCAACGCGTTCTCTGTCGTCCTCTTCTTCTTTTGCTGTCTCTCGGATACCATCCCGTTACCGATTTTGTCCAGCGCCCATCTTGTCTTCTTTCCACATGTCCAGCCCAGCTCCATTTCAATTTTGCTGCAGTTTTCAGGACGTCACTTACTCCTGTCTGCTGTCTAATCCATGTGTCCCTCTTCTATCTCGTCTTGTAATCTTAAGGACTTGTTAGTTCGGCTCAAAAAGCCCAAATCAGATTGTCATAAGTAAAATGACTGAAACAGGTGATGGACTGGACAGAAAGCTGCTTTTTGTTTCTCTATCCTAGCTGCGGTTACGGCTGCCAAAGTATTTCCTGTTGAAAATGTATAAGTATTTACCATTTCCATCTTCAAGACTTGAGTGGTCTCTTACTCGAATGTATCGTCCAAAATTCGCAATTAATCTCTACTGCTGAAGGACATTCATTTCTAATATCATTGAACTGTTAATAGCCACCTCAGCAGAGCTTGGATTCCATCGCATCTATTTCATTGAACTTCTTGCTGCTACTACTTACGGTTGTGAATAATCCTAGGCAGCATTGTATCGAGCAAATGTTCCGAAAGTTCTATGCTAGGTTGCCATAAGGTGTAAAAATTGATTCAAACTCAAGAGTTTATTCGTAAAACTGCCTAGTCAAGCGAAATATCTCCACAGATCTGTAAAATCCCTCTCTTGAGAAGAGTCAGTTGGGTGATGAATTGGATCGTACGCGCAGACTCTCATTCTGAAAGCGGTTAGTCATCATTCTTACTGACAATGTATTATTTTTGACGCCATTGATCTTTCTCTATTGTTGCTTGACGAAGTGGAACTTTCCTATCAAGACAGACAGTCAGTTGAATCTCAAGATATTGCTGCCCAATGGTGATAATACACAGTCCGTTGTTTCGACCGCTAATCAAGTGGTTTGTCGATTGAAAAATGGATAATCAACTACTTTGTAACAGTACAGTGTGCATGTTGCATCTTGTTCTTTTCCATATCTGTAGATTCAATCCATCCTGTTTGCTCTAATGCAAGTCTGATCAAATATGCTGATGACTTGTTATTTTTGCATTCTTATGATGATAAATAGCAGACTGAGTGGAATAATATTGTGAGCTGGTCAAATTCCATACAACTTTCGCTCAATGTTGATAAATGACATGTTTTTGATGTCATTACAAGATACGGTCTGTCAACTAAACTCATTGCAGTTGATGATGTTTCATTCCCTAGAAGTGTCGAATCTATGAAGTTCCTTGGCATTTGGTTTTCTACTAAAAATGGAATAATCACATTGATTATGTTATAAACAAAGTGTGTAGACGTTTCTACATCATCCGTAGGAAGAGCTCATTGCCCAAAAACTCAGCTATTTCAATGTTATGTTGCTTTCATTCGTTCTGTTATGCTTTATGCATATCCGTCTTTTTGCAATTTACCCAAGTATCTTATGAACAAATTGTTAAGTGTGGAACGTTGCCTTCATCGTATCATGGATATTCCATTTTCCCATTCCAACTCACTTGATACGATTGGTAATCGAAGTTGTGAAAAATTATTGTATGATAATGTTCAAAACGCGAACCATCCCCTTCGTGAGATGTTTCTGGTCAAACCAAGTGGTCGCACAAATCGAAATTGTCTTTCTTTTCGTCGTCCGTTTTCTAGAACTAAGCGATTTAGCATGTCGTTTACTAAATTTTGTAAATAATCTTTTTATTAAATTATCTCTTTGTTGGTGCCCATTGATATAATGTTATAATTAAAGGATTCATGATTTTATACGGTGTTGAGATGAAAACATCATTTATATTGCTCGGCGCTTCGTCCGTTCTTTAAAGAGCAATACACGGAACTGCATCGTGGCTGCAGGAAATCGCGGTCTGACAAAAGCTCACAAACGACTGACAGTGACACATTGCATAGACGGGAATGACACGTGATAAAAACATTACAGTAAGACACAGCGATTGACAACCTAGTGTAAAAACTCATGTGCAAATCAAGAATAAAGAATCGAATAAGTTAAAAGATAATTAAATTGAAGTACATAAGAAAAGTAACATGAGAGAAGGTAGCGGAAAGAAAATGAGGAAGAAGGAGAAAAAGAAGGAAAACAAAATATATAAAATCATAAATAAAGAATTACAAAATGGTGCTGAGAAAAATTCGCTCTTTCTGCATGTATAAAGATGGACGAAGCCATTTAATCGCAACACCTTCGACCAAAAATAGTTCAAATATAATATAATAATCTTTTTACTGTATCGCCTTTATTTCCCGTCGATCCGATGCCATTGTATTGTATTTCTTCTGATCTTTTATGTTCTGTAATCGTGACTGTGTAATGTGCTTACCGGATTGTATAATTGTGAGACAACAATAAACAGATTCATCAGGTAGGGAAATCATTGATTAGCAGCAGTGGAATTCCACGTGCGAGCTAAGAAAGTTATAGATCAAGAGAACTGTTCTAGCGAATTGCAAATTGCAGGCTTGCGTAATATTAGTCCGGTAGCCAGAACGCGTTTCTGCAGGGAACGAGACCGAAAGTGAGACTTTCACAGAATGATTTACACCATTTGCCTACTACGAATCTGAACGTTTGCCGAGTTCTAGTAAGCTCCTCTTCTTGTCAGACAGGATGAAAGAAAAACACATGTAAATCCAATGGGACGCAGATTGCAATTTTTGGCTAAAATGAAATTTTGTATGTTTTCTCTGATTCAATGAAAAGTACTAAGCCCAGAGTCATAATTTTTGGCATGGAATGTCTTCAGGTCATTTCCTTTCATGTTCATAAAAGGAGTGTCTATAAAGCTAAACGCATTTAGATTTGGCGAGCCTCTTAATGTCGGCAAATACAAACATTTTTAGCAACTCCTTATTCCACAATATCAACCACATTCATCGCATACACTGGACTAAGATGCATGATAAAAGACATGCACATCATAGGACAATGAGCTGAAGACATTCCATGCTCAAAAACAAAATTATGACTTTGGGCCTTAGTACTTTTTGTTTTAATCAGATGAAAAACATAATACAAAATTTCATTTTAACCAAAAACTGCAATTCTTCGTCCATTGGATATTACATTTTTTTTTGTTTTTGTTTGAGGTTTTTGTGTTTGGTTTAGTGTTGTTGTTGTTTGAAGGTGTACTTGTTGTATTGTTTTTGTGGTTTTATGTGTTTGGTTTGTTACATGTTTTTGGTTATTTTTGTTTATTATTTTTGTTTTTTTGGTTTCTTGTTTTGTTTTGTTTGGTTGGTTGTATTTGGGGTTTGTTTTTATTTTGTGGGTTGGTTGTGTGTTTTTTTTTATATGGTTTATTTGTTCCGTTTGTGTTTGGTGTTGTTTTTGTGGTGTTTTATGTTTTTTTGTAGTGTTGTTTTTGTGTGATTTTTTGTATGTTTTGGTGTTTTTGGGTTTTTTCTTTTTTGTGTTATTTTTTGTGAGTTTATGTTTTTTGTTTTTTTTACAACATTGGGGTTAGTTTTTGTTTTGAGGTGTTTTTTGGTTTTGTATGTTTTTACTTGTTTTGTGGTGTTTTGTATTTTTTTAGTTTATTTTTTTTATTTTTTTCTTTGTGTTTTTCGTTGTTTTGAGTTTTTATTTTTTATTGTGTGGTTTTTTGTGTTAATGTTTTGGTTTCGCGGGTTATTATTTTTTGTTGTTTTATGGTGTGTTTCTCGTGTGGTGTTGGTATTTTTGTCATTTTTATTTGTGTTTTTTTATGTTTGTATTTTTTGGTTTTTTTATAATTTATTATGGTTTATTCTATATTTGTTTTTTGTTTTTTTTTTTGTTTTGATTTTTTTATTTTGTTTTTGTTGTTTTGATTTGTTTTTGTGTTTACAGGAGTGTTTTATTTTACATGTGTGATATTTTAAGTGGGTTTTTTTTGTTGGTTGGTTTTTTTTTTTTTTGAATTTTTATTTGTTGTTGGCAGTTTGTTTATGTAAATTTGGTGTTATTTTTTTGTTTTTTTTTGATAGGTGTATTTATTTTGTGTTTTTATTTGTTTTTTTATTTGGTTTTTTTTTTTTTTTGCTCTTTGTTTTTTTTAATTTGTGTTTTTTTTTTTGTTTAGTTTATTTTTTTTTTTTATTTTTTTTTTTTTTTGTTGTGTTGTTTTTTTATTGTTTTTTTTTTTTTTTTGGTTGGTTTTTGGTTTGTTTTCATGTGGTTTTTGTGGGTGTTTGTTGGTTTTGGTGTTGGGGTTTGGTTATTTTAAAGGGTGTACAAAGGGGATTGTTTTGTGTTTTTGGGTGGGGGTGTTTTTGGGTGTTTTGGCTGAGTTTTGGTTTTATTGCTTTGTTTTTTTTTTTTATGTTTTGTTTTTGGTGTGTAAGGTTTTTTTTGTTGGTGTTTAATTTTTTTTTTTGTTTGAGTTTGTTGTTTTTTTTATTAATGGGTTACATGTGTATTTTTTTATCTTTGTTATTTTTTATTTTTTTTTATTTTTTTTAGCTTTATTTTTTTTTTTTAATGTTTTTATTTTTTTTTTTGTTTTTTTTATTTTTTTGAGTTTTTTTTTTGTTTTTTTTTTACATGTTGTTGTTGTTTTTGTTTATGTTTTTGTTTATTTTATTTGTTTATTGTTTTTATTTTTTTTTTAGGTTGTTTACTTTTGGTTTTTTTTTTTTTTTATTTTTTATTTTATTTTTATGTTTTTTTTTTTTTTTTTTATTTTTTTTTTTACTTTTTTTAATGAGTTGTTTTGTTTTTTTTTTTATTTTTGTTTTGATTTTTTTTGTTTTTTTTAAATATTTTTTGGTTTTTTTTTAATCTATTTTTTATTATATGTTTTTTTTTTAATGTGTTTTTCTTTGATCTGTCTGACAAGAAGAGGAGGAACTCACTAGAACTCGGCAGACGTGCAGATTCGTAGTAGGCATAGGGTGTACATCATTCTATTGAAAGTCTCACTTTCGGCCTCGTTCCCTGCAGAAACTCGTTCTGGCTGCCGGACTATATTGGCTGCCACCCATCTCTGCCTGAACGTGGACCTTAGAGAGCAGTCAGAATTGCATCAAACTCAAACCATATATCGAATCAAAATATGATGAAAAGCGGAAGTGCGAGAAATGTTTTGAAATAATGATCACTTTATTGGATAGAAGTCCCATGGAAATCTCAGAATTTCTTCACTGTTAATGGGACGGAAAGCTCTCATTAGCAAGGTTGGAATCAGAATGTCTACCCCCTGCAGTCATGTGCGGTGCATTGTGAGGAGTCGACCTGTGCGAAGATGTTTCATGACTTTATCACAGTGAAAACTCAAGTCAAAGATCAAAAACTTCATTTTCAAGTTGTCTGAGGATCGCGCGAATCATAGAGTAGGGATATATAGATAGGGTGTCGACTCAAAAAGCATCTGTATACAGTGAAAATTTTTATATCAAAAGATTCAGTTTTTGCGGAGATTACGTTCCCGTGGTCCAAAAAATTATTTGAGCACTTTTGAAAAAGGTCAAAATTTTGCCTATTTATATACTACCGAGATGACTCTCCTATATAAGTAGTATGAAACAAGTTGGATATCAAAAGGAATGAATATTTGTTAATAAGCATCCTAACTAAGCGGAAATTAAGCTGATTATCAAGGGAATTTTATGATCCGTATTATAATAGAAGTCATCATGAGAAAATCCCGATATTATTCGTGCTTTCTTGGCTGAAATTTCAAGTTTTTCATTCAATTTCCACCGGCTTGATTTTATGATTCACAAATTTATGTTTCACTTCTTGAATCTGAATAGTGATGTGGATCATTTACATCTTTCAAAGTTAATTGAAATCATTTTCTTTGAATCTGTTATTTTTCTCTGCCAGTGGCAGGTTGCTTGTGACATTATCACGCTTACGAAAATACTCTTGAGGCTGAGCATGAAAGCAATAGCAAACCTATCGAATTGTTTATTTAATAACAATTATTACCTCTCCCATGGCTGTCATTACACTTGAATCCGCAAACTAATCAAATCATTTCCTTCTGATTCTATGCCATCATGGTCAATCAATTCCGTTGCAATTTCTTAACAACTGCAATCATTAAGCACATCTAACATTTGGAAACAATTCCGACTGCATCTCCCTTGAGTTCATTTAATAAAATCGAAAGTGTATACACATTTGGGATTTAATGAATGCGGAGTTACCACTCTACCTAATATATCCACTCTATGGCGTGAATATCAGCAATATGTTAACTGTGTCCGCTTACCATACGTGAAATTTGTAGTCGCTTCCTTTGATGTCGTGGAAAAAGTTTCAGCCTTTGTTTCGAGATAATTACTGGAGAAAACAACAATTGTCATCTTGTATTTTTTAAGGATGCAGGTTTCCATGGTTTCAGATCAGAAACTAATACAGAACTCATTTCTAATGTAAACTATGAAATGCAGAGTGCTTCAGAAGTCAAGGAAGAAAGAGAAGGCTGCAAATTATCTATTTTACAAAATTCCTTAAAACAAACGCTGTTGAAGATCAGTTATATTGTGTGAAAAGTTCAATCCATAGAATCCGGTGCTACGAATGAAGGTTTTCAATGGCTTGTAAAATGCTTGAGGACACAGTGCCCTTTATTGTGGTGACGGGTGATGCACTGACACACCCACAGAATTAGAAGTGCGTGTCACTTCGCTAGAAATGCAAACTGATTCAAAACGGTGGCACATACAGGAACTCACTAAGTGGGCAAAAAGAAATTTGTAGTGCCTTGCAGAAATATGAAAAATAGCCGTGCGTTGCTTGTGGATTGCTGTGAATTTCTTAAAAATGCTCCGATCGCCACGATTCCTTCAGATTCGAAGAATTCAGATCAAGTTTTCTCGATAATGTTGGTCCTTCCGATCATTATCAAAAAAGTTAGCAGGCGCATGAAAAAACGTTCACAATCTTCAGTCTCTGTAGAACTTGACATCGTCTGTGTCTCTTTGCTGTGTGATCCGGTTGATAACAGTCACTGAAACTTCGCACAATTTGGCGTGTTTAATGTTGAACTGACTGCTCATTGTTCGATAGCTATGATATTATGTCAGCAGATTGTGCTGCTTCATTAACGCTACATGTTCCAACGCTTCCTTTCTAGTCAAACAGAAGAATATATGACCTCTCTAATTCTGTGGTTCCAACGCTTCCTTTCTAGTCAAACAGAAGAATATATGACCTCTCTAATTCTGTGGGCACACCTCATCAGTGTTGTGGTCCTGATAGAACTTAGCGACTTCTAATTTCTCTGGGAAAGTATGAGACATGAGTCTACAACTATTGCATGGATTAAAAATGTAATTCTCCTTGAGATCAATCAATATTGACGGAGATCGACACTTACCTCAACAGTTTTCCTTTCAATTCTTACTAAGTAGAGCAAGACGAGAAGATGGATTTCTATGGGTAAATGTTTCAGTCAATATCTTGAGATGTTGGACCGCTTGTAGTGTAAATTTGCATGTCATTTTCCGGCAGACAAATTTAGACAATCGAAAACTTCTGTTTCACTTAATTCAATTGTTGGAGGATCCCAAACAAATGCGATGTTCTGCTCAAAACCGCATAATCAAGGCCTTTCGACCGCCACCGACGATCGTTATCAAGACGCTGACACTGCTAACGAGATCATAGTTCAGTTCACAAATGCAAATGATTCGAAATGCGGCGGTTGAAAGGCCTTGATTATGCGGTTTTGAGCAGAACATCGCTTTTGTTTGGGCTCCTCCAACAATTGAATTAATGAATAGTTGCCAATGCTGACTCATTTACTTGCTGGGTTACAAACCAACGATGCTGCATTGCAACTTCTGTACGGAGAAGAGGACGGGGCGTGATGATCCAGTGATTCAGCGGGCTGGATCGAAGATGGAAGAGCTACAAAGCAAGTTCATTTTCTTGGTCACTCCGAATGAAACAGCTTGAGCATTTGGTACATAGCTGGAAGTTGGAAGGAAGAAGAGTTCGGTGATAGACAGCGCATGCCTTAAATCCCGCATCGTAGAGAGAGCAGCACTCGACATCATGCGGCCGTGTATGATTTGAAAGGAGCATTAGAATCTTGACAGCTGACAGCATCACGACACAATTTAAAGAAATTTAAAAAGACTAGACAATAAGTCTATCTGACATTTGCGTCCAATAGAATGGTGCACACACTGCCACAACCTTCGGTCTGCATGAATGAACGGATCATTTCGAAAATTTTGATCACTTTCAAAAGTTGAAGGCCACAATCACCTGATCTTGCCTACTTTCTTATTGGCACAAGTGAAAGAGGGTCTAAAATCAATCGACAACAATGGAAGCGGTGAAGGAAGGGAGTGACTATGTCAATGAAAAAGCCGATCTAAACAGTTGAGAGAGCTGTGCATCAGAGAGATATTTACCTGATCTTCACCGACATCTTCAAGCGTCGAAATCTGTTGAAAATATTAGTGATTTCTAGTCATTCACTTTCTTATGCGAATATTAAAAAACCCTGCAAAAGAAAAGTTTTCATTCTAAATCGTGAAGGTAATTTCTAGCTCATATATATTCTCATTGCTTCATTGCGGCATCATGTTTGAGTATCTGATGCCGTAAGATGACATTCTCTTGACCCTGTTTTCGTTGTTAAAATGCTTTCAATGTTGCACTTACACTCTCGGAATTGAAGCAGTCTGTCTGAGGAATTGATGTGACAGTATAACGTGACTGCAATGATGACGATTTATTTGTTTGTCTTTAGGTCATAGCTATCTTATACATCGATAGAATTCGGTGGAATTACAGATTATACGAAACTAATCCACAAGAAGATAGCACAAAACATTCCCTTGGTGGGCTGCAAATTCATTTGTTATCTCAAATTTTCCTTTTATCTGTCTAGTCAGAAAAAGATGATTCATGACAATGCAAGATGGGTATGTCATTTCTACTAATTACAATTGAAACTAAACTGCGTAAATTCTCAACTTATGTCACGTGATGCAATATACACCAGCCACTCCTACAGTTACGCTGACTTGAGATATGAATTGCAAGCGATATCGTTGCATATCAAAAGATGAAGCCTCCATTTCTACATTGCAACTTTTAAACAGAAGCTATCAAAGGGTCATATTTTACTCAGTGCTACATGGATTTCTGCTGAACTGAAGACAAGTAGTGATGGCTCTGCAAGAAGCATACAGGTCAAAAGTCATTATATATATGTAGATAAGAGTACATGAAAAAGAAAAATACAGAAGCATCAATATAACACATCTGATAGTATACAGTTCCATTGTATTGCTATTAGATCTATTGTACTACAAAAAGACAGTTCATAGAATCTATGGTAAGCAAACAGTTTTCATTATTGAACAAATGACACTTCGGTGTGCATTGTAGTGAATAAAGATAAATTGACAATGGGTCTGACAATTAAGTCAAGCAGTTAAGTCGGGGATACAGAATCCTGGCACTATTGTATATCAATCATGCAATACATCAAACTAACAAGCGTTATGTGTGCGATGCATGCCATGCTCGTCTTCCAATGCAGGTGTTGTCATGATCTCTTTCAGCATGTAAATCTGCTGTTTTCGTTCATCAAAGTATTGCGGTGAATTAGAAATTGCTCCCTGAGTGAACACCTGCCAACTATCGAACATAGTAAAATGTTACCAGAGCACATTATCAGTTTTCGGTTGTAAAGGAAGTCTCCATCAGTCTCTATGTCCTTGAAATCTCGAAAAGTGCTCAAACAGATATTTTTCACTGATAAAAGTCGACAACGTTCACAGTCCTGTCTCAGGACATAAAGTGAGGCTTTGCATCGAGTTTTCTTGTCTCCGACAGTTTGAAGGGTAGATATCTGAATTATGGTAAAATCACTGGTGAAATGACGCGTGAACTGCAACTCAGTTTGGAAGGATAAGTAGATGGCAGGATAACTCTGTTGGCGAAGGACTTCGACTTGGTATGGAAGCGCAGAAGGTACAGGGTTCGAGAATGGGGAAGTACCACCGCTCTCACTACTACTGGCTTTAATATCAGCTCTACGAGAGTTGCCACCGTGTACGAAGGTTGGCCTTTGTGTATTAGCATGACCTTGCGCTTCGATTGGGGTAGGAAGAGATAAAAAGTTCAATCAAGTTAACCGTCAGTGATTAGTTTTCTACAGCTCGCAAACAATCTCATTCATTGAAAGCAATAAATCTGATAATCACATTTCAGTAAATCCGAATTCTATGCGGGTGTAGTCCAACGTGTTATTGCTATTGATAATACCAAACATATCACTGTCAATCAGGCTCGGCGCGCTTCGCTCACAAGCACCTATTTCCTGGACAGGTAGCGTTCTTATGAAGCCTTTCCGTTAGAAAAATCAATAACTCTTCAATTCCATTCAATAATCTTCTGAAATTGATAAATGCAAAGTGTATGAAACCAAAGAAATCTTTATGAATTCGCTTACATGTTAAAAAGAAAGTAAATTGATTTACGAAAGCTATAGGACATGAATTGTTCGTTGCTGCACGATAACTAAATGCGCTCAATCAAGATGTTTGAATCGTAGAATTTGACAAGAAGCAAATTGTTGTTGATAAGCTTGAATTAAATGCGCAGTAGATCGTCCACTGTCAAAGAAGTACAATATCTCACTCTCCACGTTGTTCATTCAATGGATGCACTCTTGTGGGAACTTCAAATATGTTTTTAATGGATGAATCTCAACAGACAGCTTTGCCGCCACCCACTCCCGCATAATATCTGGCTTACAATGTTTCAGCAATCACTCGAGAATCACAGACTGACCTGTGATTTGCCATCACGCTGTGTTTTTCGAGTATCTCAGTAATGAGCTGAAGTGTATCCGAAATCAACATATCGATGTTTTATCATTCCTACAAAATGGATGCGTGTATGAGATAGTTATAATGAATGTTGAAGTTAGGAAGTATTTGACTTTTATTTGTCATCATTTAAATAATAGTACACTACAAGCAGACTTGCTCGTAGGATAGAATTCCTGTCTCCACTTGCCTGCCTGACGAGTAACGAAATGGAGCATTTTGAGAATGTCAATCAACCTTCAGTCTAGAAATACCGGCAATCAAGAGCACTACACACATTGTATCTGAAGCATGCATTGAACGTACTCGAACTCGAAGAATGCTTAAATCAGAGAACAAAATTCTTTGCAAAACAGTTTAAAATCGGTCATGCTTTAAACAGACATAAGTTAACAAATGTGAAGACTGTGAATTGTATCGTGCTCTACCGCGGTGAGGTCTGCGTCCTGGAGACTGTGTCGCGTCAAACTCAAAGATTCTTGCAATAGTTGCACTCCGCATTCCCGCATTCTTGCTAAAGATTCAGCAAAAATGATTGAACTGGGATAAATAAGACTCGGTACATGGAAGAATTCCTTATGTTAACCGAACCTGCTTTCACGTATAAGCACGGTCTATTTTTGATGTATACTTTGAAGCTTACTGCTGTGAACCGCTTCCTGATCTTTGACTTTAGAAGGAAGCCCAATGTCTGACCAGGCAACAGGACACCAGAATGAGGAAAATTAAAGACAGAAGAAAATACACCACTGACTGTATTGTCTTTCCTCAAAGAAACTGAAACTTCAGTTGAATGTGCTTACTGATGGAAAGTTTATGAAAGCTCATGTTTCCTTGCAATCCAATATTAGGCATAGAAATCAAAATTTTCCTAGCTAGTGTGTTTCCTACTTCTATGATACTGCGGCACGTGCGGGTCATCAGATATCCGCGGTTCCTGACTTGACCCCCTCGTCTGATATAATCTTTTTCCATAACTGTTGTCAAACTTTCCATACTTGATGTCAATTTTCCATTCACGCAGTGTTAATCAAAGAATGCATTGAAATGAAGATATTTCCATCCATTGTTTCAAAGTTGATGACAAAATTTGCATACTTGATGTCAATGTGCAGATATCTATGGTATTTCTAACCAATAACATCAACGGATCTTTTTACATGATTACAAATCGAACATTTAATTTTGTTTTTCTTCGAATGTATTGACAATTAAGCCCAAACTCTTCAGATTCATTTATATGGCATACTTAAACATAATTTTTATATTTTTGCATGCCGTAAATTGGACAGTCGCGAGCATTGTTTCATCAAGAATAGTCCTATTTTCTCTGTGCAGGCCTACAGTCATTACCATAAAGGAATTACGAATTTAAAGGGATCATTAAACAAATCAAAGCATTTTATATATGGACCTTTTCATAGGATAGTGTTTTAAAGTCTTATACAAGAGTGCAACATTTCAAAATGAATTTATTGTATTCAAAAAAACTGACTCAAAATATCCTCGAAATCCTCCATGGAATATCTGTAGGCATCACGACGATCATGCGTCATCTTGACGTCAGATACAGCAAGAATGTGACTTACATACTGAAAAAAATTAGATTTGACAAGTACCATAGATATCTACATATTGACATTAAGTATGCAAATTTTGTCATCAACTGTGAAACAATGGATGGAGGTATCTTCATTTCAATGCATTCTTTGATTAACACTGCGTGAATGGAAAATTGACATCAAGTATGGAAAGTTTGACAACTGCTATGGAAAAAGGTATAATATTTGTCTCTACTCCTCAAAATGGAATTGATTTCAATAGTCGATTTCAACACATTTGCCTTTAGTTGTGTAAATGCATCGTTGTACTCGTTATAAATGTTCCTGACGTTGATGGAATTCCTTCTATGAATGATGTATCTGAGGAGACGCTTCATTCCATTGTGTATCTATTTTTCAGATGTTTGCCAATTTAAAGAAGAAAATTCGGCAGGAGGGTGGAACGATCTATGAGAGTTCAGAGAGATTGTCAGGACCCGGAATAGCAAGTCCAGCTCCCAGCAGTAAGCTCTTTTGCTGACTTCATTTCACTGTTACCACGTAATGTTGCATAGCATGCAGATCTAGATAACCTGGGGTCGCAGATTCGAATCAGTGATTGCACCGGTCAAGATCCGGATCCGGGATCCGGCGGGTCTGAGTGCAAATATCCGGATCCAGCGAAAAGCGTTGAAGATAAAATGTTGATGGTCATTAATGCTGCGGAAAATCCTATTTAACGATTGAAGTTATAAAAATTATAGAACCTCAAGCTAGTTTTTCTCGTTAGTCACTTATAGTTGGGAGTGCATGTGGCAGCTAAGAATGTGAATATGCATGCAAATATGAATAGAAATGTTTTGTCCAGGAATATCTGTAGCTCGATATTGAATGACCATCTATTGAGGTTGCAGAACAGATGAAGTAACTTTTTCATGCTTTGTTCATTCTATTTGTCATGTTACCGTTGTAAGCTTGTAACCACTCCACCCACTTTACTAATCCACCCTAAGGAATAAATGAACATCCATGAATTTCAAAACTTATAACATGAAGCAAGTTCAATTGTGATTCTTCAGACTAACTTTAATTTTTTAATTGGTCCATCTGCCTTACTATGTACTTACAATGAACAATAGCTGTAATTATCAATAAGTTTATAATGATGGGATATACGCTTATTAGTTAAAAAAGCACAAATAAAGGCGAGTTTGATTTCTTTCCTTTCTTTTAATTAAATGCACGTGCTTATCATTATCGAAATTGGTCTGGATTAATCTTTTTTGATTAACAATCATGGTAAATATACACTTAATTAATACAGAAATTCAGTTACAGTTATCATGTCTTTAGAAAGAGTACACATTTATCTATGCTCAGCCTCAGGTTGTATTACCGTAATTTTAAATACTTGTAATCATCTATTGATATTTAGTAATGATATTTCGTTAAATAGGGTATAACAACAACTGAGAACCAGAGTGACAGCTACAGTTGGCGATAGGAAAATCCTAGGATTTCAATATCACTTCATTAGTATGTATTATGAAGCTTTTACGTCACTACTTCCCATACTTGGGGCTTGGACGGTGCTGACATAGTCAGACTTATGGAACGTTGTAGTACTTTTAGTCCGGATGCCTTTCCTGCCGACTTCCAATGACACCTTCGGGGCTCGACCTCTGCACCAGACGATCACTAGGCCAAGCACTTAACCCCTGTGCCACGGAGACCACAGTAGCATGTATTATGAAGCGCATAATCTAGAAGGAATATCAGGAAACAGGATATTCAATATTTCATGATAATGAAAACGAATTACAATCAGTTTTATCACTTTTGATAGTAGGAACTGGGATCCGGATGCTTGAAAAAATTGGGGTACTTGCAATCCCTGCTTCGAATCCTGCCAGCCACACGATTGCGGGGGAATTTGATGCATCGTTTAAAACATTTTATTCACTGTTAATTGCTTTTGCGATGTTACTTCAGATACTTTGGTAGACATTGATTGCTTGCTACGAGAACTCATGTGTGGGCCTGACCTTGCCAATTGACATCAGTGGCATGCAGGCGTTCGCAGCTCAGTTGGTCTTAGGTCCTGGGTTCGAGCAGCTGCACATCTTTTATGCGACAGTTTGATCTTTCGTTTTCGCTTCAATTATTGTTAATTGCACTTCAGATTATGGAGATGCTCAGTCTCTTCCAAGAACTGCTTCTATCGATTCCTTGGACAGTGTCGGAGATCAGTCGGTAAGAGCCAATTCAATAACTCCTGAAATACTGCATTTATCATAATCTCAAAGGTCCCATAATTCTCAAGTGTTCTTGAATTTCCAATAAGAAGACGTCTAAATATTGCATGACTTCTTATTCTGCAGCTAAAGATAAACCATTTCGTTCTTCAGATATCCATTGAATAATATCTTACTGACACTCCACCCCAAGCCAGTATGGTAGGAGTCATCAGTAAAATGCTGAATTCTGAAAACAATCAAAATGTAGTCATTAAATATTGATATAGAAAAATTAATATTGCTGCACTCAGGGAATAGACCTGAATAGCCGTTAGGCCTTCTTCGACCGAAGATACAGCTCAATATTTAATAATTCTATTCCGTTTTCTCATCACATGAAATGAATACTGATTAAAGCGATCATTTTCATCCTGAAAGCGATAACTGTTATTAAAGCGACTTCACGACCTCGGGCGTCACTCGATAAGTAGGAAAGCGAGAATTAATCATGACGACTTAGGGACTGAAGGGACTGAATTTGGTAATCTTCTCAAAATTCCGTCCGTATCACAGGAGAATGTATTTATAGGACACTCAACAATGTCTACATTTCATGAACTGTTCACAAGTAATTTTAGATTCCTAATTATAGCTGATCCAGAAATATTTTCAGAGAATGAAAATGAAGTCGATGCATTGAGATGGGAAGCATTGAAATTGAATCAATAAAATCCACGTTGTTAGAACTAATTATAGCAAATAATTATATTAATATTAGTTGATAACAAATTATAGAATGAAAGTGTGACAATAAAGGAAGACAGAAGATTCAAACATCGGATAAGAGTGTGACAAGAGTTGTAATGTAATGTGATGTAATCAAGCCGTTCGTGGACAAAATGGACATGTATGTGCCTGTCAACAATTAGTGACATAATACATGTCCGTGTAACTGAGAACTGGTCAATGTACTGGTATAAAATGCACATTACTACATAAAAAGTAAATGCAAACATTGCTTTTTCTTTGAAGGACATTGGTTGAGTGTCTCTTCCAGTGGCAGAGTTTTATTTCATTATCGCAATCATTAGAATTTTATTAGAAATATTTTTGTTTTATTAGAAATATCATGAAATTTTGCATGTTTTCTCGGATTACGGAAAACGATTACGGAACGAAAAGTACTAAGGCCAGAGTCATAATTTTTGGCATGGAATGCATTCAGGTCATTTCCTTTAATGTCCATCTACCCCTCTCTATAAAGCTAAACATATTTAGATTTGGCGAGCCACTTAATGTCGGCAAGCACAAACATTTTGAGCAACTTTATCCACATCCAACCCTATTCTCACGGACATTGCTGATTAGATGCATGATAAAAGCACATGCACATTGTACATCATAGGAAATGACCTGAAGACATTCCATGTCAAAAATTATGACTCTGGACTTAGTACTTTTTGTTTAATCAGAGAAAACATACAAAATTTCATTTTAACCAAAAACTGCAATCTGCGTCCCATTGGATTTACATGTGTTTTTCTTTGATGCTGTCTGACAAGAAGAGGAACTCACTAGAACTCGGCAGACGCACCGATTCGTAGTAGGCATGGGGTGTACATCATTCTGTGAAAGTCTCACTTTCGGTCTCGTTCCCTGCAGAAACTCGTTCATGCTGCCGGACTATGACATCGCGGTAGGCGGAGGACATGCACACGGCATCGAACCCTTCTTTGAGAGACGTAGGCTGAGGCTTGGGGTTGCTGTATGCGCTCATGTAGCTCGTTGTTCATAACATGTTGCCACCATCGAATTTCTTCGACTTTTCTTTATGCTCTCCTATCGGAGTCGTTCAACGAGCTGTTGTCGTTTTTTTCAGTGTTCATATTTCTGAGGTAATGCGAGTATGAGTGATGTTGGCGCGCCATTTTGTTCTGTGAGATATTGAATGTTGGCTCCATTGCGATCTGTGAAAGGATTCTATCACGGTCATTGCAAGGCCACTGTGTCATAACTGTGCATGCATTTCTACAATGAGTCAAAATTGATTGAGATGATTCAACTTACCTGAGCAAAAATATCCGCTTAGTGAAAATTGATAGGTCAAAGTTTTGAGAACACCTTTAAAATGCTGCTAATGATGTCATTGTAGTTTTAAACGTCCAGTTACTTGTTTCCCTTGAGTCTACAGTCAGCAGCTCCGATCCCAGCTGTATAAAACTTCAATTTCACTGATGCTCATCTTCATAAGTCACGTAGATTTCCACTTTCCCGTTCGTCTTTGTTTGTTGTTTTGCGTTTCTTCCTCCGACGACCTCCCTCCGCTTCGTGGCGCCTTCTGTTTCTGTGGTTCTCTATCCCTTTGTTAACTGTCAGTGCTTACAATTCCATCTCATTGTAAAATTCGATCGTTACCTTACGACGTGAATTTCCAATTTGTACTATTAGTTAGTGTTTCATCTTATCCGCAATGACATTTATACTCGATTCTCGAAGTGTTTTCTACCGAAGCATTGAGAAACATCAACATCCCAAGCCCGATATCAACTGTGATTTAACATTGAGGGTGATTCTCAGGCTTGTCGTTGGGATGAATTTCCAACCCAATCCCAACGGTAAGTCTGGTGATTCTGAAGAAGGACTTTTCAACAATTACGTAATCGCTATATTTATTCTTTAACCCGCTTTAACTTAATCGATGCAAAACTTGCCTCTTGAAACGAAATCTTTCTGATACAAGGTGTCATAAATATCCTCTTTTTAAGCAGGACTGGAAATCGCAGGCGTGATAAATTCTGTTAGTTTTTATAATATCATCTCTTTCTATAGCTACTTTTAATGAAATTGTCTGTCTTTTTTCTTAAATACCGGAAAGACATGTAAAACTCATTTTTATGATGACAATATGATAAAAATTGAATTGCTGAAATGAATTGAATTGAATTCCAATTATGCGAATAATTCACAAAAAAATTCCGGTTCTGTGTGGAGCCACTTTTGTGATTACTAGGCCTACGATGACTTAAAGGAATCACATCAGATTTATTTTACAAAAGTATTTAGAGAACTGCCTAACAGTGATAGGCCATCTTGTATTGCAAAAGCAAAGTTTAAATTATGACAAATGAATTTTCAACAAAAGTTATTATTTATTATTATTACAAAAGTTATGAATTATGTCTTAATTCAAATATAACGATCATGCACGTGCATGAACCGATTATGACGAATCAATTTAAAGTTAGATGTAATCTAAATATTATGTTACCTTTCTGAAGCAGCGACAGTATTGTGAAACGTATGCTTCCAACTGCGCATAAATTTTTATCCCTTTTCTTTTATTTAATTTGAAGCTACAACATTTAGGAGCGTTTTTTCATATTTTCTCGTGACAATGAATCTCCTGTGCAAAGCAATCAACGATTGATTGGTTGATTTGAACACAGCCCAACCGAATTAACACTTGTCAAGTGAGATTTCATACCACAACTCTTAAAATCAGAATTCAGTATCGATTGAAACAAATTGGCAGCTTCGTACGCATACACTATCGATATACACGTATTTACATTAGATGCATTCCACATCTATCACATATCGATTGCTTTCAGGATTCTGCAGCATTGGCAGATGGACTTGTAGGCCTAATGATCTAATTTGTGTCTGAAATAATGTCCATGTCAATTCAATTGTAATGATAAAATTAATGGAATTAAACAGTCATCTCTCTTCAAATGCTTCATTGGTCCCAAGTTCAAAAAAAGAAAAGATAAAAATATGCAAACCCTTGCGCATTTCGAGCGCTTACTCTTTCTCAGGGGATAGTTGCTTGACTGATTCGAACGCTAAGTTGGTGGCCTCATATGAGCTCTTGTATCAGTTGGTTTTAGCGTTCCCCCTCTGAGAAAGTGCAAGCTCTTGAAACGGGGGCGGGTTCAGCCTTCACTTATTTCATTTGTCTTTTCTTGAGGCCAGTAAAGTATTGAAGGAGAGATGACGTTTTGATATCACCTGAAGAATAAAGAATCACCTTTTGGCGGCCATCGTGTAGCCATAAGGATTAATGTGAAATGTCTTTGTTATGCTTCATGGACGCCACAAACAGATACGCGGAATTGAAGTACACAAGTCAACAGACCAAAATGATTAATTGAATGTTGACATCGAATAACTGCAATTAATTTTCGCCATTCCTGACATTAAATATTGTACGAATGCTGTCATTGTGCCAGACAGTGTTGCAGTATTTTTTTCCCCTCTATGACATTGATGAAATTTCTTGATAACCTACTATAGTACTTTGATAACAGTTTTTTGTTTATTTAATGTCAAACTTCTTCCTGAAACATCGAATCCATAAAGCTCCAATGTATAAACTGCCGGAAGGTCACGTGACAGCGATGTGTGACGTCACGATGGATGAACTGTTTCCCGCAGGACGGCAGATTAGAGACGCATATACTAATGTACATAAATGACGGTGGCTGTGATCACGCCAGAACGAGGAGCTAACCGATAACTAATAATTCTGAACTTCTCCATTCGTTCCGCAACTTCGATCTCGTCTTAATGTTATCGAAGGGTTCATATCGGAGACGTGAATGGGAAGATAAGATAAGCACTGCATGAACTTCTTTCTTCACATGTAGGTCGTAAAATCAATTCTTTTCATTATCTCAGACTTTCTATAGATTATGCGGGCTCTGCTCATTCTCTTTATTCTCAATCATCGGACAATGGTTCCATTCAAAATTCCGAAATCTGAATATTACGGAGATCAGATTCATTGAAAGTATTTCAGATTGCTTTAACTGTTAAGAATTTGCCGGTAATTCAGTAAATCGATATTATCTGTAATATGAATTATTCATCAGACACCTATGAAATGATATATACAACGCGTCATTTCTGAAGAAGTCCTTATATCTGTGAATGATGATGACTGGGGCGCTTGGTATTACTTACTTACGTCCGCATTTTTCGTCCTTGTCCACGTTGAACTGTGTCTGACGATTGTTGCTTTCTGATGGCGCGCCTCCACTCCTGTCGATTCGGGTCCAGAGCGTGAAGATCTTCGGAGACGACTTGCGACCTTGTTTTCCTTGCTCTTCCTTTTGCCTTCTTTCTGCATTCGACCTCCAAATGGAAAGATCTTTTCGTCCAGTCATTCCCATCTCTTCTCAGAATGTGACCATAACTCCGCAGTCCTCTTCTTTGCTCGGTGCTATTGCGTGAACAGAACGTGATTTGTACCAAACACCCTCTCATTTTCATTTGATATCTATGATGAATTCAAGCTCATACATGCAGATCGAGTGGCCATGTTTCCTTATCCGAAAGTGGTGCTTGACTATCTGCGCTATTTATGGACATGATGGAAGAAAAGTCATTGTAATTAAATTACAGGGCGTTCTGCACACTTTCAGTAAATTGTCGACAAAGCTGGTGTTAGAAAACTTCGCGCATTTTTATCAACTATTAATATTAAAACAAACTGACTTTGCCCTTTTCAACAAAATTATCTCACTGAATTAAAAATTAATTATTGAAACTATAAATACATGTATATAGAAAGTCACGACGTTTCGGATGATGCTACAACCATTATCAAGTGTCAAGTGGGAAGTACAGATCTTCATGTTCCGAAGTGTGATTCTGATTGTGAACAGATTTGATGATCATGGGTTGCCAAGATTTTGTCGCAAATAGTTTTAGATATAGGTTTGAATCACGTGAAAAGGAAAATTGTCCAAGTTCATGCATGACCAGAAAACTCACTACCTTCTGGATTTAATCTGCTGATGCTCGGCTTCAGTTTTCTTAAATTGCCGATATCAATGACACTCACCTCGACATATGCTCATCGTCAACAAATACTTGTCCTTGTAATGATAATTCCAATCATCAGTCATTAATCTAGCGTGTTAATCAGATCCTAATCAGGTGAGTCGTGAAGATATACATCTCTTTAATCATTAACAGTTTGACGAATATCACTGTCAATTGCTAGTTTCAACGACTTAGGAATTCATAAATGGTCAGTTTGGTGCTCTATCGCATGACTGGCGAGTGGTCTGCCCTGCACGACTCACAATTCACGTTGAAAATGCAGGCTAGAGTCAAAACAAGAAACGCATTCCACCTCAATTTGTCATTTTGTAAACAATTCATCCATTCAATAATGTTGAGGTCGATGTTGATTGTAAACATCATTAGCTGTGCAATGGTAATCATGACAATTCAGTCTGCTTTCAAGTATTGAAGATATCAGGTAGCTAGAGGCCGAACTGAACTGACTTGCGTGGACAGTTAACATGCACCTGACTAAATATATGCTATTGAAGGTTCTGTTTTTTTATTTCGAATTGCTTCAAGGTGCTCGGTCAGTTCAGGACCTATGTTGTCAAGATTTGCAATCAAAGCTGATCTTAGCGATTTAAGCCGAAATTAATGAAGAAATAATTGTGCATAACAACCATTTAAATTCAGTGTATGTAGATACTCTACTTTTGTGGAGCACAACTCTTCTTACTGTGCAAACCTGGTCAGTCAGTTTCTGTATCAGTCGGAACTTTCAGATCTAAACTGGCATAATGATCAAGATCTTTGAGAATGATGCTTGTCATATTGAATATTTTTGACGTCCGCGTGGAATATTCCCAGTATGTGAAATATTTAGAGATGCGAAAAACTTTCCAAAACAGATGAGCAAAATACACTAGAAAAACAAAGTTTCTCTGCCCTGTAAGGTTTCATTTCTCCATACACGTTCTCTTTAAAGGTGCCGTGCGTATTGGAAATGTTGAAGAAAACAAGTTATTTTTCAGTCTATCAGTAATAGGCAGGGCTTCCCTATCCCATCCCCATTGAATTCCTGTGGGGATCCACATATCCTCACACGAGTTGTTATCGTATTCCTATACATGGATAAAAGACATGCCTACCATTACGATGTTCTATATGTTGAAAATAAAATGTATGTACTTATATTTGTCGGTAATGGGTACCTTGAGGAAGTATTCAAAACTTATTAATGAAAATAGGAAAGCCTATATAGTACTACATATAGTATCATAAAAGTTCATGAAGGGCCTTCCATGTCCCCAGTGTGATTGTATCTATTGAGATGTTCGGTGTTAAATTATTCCTATGTAACATTATTCCTAGTGATTACTTGGCATTTCTTGGTTATCTAATTATCCTTGGCTTCAATATGACATTGTTTCATTTCTGAACAAAAAAATTTGATAAATTTCAACCGTGCATTTCCATTAGGAGTCTACATGCTACTATATCATGATCAGTTTATCCGCTTATAAAAGAATGCACTAGCATTACGCCTCTACTTTCCATATGATAATTCAGAATATCATGAAACTTAAGACCAAAACTCTTGTTATCATATTGTCGAAGCAATAAACTAGCAAATTTTGTGTGCATATTCTGATAAAGTTTCAAGCACTGTAGGGAGGTCAAGAACCTCAGCTATTCGTTATCCCTAGTTTTCACGAGTCTTTATAATCCATTATCTTCTTGAAGATGATAATTTGCACCAATGACTGATCACAGAATTATTGCTAAGACATGCACACATCAGACATCATCGTTTCTCTTGGTATTAGAGGAATTGTCACATTCTATCATCTGAAATTCATGTTGTAGATCTCAGACTCTGTAGAAATGGCGCATGAACACAAGTTAAAGAGGATTCCACCATTGTGAGTGTCTTGGTTTGTGGAATATTGAAAAAGTTGTGAATTTCCATTGTGTACTGTAGATCGAATGGCCGGGAAAAATCGATTTCTTACTGATCGAAGGAACTACGATCTGTAGTTGTGAAGTGACAATCACTCGCTCGACGCGCAACCTGCTAAAAGAAAACAGCAGGAGTTCCATGGGTGTCACTGTTCCATCATGCACTGAAATGATTAAAAGTAGATAGTTGGATGGAATCCTCGTAGACTTTGACCTTAGCATTTACAAATTTGATAATTTCGAAAGTTGGTTGTATTAACGAGATACATTTCCACATCTTCATCAGTAAATCATTATCTGGGACTTTATTATACACTTCTTTTTCAACATTCTACTGAAAAAAATTGATGAGTAGAATTGTAGTACGGCATGAAAAAAATATGGAATAAAATTAACCGTCAATGCGAGTTTCAATTTTGTCAGTGTTGTATTAATTTGGAGCGCCTGTTCATTGATCAGTTATATCAGTAGTGCGCATAATTATTCGCTGCCATTCTCAGTCACATTAGCATCGGCAGCCCATACACACAACCCCTCGATTCATTCATCCAATCTCAAATGTTCGATATCCAAGTTGAATAGTTAATAGACTATTCAGCGCTCAGTTTTAAGGTTCCATGGTTCCGAGCCGACATGAGTGTGGAGCAGGGCTTCAGAATTTCAAATTATATTCGACTAAATTCCCTTCTATTGTTGATTCGGAAACGAAATGACGAAACTCATTTGCCTATAAATCTCAACTTTAGCAAGAAGTACTTAGTTAGTCGCTAATCGCTCCAGTATTCGGTGCACTAGAATTTCTCGTCTTCTTAAGTCAGTGTAAAACGACACATGAGCCAAACTGACCTTCAATCCGTACGCATCATCAGACTTATCTGCTAGAGATATATTCCGACAACACGTCATCTGTTTCTTTGGGCTGAGACAGATTTTTCAGTGTTTATTATGTTCTTGAATAAATTGTGTTCTTCTACAAATATTCCACTGGAGAGTGATGAAAACTTCGTGTACAAGATGTTAATAATGTCAGATTTTAAGGAACTTAGCAATGGATAATGATAATACTGAGTATCTTTCAATTTCTGAAAACACTGTGAATTTAATGACAAGTATTTCAAAATACTAAGTCAAATGAATTCCATAAAACATGCTCTCTCCTAAGCCGTGAATCATTCCGACACTTTTCCGTTTGTTTTAAATTTCTAAGAAATGCAGATACACTGAGTCTTTTAGTTTTTGTCAGTGTTATGATCGCTGAGTTATAAAGTACCGAGCTTTATGAAAAATAGACATATCAACTTAGTTTTTGAATTGTGGTTTGAGAAACTCGATGCTCGTTTAAATTAGGTAAAGTTAGGCTAATCTATTTGTCTCGGAACCTCTAGAACAGGGATGGCCAACCTTTTTTGAGTTCGTGGGTCAGATTATCAATGCAGAAGTGGAACCGAGCCTAATCGAGGTTTAAAAGTGCTACTTTTCAATACTTAATTGAATGCTAATTATTCATTTTCTTGAAATAATTTCTTAGTAAATGTGCATCTTCGCCTCACATCTAAAAATGCAGAAAAATATTTATCAGCTGCTATTTGTAAGTAGTTTCTGCATTTTTAGATGTATTATAAAGTCAAAAATTCAATTTTTTTCTTGTAAATTTTATAAGAAACGTGCCTATATTTAAGCATCTAGAAGAACATAAAGAGTTTATAAAAAAGATGATGGAAAACCTTAAAATCAAATGCTTTTCTTGGATTTCTGGAGCTGCAGACAACAAGGCTGGGTAATTTGATAAGCTCGATGTTGCGATTTGCAGAATGATATCCGAATATGTGTCTGTAGTTCTTTTACGATGACTACGTTTCACGTATATGTGAGAACAGTTGTTCGCATGTGTACGTAGCTCCAAAAAAGGAAGGATACGAAAATGTTTGACAATGCCTGGAGATCTCTCTCGAGGAAGATGTTTTTGTAGAAATCCAATACTATAGATTTCAATACTTGTAAGGGTACTTGGGCCGCATCACAATTGATGTTGAGGGTCGCACAAGCAGGCATCACGAGCCGCGAGTTGGTCACCCCTGCTGTAGACTCCGGCCGATTTTAGACCGAATATTCATGATGATTCAATAACATTATGACGGTGATAAGTTGATCACAAAATGATTTGTCACTTAATTTATCAAATAACATCTTTATTCGATGTGCTCGAGTATTTGCATTCAAAATCTGAATTATTTAGCATGACAGCATTATGGTATTTATGTGAAGTGGTATCGGTAGGCAATGCTCCGACAATCAAAAGCAGCAACTTGATTAGGTTGTATTTCTTCAAGGAAATGAGTGGCACTGCTTTATCATCGAATAAGTGCACAGAATAATACAAAAAAGACATTTCATATTATCGAAATATATCTCGATGAACTGTCAGGTAAAGATTCTTAGTTTCTGCATAAAGACACGCAGAATAGAAAATTGTTACATCCATCCCTCCATAGATCCTCATAAAAATATCTGTAGAAAGTTATCTGAGAGCAGAGATTAGAACAGCTTGTCAGATTCTCTTTTATTATCTTTCCTCAATTTCATTGTCATCGCTCCTTGTGAATCAGTTTCGCTGATAAGTAGTACGAAGTTCGTTTCGACTAGAGTTTTGTTCAACTTTTATCATATATTTCGATGTCACATGAAAATGGCAGTTTCAAATGAATCTCTGATGTTGGCATTAGTCTTTAATTTTCAACGTGCGCAGAAAATGATGCTGAAAGTTTGTGCCAATTTATTTGTCTTTGATCAACATTTTTCCTGCAATTTGAGCTGCTGTCTTCTGGCACTGATATCAAACGTGTCCCAGTTAGTGTTGACGATGTGATAATTTCCTCTCTATTTGTTTCAGATGCGAGGAAGCAGAAGGCGGGAGGAACATGTTAAGAAATTGGAGGGAAAGATAACCGAGCTAGCTGGAATCGTACGTGAGAAAAATCTAAGAATAACTGAGTTGGAGAAAGCTAGCAAACAGGCAAAGGAAGGTAAATAAATTTGCAGCAGGTGCAGCATGAGAAGTTTTTCTTTGTGATAATCTTTGTACGAAAATTTTGAGTAATTTCTAAATACATACACGCATATGGCGTAATTTGACCTAATGCAAAATTCTGCTTAGTTAACACTACTCTTTTGCAGATGAGTAACACACTGTAATTGTATAGTATTAGAAGAGATATAATTTAATCCAAGAAGCCTTGCTGTTGTTATTATTTATGTGTATTGCATTAATTGCCCAAATTTTCACCTACTCAGGTCGCTTCAGGGGTGAATAGGTTCACCTTAGAGTACACCCCTGAAGCGGCCTGAGTAGGTGAAAATTTGGGCAATAAATACCATATAAACAACAGCAAGGCTTTTTGGATTAAATTATAAACAACATGCATTTCAAGCGGAATTATAAAATTTTATGTATTCGAAGAGAATTTATTATTTTCCACTTTCAAGTTAAACGGCAATTAAATTTCAATCACGAAATTGGAATATCTCTTTCAGAACAAGAGCGATCCAACAATAAATTAAAGGAAAGCTTTATGGCTGAGATTCAACAGCTGTGGACAGATCATCAGAAAAAGCTCGAAGAATCTTTGAAGGTAAGACAAGTTGAAATGATTCCTGAAATCGTGCCAATGATAATCGTGAGAGAATTTCTACTCAACACAGAACTCCAACCGACTGTCTGCCAAGGTATCGTTATGTCAGGCTTTATGTTTCGTTCGTTTCCTTGTTCGTTAGAACCTCATCTGTTTTTCTCGTCGTTGTTAGCTATCATCCTTGCTTTCCTGCTGTCAGTTGTCAAGTAGATGCTATGTATTGGGATATTTTCCACACTTTGTCCATTCTTTGGGGATCTCCGTGTCTCTGTGAGTTTGTAACGGAAGGAATGTGCGGTGTGCTTGTTATGAGAAGAGGCGCTGTCTTAGGTAATGGGGACAATGAGTTAATTCAACGTAGCAAAGTGCGTCAAGGTAACAAAATTTAAAAAAAAACAAGATAACGACTAGTTAATTTTTGAAAAGGTGCAGAATATGATTTAAGAGAAATTTATTATATCCTAAAAATTCAAAAATATTTACTACAAGGACAAACAACGGTTCTCCTCTCCTCATGTGGAATGAATTGGCGAGTAAGTCGTTCTGTTCAAAATGATGTTTATCACTTATATATTGAATGGATTCTATTAAACAGTCTGCCCATTCAGATGATAAGAGGACAGGTCTGTTTCCCAAATCTTTAATATAGATTAGCTAGACAGGGTGATTCGTACAAAAATCTACTCAGGGTATGTAGAGAAGTTAATAATGTTCAAAGCTAAAACCGACCGCTAAATCCTGGACGCCCAAACCCGACCAAGCGCGGTCCTGTACATTTAAGATGTACAGCCTCAAAAATTGAATTTATAATAGAGAAAAATTAGCATCTATCAAAAAAAAATAGAGTCACTATTGACTGAAATGTACCTCAGTCTTTTGAAAGAGGGACAGAGTCCAGAGTAAGTTATATTTGGTGGAAGTTTCTACTGAACTCAGGCTGTGCTGGCATATTTGGAACACCTTTTTAAAATTATGCCATGATTTAAGGAACCATGATGGCTAGAATAGTGACTTTGAATCGTAAAAATATTTTGATAAATGATATCTTCATATTGTTCAACGCAGAACAAAGTATACGGACTCGATAAACGTTTATTGGTCTATCACAAATTAAGCTACAAGTAAAAAGGACAGGGCCTTTGCCGTCCAGTCTATCGGTCGATGTGTGCCTTGAACACCTAGGAAATATGGCTAACCTCGCAGTTTGGTCAACTACGTCTATGACAAGTGACAGATTCGTAAGCAGAGCGAAGTTGCCGAATTTTTCGGTCAATAACAATTTCCGGAAATATTGATAGATGTTTCTTGTTCTCTGGCATTGTAATGAATTAATGAATTTGGTGTCTTCCTATTACCTCCTATATTGCTTTTCTTTCGATCTTGGTTGACAAAATCTGAAATTTGGTTTTCATTTGAAATTATTGCTCCGTTACTTTCGCAGACTAAAAGCAGACTGAAAGCTAATGAAACAATCGGAAGAACGAACATGTACTAGTGGCATAGTTTTGTAGAGTTGGGTGCTCGGAAAACGTCGATTGCTGACCACAATGCTGAAAGTTGATAAAGTTTGTTTGAGAACCTTCAAAATGTCCGTCACGTAGAAAATCATGATTTCAGCTCAACAGTACCTGAGAATATCTATGTATTTAGGGAACCGTGCTGTTGATATCACGATAATCTAACTTTCCGTCCTATCAGGCCAGTCGCGTCAGCAAGTTCATGACGCTCGTATCACGGGTTATCAACTTCATGGCGAGCAGTTGTTGTCACAATTAGAGCAATCCTTCACATTGGATTCTCGGCTGTGATTTTCACTTCCACTTAATGGTTAGAAGCAGCTTTGCAAGTCACAGACATACTTCGTGTCAGCTTAGTAAGAACTGGCCATTGAGTAGGCGTACATGTACATGAAAACATGTAGTTGCATGTATTCTTGATTTGATGTGAATATTGAAATTCTGTGTTTCGCAAGAGAGATACTTAATGGATTACCCTTCAAACAGGCTTGTTAATGATATGCCCAAAGCCATCAATTTCTGACAAGATGTTTTTAGCATCTAAAAATAGCATTGATAGTGCAATATTTCCCCTGCGATTGTGAGTGGTTTTAGCTCTGCAAGTTTGGCAGTCAGTCAAGCAACTTATTAATACTCAAATCAATTAATACGTTATTTTTGATGCCAAATACCTAATTGAGGGCCAATCAAATTTACTTTGTTACATCAATATAAACATTTTGCATTTTTAATCGGGAGGGCCTCTCTGACGCGGCATGGGAAGGGAAGATTCATGGGCAGCTTGTTGTGTGCGGTTTGCTGCGGTGTGTAAACGTTGTAATGCAAGCGAGCCTCGACCGCCCGATGAACTCCTTTGATGAGGAGGCAGGTGAGTGTTGTTACCTTTCCATGAGAGGTGGATGCGTCACATAGAACTCGGTCATAGAAATCTTATCTTTCCGACTTTTCTTTATTCTCTATCTTGTATTTTATAAACAATGTTTTTGCTTTTTAGATGTTTTATTTTATCCCATTGCTTCCGTAGTCATAGCATAATTATTCATAAATTGGTTAGAATTTATAGGTGTTATCTTCAATTTCCTGAAAGAAAATATTCATTTGGGAAAGATTTCTCTCAATTCCGTTGGTGTTTGTGTTAAGTGCTTCTCGAATTAGTGAGCAAACTGTTAATAATTCTTATGTTGCCATCATTATTATTCTTACTCACACATATTTCTTCCTAATATGTATGATTGAGTTGTTTATCGTGGCTCCGGCATTTATGAAGTCTTTATGCCACTGACAGAGTTGCTAAGAGATATTCAGGTAAAATATCATCGTCAGATTTAGAGATGCCTCGATTCCTTTTTAGGAGATTTCCTTGTGAGATCTAACGATAACAAAGTGTAAATTGGTTTTCCGATCAGTATGATCTTTAAAGAACATGAAATGTGCTTTATTGGTCGTAGAATGAGCTGCAAAAACATGATTAAATCAATTGGATTCCGTAACATCTTCACACTCACACTGATCACGAATTTTGATCAATGCTATTCGAATCATCGACAAAAGTTTAATTAAAATCCTCAAAGACCAGTAATACATAAAGTTCAATAAGTTGAATTCGCATTGAAGAAAGTCCATCATATTCCGAAACTGGTATTGCATCCTATTCTGTGACATGAACAACTCATACTGCAATTCTAAATCTGACATTTGTTTCAGAAAGAGTAATAATCCGTGTATTTATTAGTGGTATTTCCGTGTTGATCTCTTGGAAAAATATGTTTGCCAAAAGTTTGATATACTTCGTTGTTAGAGAACGGTATTGAACAGTATTGACCACAGAATTAGATTCATCTGCGCGCGCTTCGGTTTCCTAGAAAGGAAGAATTGTATGTAACCTTAATATCGAAATGGCACATCCACAGAATTAAATATTTTGCTTATCGCGCGCAGATGAATCAAATTCTGTGGGCACATCAAAGAATGAGACAACTTCCTCCTTCTCGTATGGATAATTCGTGTATCGCTTGCTATTGGAAATGGCAAACAATAAGTGTCAGCAGAGGACACCAGAGCCAGTGACAGTTGCGTGCGTGCTGTGATTCACAGTGAAAATACCTGAAATTTCATCAATTTCCAAGTGAAAATGAATGCTACGGAAGTGTATTTTCACTGCGTCACCAGGAAAATTAATTAGGAAATTCAAAAATCGAGTCGGTGACTGTTCCTGCACATCATGTAATATCCGGACTGATCGTTGATAACCTGACATTATCTAATTCATTAAGTGCCTCCGTCACTTTGCCTTTTTCCAACTCAGATTCTTCTTTTTCCAACTTTTCAAATAATTAAAGCAATGTCTGTCGTTGGTAAATTTGTAGACTGCAAACCACAGAATTAAATACAGAATACAGAATTCTGTTTGAGTCACAGAATGAAATATTTTGTTTATCTGCTTCGGTTTGCTAGAAGTGTGATTAATACGAAATTGACGGCACATCGAGGAACCTATTAAGTGGGCAAAAAGGAATTCCTTATACCTTACAGAGATAGGAGAAAAAGTCGTGCGTCGCATGCGGATTAATGTGAGTTCCAGCAGAGTGCTTCGATTGCCAGAATTCCTTCAGATTCAAAGAATTCAGATCATTACGCACAAGTTTTCTCCATAATGTTGCCCCTTCCGATCATTATTAAAAAATGTAGCAGGCGTACGAAAATTAGTTCACTTGATGATTTCACATCCTCTCCTCTGCATTTGTCACTGTATAGTGCATACATTGAATCGAAGCCAAGACAGGGATGTATGTTTTGGTGTGTGCGAAGTGATAGCACAGCACGCACGCATCTCTCACTGGCTCTGGTGTCCTCTGCTGACAGCTTATTGTTTGCCATTTCCAATAGCAAGCGATACACGAATTATCCATTCGAGAAGGAGCAAGTTGTCTAATTCTGTGATGTGCCATTCCGATATTAAGGGTACATACAATTCTTCCTTTCTAGGAAACCGAAGCACGCGCAGATGAATCTATTTCTGTGCTGCAAACACAACTATTTTTATTCTCGAATTCATACTTTATTGAAAGTCAAACTAAGACAAGTGAGAAATTTGACACCCGAACACCTGACTACAGTCTCTGACAAGTCTGTTCCTCCAGTCAGTCATTTTTCTGTGCTAGCTCATTCTGATTCTGTTATTCTTCTAACCATTTTGGAGGCACTAGTGATAAAATTGTGAAACCTACCTTGTGTATCCAAAAGCAATTCATTTTCCCTCTTGACCTTGGTAGATATCTATGTTAATTAATTGTTGTCATTTCGCTGTGTCAGTGTCGATTGCATTACTGCATCACTGTCAGTCAACCGGTGTCTGTCCACCCTTGAGAAGAGCCACCGAAAACGTTCGGGTGTTAACTTTTCATTTGTCTTATTTTAACTTTCAATAAAGTATCAATTCGAGAATAAATATTGTTGTGTTTGCAGTCTACAAATTTACCGGCGACAGACATTGCTCTAATTAAATTGCAACTCAGAAATAATTAGCACAAATTGTGCATCTTGTAACAATTTGTAAACACCTTGTAAGAATCCATTCCGTTACAGTTCTTGAGCTATTACACATCTCTTGAATAATCTGTATTGTAATTATGAAAATGAAAGTTTACGCTTCCTCATCTGTAGCCCTATCCATGCCAGGGTTCTGCCACCTGTCGAAATTCTGTAGATCAATAACGAGTGTATTGTTTCATAAATAAGATTCCATGGGTCACTAATGATCCTATTTTATACCATACACATCGATTACAGTGCTAGAAATTCTAATTGATAAATTATATTATGATGTAACGCATTGACAAGGAACAAAATATTTTTTCATCCTCCGCCCCCCAAAATCGAGCGTTTTGTCAAATTTGACTACCTTTGCCTTTATCATGCTTGTTGTTTGTCATCTATGCTTTGACAGTATTTTGATGTCTTCTCTGTCTGTGTACAACCTTAACCGAATTCTTGAGTCAATAATGATTATGTTTCATGCAGATCGTTATATACATGTGCAACTGAATTGACTGTAAGAACACAGCGGGTTTCCATTCTAATCATTATTCCTGTGTTGCTCGTCTTATTGCAGTTTCTAAAGATGCGTTTGTAGACAATACCAGTTCAATTGATTACTGTGAAAATTTCTCTGTAATATCCGACTTATGTTTTTAATCCAGTGACTTAATGTGATGGTAATTATTATCATGCTATGCTTGTATTTCTTTGTATTGCTATTGTCTTCGCCTTTGAAAGCTTCATTAAAGGGTCTTCTGATAACCCTTCTCCCTTTCCTGTACATATACCCATAATGCATGGATTTAAGTGTCTGCGTATTCTTCTCTCTTCTCTCTGCCATGGCTTCAAATAGTTTTATGCTCAAATATAATATACTCAGCTGATGAACCAAATGTTTTGTTGAATTTCAGATCGTAATTACATTTGTTGCAGCTATTTCATTATCTTTAAATAATTGACGTGTCATTTAATTAAAACGTTAGTGACCCAAAATTCCGGATGTCAGGAAACTGAAATTCCGGATTCTGGTTAATTTCCTGACATACGGAATTTTGCGTATTGCAAGATTCTACAATCATCATCTACGAGGCAAAATTTATCCGTGTGAATTTTAGTAAATAGTTGTTGTTTTATTCATCCTTGACCCATCCACGATACAGAGCCATTCTAGAAAGCAAAGGATGCGGTAGCCTTCCCACACCCGCAGCTCTCACCAGGGGTGTGGAAGCGGAAGCGAATGCCCGACGACCGCTTCCGAAAGTATCATGATCCTAATGACTGACGCAATTCGCGTGTCAGGGCGAGGCGAGGCACTTCTGACTTTTGACTTTAAGTCTTGATATGAGTTAGGTAATAGTTGTCATATTTAGTGCTTACCCTATTGCACCTCATTACAGATTAGCACCTGTATTACTAAATGTAGTTGCATCTAATTTTCTCATTATGATGAAAACCAAGTTGTATTATCTCAGAATACTGGCATTCGAAATCAGAAAACCTCAGTATCATGTCATCAATGACAACTTTACACAATGCGGAGCGGTTTGTCTTGAGGCAGTTTCATTGTAGCATTCTCAAACACTCTCTTGGTAGTTTAGCATTTTTTTGCAGCACACGTGTTGGGAAAATGTGACCTTTTTTTACTTCACAATTTCCCAAAGGTCAAAATATTCAGTAAATTTGTAAAATATTTGATTTTACAAGTAAAAAAACGCATACAGGGTTTTACGACAGGAAGTTCCAGCTGCATGAGGCCATTGACGGTGAAAGGCACTGAAGAACCATCTATCTCGTGCAAAAAAGATTCTAGGAAATTACTACGAACCAGTGATAAGTGCGAGCGAGGGCTGCACTGATTCCTTGCATTTTGAACCGGTCTCTATTCTTAATCGCACATGAAAACACGTTTTATGGTTCTTGTCGCACTTTAAGTCGTGAAGCCTCCTTTGTACCTACTTGTACTTCACCATGTAACCAATTGTGCAAGATTTGAATATTTTTGAGCTATTGTTAGTTCCGTGAAGTGTCTCAATTATGTGTAACTTCTACGTTTTACCATTATGATTATTATGATTGTATGACTCTGATATGCATTCTTTCCATTATGAAGAAAAAAGAATTTGCTGCTCTTACTACTAAACCGTATAGAGCATTTACAACAACCGCTTCATTTTTATCAACACGACGATCTTCTCATCTTGCAACCATATTTTTGAATGTTTTCCATCCACAATCTTTCGGAAGACTGTCGATTGTGAACGCCGTTATCTCTTTGTTTTAAGCCACTATTTTCTTAAGAGATAATAGTCAAAGGCAGATACTCATACTGTCGATAATATTATCAATATGAAAAAACCTCAAGAAGAATACTGTTATCGAATGATGACATGTAATAAAACTATTGACAGTGGGTGGAAAAAGTGTCTCCAACTGTAATTTTATCCAAATATGATCTTCATGTTTCAATTAATTTGATTAATATTCATCGCCGTTAGACCTTCACATATAAGGGCATAGTTACATGATTACATTTTTTTCTTAATGATGTAATTCCTTTTTTATACACATGCTTTGGTGATTATGCTAAATTACTCAGCTTTTCATCGCGTAATCTTAGAATTTGTGCGATGATATAAATCTAAATAAGTAGCTATTGCTTTGATTATGTCATCAATAAATCAGATATTGAATCATGTCAATTTTGATGTGATTCCAATTTATGAAATTTAATGGATTTATAATTGAAACGAAATCACAATTATTCCTTAAACATCACCACCTCTAGCAGATTTAATAATTTCAATATGCGTAATAAGTGAACGCGAATTAATTACATGCATGTACGTCTGGCTACATGCTGCTGTCCCCTTACTGAAGTGCTGAGATGGTAAATGAGTAAAGAAGATGATAAAATCGTCTAACCCAGCATCTTCTGGACCACAAGGACGCAAAAAGGGATGAGTGAGTGATTGAGAGATGGTCAGATTTTGTTGGAACCTTGCAATACATTTTGTTCGGATATCCTTCCTGCCTGCCTGGTTCCACTACCTCCGATCACAGAGCCAGAAGATGGCAATGTCTAGCACTAAGTCTTTGTACAGCGGAGACCACGCGTAATGACATCTCCTACGGAACCTGTAATGAACTCAGATGACATGTCATCACATGTACAGGTTGAGATGAGTTTCTCATTTCGTCAGTCAGCGGATATTTACTGACTAAATGAAAAGAGTGCATTTTAGGTTAGCCTGTTACATTTTGATGAGTGGTGGAAGTCCATATTATATCAATGATTATCAACAGAAATAAGCTAGGATTTTCTTAGATAGTTTTTACATTTTCCAATACGGATCTTGGAAGTATTCGAACAACAGAAGAGTGTATAGCAAGAAAAAATGTCTGCTTTGTGCTGACTTAACTTAATAGAATTTCGACCATTACAAGTATATCGACAAGTACGGATATCTCCTGATATTTTTGATTATTAGAAGAACTGTCTGATTTTCGAGGTCAAATACGCATTTTAATCGACTTACTGACGTGCATGTCACTTTTGTTATTTATTTCTATGAACAACAAAGGAGTAACAGAAGAGTGGTTTTGTATCTGCAGCGATTAGGCAACTGTGTGCTCACGGAAATGTGCTGTTTCTTACAAGATGTTAAACTATCCTCTGACATCGTCATTTTGCTGCCCTTACTGACCATCAGGATTTTCAAGATTCAATCGTCTATCTAAGCTCATCCATAAGACCAAAAAAATTATTTAAGACATTTAGACACGAAATTAGATTCTAACCCAATGATACAAGACGTTGACAAGTGTATCTAAGTGAGAATGCGTGCGATTTATGTGCCACTATTGTGCATTGCATGAAGCTTTACTTCCATTCTAGAAGCGTTATTGTTATAGATTTCTATGAGTAGAAGATTATGCTAAGATCTGAGTGTTAGTGGGTCAGAGGCTGTGAATCAGAGCGTCACCAAAAATGTTGTTTGAAGACCTCTAAGCTCCAATGAAAAAGCAGTAAAAAAATACGAGAATCGTTCCCTACGTCAAGACAGATTTTATTAATTTTTGACAAGCATCCTGGTAATTGATGGATTTATCAAATTTTGACAGATGTAGCCACCACCAGATCCGTCCGTTGGGCCTCATCAGTCGTGGGTAGGTTCGAACCAGCGACGTTGGAGCTAGAGGACGTGCAAGCATACCCTCTAACCACAAGGCCACCGGACCATCTGTCGAGAGCGCGAATTAGCCAGGAAATCAATGCTTTAACGCAGACACGTTTAACCCGCGACTGTTGAGACCCAACAGACGGAAACATGTCTCGTAGTGGTTGCATCTGTTGATTTTTGATAGATTGCTTTTGATTTAATAGCACGCATACAATGGTCGTGTTTTGTCCTCAGACATTCTCAAGGGCAAAATGACATTTGCTATACTACTTCGAGAAGGATTGTGTGGTAAAGCTGTGAGAGGTCCGTCAAATCATCTCGTGTTTTCTGTTCAGGAGAGGTTAGGATGTGTGGCGACTTTCAGCCAGTTTCGTGTGATCTGAATTACGTGGTTTACTACGTTCTCGATTTGTACATTTCATTAACATGTTCAGACAGGGCACTTTTGTGATTGCGCTTTTTCAAGCTACGTTGATTTTCAGTGTATCTCTCAAGTGTGTTTTAGAGGTCACCAAGTTTGACCGATTTAATTTTTTAGTGTAAGTTTTGCAAGGCATTTAGTGTATCAAGTAGTTTTGGGTCTCACGGCAGAATGTACTTGACTTACTTCACTTAATAACAGAACTTGACGTCTTGTCAATCCTGGCAATGATCCGTAGACACAATTCTCCTCCACTGTTGGCGGTCGTCTGCCAGCTCTTCCATATATTTAACCCATTCGGTTCCTGTAGCCAGCCAGTCACTTGATCTACCGCGATGGTACCTGATGTGGTTCGTCAGGTGCTTGGTCTCTTGATGAAGCCGTCGTTTCCATGTCATCTTCTGTCTGCCCCGTTTTCGCTGCCAGCCTGGCCGTTGCTCATGGCACCATAGCAGCTGATATGGAATTCGGCTTGAGCCCATTCGAAGAGCGTGACCAAACCAAGTCAAGCGACGATGTTTCATAAATTCGGGCACGGTGTCTTTGATGTTAAAATGAGCGTAAATGGAGGCATATGAAATATGGTGTTCGGGACGAAATTTCCCCCAATTGTTTCAGACAGAGATACTCAAAGCTCCCCAGACGCTTTTCTTGAACTTGTGAGAGTCCCCAGCTTTCACAGCCGTATGTGAGGACTGATCTAATACATGCTGTGAAGACGCGGCCTTTTGTTTTCGGTGAGACTGAGGGACTGGACTATAAGTTGGCGTTGAAACGTCTGAATACAGCTGCAGCTCTACCAATGCGCCGATTTAATTCGGTTTCCAAGCAGCCATTTGAAGTGACAGTGGAGCCTAGGTAAACGAATTCATTGACTTTCTCAAGGGGTTCCCCTGTCAGATAGATGGTGGCTGGTCTGCTATGAGTGTCAAGAATTTTGCTTTTTCCTGTATTTATTTTAAGGCCGATTTCAGACGCAAATTTGACTACTTCATCAATCAGGATTTGCATGGCGTCGCTGTTTTCTGCCGGGAGCGCAACATCGTCAGTGTATGTTAAATCGCAAACGGGCGATTCGGTGAGCCGCAGTCTAATACCAATGGGGGTTCCACGACTCATGCACGATGTGATGGCACAATGAAGGATCCAGTCGATGGCTGCAGTGAAGAGTATGGGTGATGTCAGAGAACCCTGTCTTAGGCCGCGTACACAGTGGAAGCTTGTAGCTGGTTTCAGATAAGCCGCAATATTTCCGGGACACTCCTGCATTTGTTAAGCTTTCACAGTGGAAGCCGACTTACCTGCGCCGTCTCTGATGACTGATGAATGACGCAGTAGTTGTCAAGGAAACGTACGAAGCTAGCGAACACTAGAGTTTCCCCATCGTGTCTCTCGCACAGAACAAGGAGGAGGTAGAATGAGTGTTTCCCAAAATGTGTGAAGCTCTCGCTGAACGGTAATAATGTCGCATCCCAGCGAGTGGGAAAATGATCGATAGCGCACTACAGTCGTATATCGTCTCTCAGTCTCTCACTCGCTTGCACTAAAGAGAGACAAAGATGAATGAATGACAAGCACTTTTAAATTCCGTAACTTCATAGATCAACATATCATTTATGAAATTTGCCATGCCTAAGTCAGTCGGTCCATATTGCTCTGCATACGGATGCTGAAATGCACGAGGGAAAAACGAGGAATTATCATTTCACACATTTCCAAAAAATCCTGAGATTCGCAAGAAATGGGGAACTGCCGTTCATCGAAAAAATTTCCAACCGTCGAACTACTCCGTATTGTGCAGTGAACATTTTACCAAGACTCATTCGTCGCTGATTTTTGCCAATTTTTCAACAATCTCTTTGATTTGTTCAATTCCGAAAGCTCTTTTCTTATGATTTCAAAGCCCCGTTGAAACATGAAATTATGGACCAGAGGATAATTTTCATGGAACAAGCAAAAACAACGTTGACTAGTCTTACTGATTTGCGTGGCAACAGTATTATACAATCGATAAAAAAGACTGGTTTTCTGGGTTTCTACGTTGACTTTGAATCCCTGAAATTGTTGTCAAATAACTTGTTGACACATAAAAATTTTCAATTTATTTTGACCTACAAGTAGGTCAAGATTTCATAGAATTATTCTTCAATATCATTCGTTTGAGGAATGGTTGGAATTTCAACCCAACACCACATCAGTTCAGATCTGCTTTCCGACAACTTTTGATTCATGCTGGATCAGACATTCTGCATTCTCCGTCACTAGCGACTAATACTCAGTCTCTTGATGCAACTGTGCAGCTATCCCTCCAATTTACATCTTCTGAAGAGAATATTTTTTCTGAAGGAAGACAGGTGTCGTACGATGCAGAAATATTCTCTGACAAGGATTTCGTCGATCCCATAATGCCAAATGATGACCACTGTTCTAATCCAGCGATGTGCGACATTTGTGAGTCAATAGTGTATTACATCAACGGGGCGATTGTTCGTCGCATTCAATCAAAAAAAAATTGTGAAAATTGTCGAAATTCTCTGTACGCAGTTCATCGTGTGGACAATTCTTTGTCATCAAAACTTGTAAATCAAAAATATTGTCTCAATAAATCCGGATCTGGTGGTTTAGTGAGGCCAAGAAAGGTTGTCTTTGAAATACTCCTCTGCACTGAGAAACTGATAAGAACATTATTGAAAAAGGAATTAAGCAGCCTAACGCACCGCGAATTATAACCAAAGTCGTCGAAATGAAGTCACATACATTTACTCATGAGTGTGACTTTGTTGGAATTGAACATCACCAACTTCATTTGATTCGACTTATCACTTCAAGCCACATCTACATACGGTATAAGAAACTGGCGAAAGATGTATCACAGGAGTAAAATTGGTCGACGGCAGCGCCTCCATCGCACGGTGATATTCGAGAACTTGTAGTGTTTTTGGTAAGTTAACTTCATTTCATATTATAAGTGAAAAAATAAATCATTCCACTGCTGTTGCTTAGTACAATACATGTTATGAAAATGTGCGTTTACTTTAAAATTCAACACCGAGGTATTTGGAACATTACATTGAAACATTGTTTGCAGTTATTCATAAATCATTTCTGTTGTATGAAATCAGATTCCTGTCGTTCAATTATCAACATGAACTAAATTTTCCCCTTCAAAATATGGGGACTTTTAAATCAGAAAATCATTCCGTCCTAAAAAGCATTTACGACAAGCGACAAGGCTTAAAAATATTTAAAACATCTTTTATTCATAGATGCAAAGAAAACCTTGGCAATTTTGTAAAGTAGTTTTTGGACTTGCCGCTTGAATTAATGGAAAATATATTTCTTGAAATTATCTCGTCAGATTTCGGTTGTTGTTTGTTACCAGAATGCATTGACTACTTTGAATGAAATCATTTGCACCATACCGTTTTGGAATCATGATTTTGGCAACATCATTCAACAAATATTCTTCTGCCTGTTAATACATGACTTCTTTCATTTTTGCATTATGCATGTACATGCTACAAGAGACCATTTATTGCCTAGAGCTAATTGCATAACAGACGTGATTGATTTGCGCTTAGATTTATTTCTTGACGAATGATCCACGCAATAGAAATATTTGCATTCATTTTGTCGGGATACTAATTACCGCGCACATGTTTCTTTTAAACGCAATAAATGTGTCTGAATATTCATTCTCTCTACCGTCAGAAGATACATTTTATTCGCCAATTAATAAAGGAGATTTAGAAGGGCTACCAAATTAAAGATCAAAGCCAGCATTTGGAGACTGTGTGAATAGGAATAAGCCACGTGAAACGTTTATCAACATGGACAGACGGAAACGCTTAGTGTTCTATTGATCGATCGCGGGCGAGAGGAATGTGACACTTTTCCCACTAAGAGTCAGCCTCATAATTCACCATGCCGGCAGCCGATAACACGCATTCTACTTCTCCTTGTTCTGTGGTCTCTCGTTCACTCTTGTACTCTTGTCGCCGTGTGCGCGCGTCAATCGACAGCCGTCAGAAGAGATAAATCTGCTCCAATCACAGCGAAGCAGGTCGCTGAGATAAATGAGATTTTGGTTTCTCAAAGCAGGCAATTTCTCACAGGAAACTACCTGCGCTGTGTTTCCGCCTGCACTGTGAAACAGCCAGGCAGCTTTAATGCAATCATTTCCAATGCAGATGAAAACTGGCAACCAGACTCAGAAAGTCAGCGTCCACTGTGTACGCGGCCTTACACCAGAATTCACAAGAAACTTAGATGACACTTGTCCTTTATATTTCACAACGGCATTCATCCGACGATACAATGCTTTTATGATTCCAATCAACTTCGAAGGCATTTCATCTGCTTCAAGAATCTGCCAAAGCGCCTCCCTGGAGACAGAGTCGAAAGCTGCTCGGAAGTCAAGGAAAGCTATCGTAGTGGGTTGCTGGAATTCATTCCGGGTTTCGATTATCTGACGAAGGCTAAACAGCTGATCTACGCAACCTCTTCCTGGTCTAAATCCTGCTTGGCTTTCACGGCACCGTTTCTCTCTATCTGGTCTTATGCGGCTGACAATTATGTTCTCCAATATTTTGGATGCTATGTCCAGAAGACTTATGCCTATATAATTGGCACATACGGCTTTACTCCTTTTTTATGTACTTGAATGATTGTAGCGAGGGTCCAGCCATCTGGGATTTCTTCGTCATTCCAAATCTGCGTAATAAGATGGTGGAGAGGGCCAATAATTGTTGATTGACCATGGATCCAGAGTTCCGCTGGGATACCATCTTCGCCCGCAGCCTTATACCTTTTCAGCTTCTTCAGAACAGATTCAACTTCCATTCTGGTAGGTGGATCTATTGAACTTTCATACTGTCCGAGATCATGACATGGTTCAGCTAGCTGTGGACAATCTAAGGCGGCCTGTCGCGGATTGTTCAGAAGATTTGTGAAATGCTCTGCCCAGCGTGATAAGTGCTGCGATGTGTTGACCAATCGTGTACTTGCACTGACATGTATTGTAAGGAGAATCACGCTTTGATGTATTAGCCGAAACATTTCCGGGTATAGAAGCTATACGGATAAGGAGCTTGAATTTCGGCTGAAGTTTTCACTTTTCTGCAAAAAATTTCTTGTCAAAATCTGGGGACAAGTCAACAAAATTGCGTTGTTTTTTAATCAATTTCATTTTCTTCAATTTTTCAATTAGCATAACAGAATCCTTTACTATTAAGTCGACGCTTCCTCAAGAGGTATGCTGATTGCAAGCTCCTGCATTCTAGAGCATGCGTCAGTGACGTTTTTTTTACTGTTTTAACGATGTTATTTTGAGAACAGTTTGGAAGCCAACTATCTTATTGCAGCGAAATGCCCGGATAGAAAGCCATTTCTAATAAATCTTCATTATCTAATTAGAGGAACGTCCGAACGGATTTTTTAATTCGTTCACTAGCGTTAACTAAAAAAAAATGCCAATGATAAAGCAAATAATTTCCGCGTTATATAAGCTGAACCTGGAAAAGGAACTGGAATGTGACTTACGTAGCGGACATAGGGTGAAAGTGTCAAATTACGTGGGCTATGTCATTATTAGAATTAATTGTGATCTCTGTCGGATTCTCTTAATAAATGCAGCTATTTTACATAATGTCCGTTATGATAAAAATTTTATAATATTCTTTAATAAAATATATTTTTGCGTTATATAATTCTAATGTGGTCATTATTGTGGAAAACTACTTCACTGTGAAGACAATAAGATAAAAGGGTTCCAGAAAATGAGAACACCGCAAAGACAAGCATCTTAAGTGATGCACACTCATTTCGTACACAGAGAGCTGGTCAGGCTGTTTGAATAAAGTGACTACAAAACTTGTACTTTATAAGCGGTATCGCCTGTGTGTACTATCGAGATGATCGCGCGATCAGAGAGTTCATGTCACAGGTTTGTAGATAGCGAGTGACAGCACTATCTGGCAGGTGGAGGCTGGCAAAGTTGCTTCTCCATATAGCGCAGAATCAAGCACTTTTAAATTACAAGTCTTGGTATCAGTTTGTATTGAAGCAGTCCGACTGTGGCTTGAACCCAAACCTCCCGGATGCAGGGTGACTCCACCACAAAGCCAGTGTGCCTGCATATGATAGCTGAGTAAGAACATGCGGAGGTAAGTATCGAGTTATTGTGAAAAAAATCCATACACAAAGGATACTGATTACGTCAATCGATAATTATACCCAGAAACAATTTAAAAGCTTCCTTCAAAAACATGACGGCTGACTACCTTGCTGCAACCGCGGCTACAACCTTGCTGTGAGGTTTGTCGGTTTCGGTGGCCGTCATTTTTCAATTTGATTGACAGATTAATGAATAATATTAGATGAAGATCCTTTAACATTTGATGCGTAGATACTTTGCAACTCGGAATGATCTTCCAAATGAATGACCTTTATCGGAATATTTTTTGACTCGAAAGCGAAAGTTACCGGTTGTCACAGCTCTTTTATGATCTCTAACTAGCGATATCTCCGCTCGTCTCTTCTTTCCTTTCCGTTGAGAAGTTGAGTTTGCGATAGTCTTCTCTGTGCCATTCATTGTTTGTTTTTGGCAATTCCCTTTGTTTACCATGAAAAGAGCGGCATTTTGACAGAAGCGTCAGCTGGTGTTGGTCACTGCTTTATTGACGATGTGCTGATCAAGTTAAGGTCAGTTCGAAGCTGTAGGAAATAAATTCCTCGTTAATAAGCTTCAATATGGTGAATGCTTGTAGCAATGAGTCAGCGGAAAGCAAACATGGTCGAAAAAGTCCTTTTTATTTATCAATATATGAGGCGAAGAGTGTTCTACGATTTTTTCTTATTTCAGAATTTTTGGTTTTGTTGTTTTAAGGCAGGTTTTAGCCGGCGGAGTGCCATCTAAGAATCCTCATGAGTTTTCTAAATATTTCGCAAATCCCAATGTTCGCAATGTATTTTCCTATTACAAACATATTGATAAGAAAACAATTTCGCAAATTGTCTCTCTGTTTCTGTGGGAAGTCGAACGGAAAACCGCCAAAATAGTCATTATTTTCTAGAGTTTCCAATAATTGTTTGAACCACCTAAACTGCAGAATTTCCCTGCATGAATTTCCTACAAGCTGTTTTGAAGCAATCGAGCGGTTGGAGATCCGTTGACATTCAATGGAGAACAATCACATTGCCAGAAACAATCGCAAGATGGCAGGATAGCTCTGTTGGTTAGCGCCCGAGCTCCGATGCAGAGATGAAGAAGGTCCAGGGTTCGAGTCTGTCCGCCTCAGAAGGTGCAATCAATCTCACTTGAGATAACTGACCCTGTCTTGGTGGGAGTTACGAATGTGTGAAGGCTTCCACACTTGTATGACATCGTGCCTTGGGTGGTGAAGGATGAGAAATCCGAGCTTCAACTCTAGATAATTACACTCTTTATGTGGTTATTGTACTGCTGGTAGATGCATTTTGATGTATCAAGCGAGTGTGTGACGTGAAAACACAATTTTTGACTGTCTGACGCTAGGATTTAATCAAAACTACTCGTAGAACAGAGTAAGAATTTGAATGAAAATGTAATACTTGTTTTGCTCCTTGAATGTATTTCTATCCAAAGCTTGTTTCGAAAATATAATTATTTACAATAATATAAAACTGATGAAGTTACTTTATTGAAATTACAATAAAAAACACTTAAGTGACACAAAATAGAAGTAAAAAAGCTTAAAAGTTAAAAATTTCATTCAACTCCGCACTCTTCGGCACCGTGCCAAGGACGGATATGGCATTCCCTCTTTCGACGGAGATGCTCAACCTCTGGAAGAGGACTGTCGGTGATCTGATTGATTTTACAAAAAGGAACCGAAATTGAATTCCTCGATCATTTGATGGACTGTTATTCGGACGATTTTTAATCATTTCAAATAGCCAATGATATTTGAGTTCATGGCTTTTGCTTTTGTATTCTGTGCGATTGATGTTTGATTTTCTATGGTATTCTTAATTTCTATGGTTGCAGTATTCCATAGGTAGATATTCCATGAAACCAGAAGGGAAAGAAAATGTAGAAATCCGAGGCGGCGAGGATATTTACGATTTTTGTACCCGCCTGGATTCATAGAATCATAGAAGTGGATGATAGTACATGGATAGCACATGGATGATAGTACATAGATGAATGGAAGTTTGATATCTTGCCTATGTACAATGATGGCACATGGAAAAATCTATGGTTTGTAGATCACATTCGATCTAAAACATTGTATCATAGTCAAACTATTTGTCAAGTTGGTTGGGGAAGTTGTTGGCACCTACATGTAATTACAGGATTTTCATGAAGAGAATTGTAAGTGAGATGTCGGCATTGTTTCATGTGAAATAGCCTACTATTCCATGGATCAATGTAGTGTGTCTATTTGTAGCAGTCATTGACAACTATTTTTCAATATAAGATTGCGAATTAAAAATTGGTTCACAAAGTCATAATTGAAAGTGGTCGGTGTGCTGTTTGTAAGAACATCTGAAGAATTCACCGATAGTAAGTCTAATTATTGGATAATTTCTTCTTCAAGCGGAAAAGAAACCTGGCGCTTTTCTGGAATAAGCACATTGAAAGTTTCTTTACCGACAATCATTTGTCAAATAAATGAAATGTCGCTGGAACTTTTCAATTAAACATTGAATGACACATGTGATATTTTGGAAGCTGATATTCGAATGCATGTAGAGATTTTGAAAATTATTCAAATTCAGTGAACAGGGGAACCCTTTAAAGTAAAATGAATACTCTAAGATTTCTTGGCCTCTGATTTCAAGCTGGAGTTATGCATGCTCTGTAAATCGACATTACAAGTTGCATATGAGTCTGATTATACTATTGATAGGTTATCGGAGCGATATTTTAAAATGATGACCATACAGAACGTTTTAAAGGATTTCCTTCTTTGTCATCCTGTCGGCGCAGCATTTTGTAAATTCAATATTGCTTTTGAGTACATGGTCTTTGGACAAGGGCCAACAATCCAGATCAAGAATTGGCCTGATAAATATAAATGCCAATCAAAAAACATGGAAGCCAGATCGCACAAGTTGCATTTTGCCCCAACTAAGTTCCCCCGGAGTGTGCTATAATTTTCATGCAATTTCCATTCTAGGACTTTCTATGATTGCAGTATTCTATAGGTAGATATTCCATGAAACCAGAAGGGAAAGAAAATGTAGAAATCCGAGGCCGCGAGGATATTTACGATTTTTGTACCCGCCTGGATTCATAGAATAGCTTATCTTCTAAATCTATGTCAAATGTAATGTCCAATATTGGAATAACTGAAGATAGGCCCTATGTGCGGTAAGTTCAAATCCATACAGTCAAAATTGTTCGTTTAATAACTCAAGGTGATCCTGTCTTTGAATAATGATCGTCTTCTGTAAAAGATAGTGATGGGGAAATGCTCCTGAAATCATTGATGAACTGAAATTATTTCATGTTTTCATTATTTTCTTCCAAGTACAGAAACTGATTGAGTTGCTTTGCAGAGTGAAGAGAATTGTTTGACGTCATATCTACCTCTCATGGAAAGTTCTTCCAGGTTACCATTTTTGTCCAATCCTACCATGACAGCGCTGTCACACATTTTCCATCCATCTTGAGCGGATATTCTAAGGTTGCTTGCAATTTCTCCCGGACATACAAACCACGATTGTGGTGCTGATGTTGAATTGCCGTCCTTTCTCTTCTCTCTTCAAGTACATTTCGCCTCACAAAATGAAGATGCAATGCTCGGATATCGATACTTGTGGCTTCTTCTAGGATACTTCATTAAGCTTCACCTTACATCTCTGCTAAGATTTAAACGGTGACTTGTAGATGAATTTTTTTGCTTCTCTTTTTCCGTTGAGAAAATGAAGAAATATGTTGATTTATTTTTCCGATCAGCAATTTTGAGGGAGGAGAAAATCACGGCATCTTACTCTAAAGACTGGAATGAAATCTTCAGGATTAATCCAAGTCATTTCGGTTACGTCGAGTTGGGGTGTGGGATTTCTCACTGATTTCTTGATGGGCTCTCAGCGGTTTCGGAATTGTGTCAAGCTCTTGGGGCTTGCGATTCACTTTCCTCTTTAAATTTGTTGCGCGTAAATATGTGATTATAAGGAATAACAAACACGACAACATAAAGAACTATTTAATTAAGTTACTTACAAACTCAGCGATCAATGAGGTATAGAAATAGACAATGCAAATGTGACTTTCATTACCAAAGCTCCGAATGAGAATCAGAGCAGGAAATGCCAACATCACATAGCTTACAAAGGTAACTTGAGAGAGCGTTAGCAATCTTGAAATTGAAATCTCCAGGCAATTACGTGTACAACATAGAATTTTTAAATATATGCATACTTAAGTCATCATGACATAGCAAGCTAAAATTAACTGAAGTTTAGGTTCCTTGCACATGACTTGTGTAACATTTTGCTGAAAAATGCTAGAATGACACATGAAAATCGCAGTTCAATGTATTTGACGTCTGTTCTTTTGGATTGCGGTTTTTATTTTGCCGTCACTTGCTCATTTCCCTGCTAAGGAAGAACTAAGCTTAATCTCATTGGAATTGTTGATGAAAAATCCACACAAATTTGATGGCATACAATACAAGAAATTGCTAATTTAATCGTCACAGAGATGGTGAATCTTCAAATTGCAAAGCAAGTTGTTTAAGTCGGAAATAGCATCAGTTTGTGCACTTTTATTGTCTTTGGCTTTGTATTGCGGAATATTCTTCAGATAATTTGTGACATACATCAAGCGTTTGCAGGCAATTGATTTTGTTGTCATTAATGAATGAATGAATGAATAAGACTATTTATGATACAAAAGCGGTATGACAAGGAAATATACATACCATTTCTGCGTTTTACAAATGATAGAGTTGTTGATGACATAGTTGTTAGAAACTAATATCACAATTGGAGCAAGCATGTGATTTTAGGAACTATCGAATTATACGAACATCTAAGTCTGAGGGGGCACCAGGAGCATGTGCAACCATCTCACCAGCCAGCCTGATATACAACCATCTGACCAACCTCTTGTACAACCATCTCACCAACCTGATGTACAGCCATCTTAACAGCCTGATGTACAACCATCTCACCAGCCTGATGTACAGCCATCTGACCAGCCTGATGTACAGCCATCTGACCAGCCTGATGTACAGCCATCTCACCAGCCTCTTGTACAGCCATCTCACCAGCCTCTTGTACAACCGTCTCACCAACCTGATGTACAACCATCTCACCAGCCTGATGTACAACCATCTGACCAGCCTCTTGTACAACCGTCTCACCAACCTGATGTACAACCATCTCACCAGCCTGATGTACAACCATCTGACCAGCCTCTTGTACAACCATCTCACCAGCCTGATGTACAACCATCTCACCAGCCTGATGTACAACCATCTCACCAGCCTGATGTACAACCATCTCACCAACCTGATGTACAACCATCTGACCAGCCTCTTGTACAACCATCTCACCAGCCTGATGTACAACCATCTCACCAGCCTGATGTACAACCATCTCACCAGCCTGATGTACAACCATCTCACCAACCTGATGTACAACCATCTCACCAGCCTGATGTACAACCATCTCACCTGCCGGATGTACAGCCATCTCAACAGCCTGACGTACAACCATCTCAACAGCCTGATGTACAACCATCTCACCAACCTGATGTACAACCATCTGACCAGCCTCTTGTACAACCATCTCACCAGCCTGATGTACAACCATCTCACCAACCTGATGCACAACCGTCTCAACAGCCTGACGTACAACCATCTCAACAGCCTGATGTACAACCATCTCAACAGCCTGACGTACAACCATCTCAACAGCCTGACGTACAACCATCTCAACAGCCTGACGTACAACCATCTCAACAGCCTGACGTACAACCATCTCAACAGCCTGATGTACAACCATCTCACCAGCCTCTTGCACAACCATCTCACCAGCCTGATGCACAACCATCTGACCAGCCTCTTGTACAACCATCTGACCAGCCTGATGTACAACCATCTCACCTGCCGCATGTACAGCCATCTCACCTGCCGCATGTACAGCCATCTTAACAGCCTGATGTACAGCCATCTCACCAACCTGATGTACAACCATCTCACCAGCCTGATGTACAACCATCTCACCAGCCTGATGTACAACCATCTCACCAGCCTGATGTACAACCATCTCACCAGCCTGATGTACAGCCATCTGACCAGCCTCTTGTACAACCATCTCACCAGCCTCTTGTACAACCATCTCACCAGCCTCTTGTACAGCCATCTGACCAGCCTGATGTACAACCATCTCACCTGCCGCATGTACAACCATCTCACCAGCCTGATGTACAACCATCTCACCAACCTGATGTACAACCATCTCACCAGCCTGATGCACAACCGTCTCACCAGCCGCATGCACAACCGTCTCACCAACCTGATGTACAACCATCTGACCAGCCTCTTGTACAACCATCTCACCAGCCTCTTGTACAACCATCTCACCAGCCTGATGTACAACCATCTCACCAGCCTGATGTACAACCATCTCACCAGCCTGATGTACAGCCATCTCACCAGCCTGATGTACAGCCATCTCACCAGCCTGATGTACAGCCATCTCACCAGCCTGATGTACAGCCATCTCACCAACCTGATGTACAGCCATCTTAACAGCCTGATGTACAACCATCTCACCAGCCTGATGTACAACCGTCTGACCAACCTGATGCAAACCATCTCCACCAGCCGCATGTACAAAACCGTCTCACCGAGTCTGCGCATGTACAACCATCTCACCAACCTTGATGTACAACCGTCTCACCTGCCGGATGTACAGCCATCTCACCAGCCTCTTGTACAACCATCTCACCAGCCTGATGTACAACCATCTGACCAACCTCTTGTACAACCATGTCACCAACCTCTTGTACAACCATCTCACCAACCTGATGTACAACCGTCTCACCTGCCGCATGTACAACCGTCTCACCAGCCGCATGTACAACCATCTCACCAGCCTGATGTACAACCATCTCACCAACCTGATGTACAACCGTCTCACCTGCCGCATGTACAGCCATCTCACCAGCCTCTTGTACAACCATCTCACCAGCCTGATGTACAACCATCTGACCAGCCTCTTGTACAGCCATCTTAACAGCCTGATGTACAACCATCTGACCAACCTCTTGTACAACCATCTTAACAGCCTGATGTACAACCATCTGACCAACCTCTTGTACAACCGTCTCACCAGCCAGCCTGATATACAGCCATCTTAACAGCCTGATTTACAGCCATCTGACCAACCTCTTGTACAACCGTCTCACCAGCCTGATGTACAACCATCTCACCAACCTGATGTACAACCATCTGACCAACCTCTTGTACAACCATCTCACCAACCTGATGTACAACCATCTGACCAACCTCTTGTACAACCATATCACCAACCTGATGTACAACCGTCTCACCTGCCGCATGTACAGTCATCTCACCAACCTGATGTACAACCATCTGACCAACCTCTTGTACAACCATCTCACCAACCTGATGTACAACCATCTGACCAACCTCTTGTACAACCATCTCACCAGCCTGATGTACAGCCATCTCACCAGCCTGATGTACAACCATCTGACCAACCTCTTGTACAACCATCTCACCAACCTGATGTACAACCGTCTCACCTGCCGCATGTACAGTCATCTCACCAGCCTGATGTACAACCATCTCACCAGCCTCTTGTACAGCCATCTCACCAGCCTCTTGTACAGCCATCTCACCAGCCTGATATACAGCCATCTGACGAACCTCTTGTACAACCATCTCACCAACCTGATGTACAACCATCTGACCAACCTCTTGTACAACCATCTCACCAACCTGATATACAGCCATCTGACCAACCTCTTGTACAACCATCTCACCAGCCTGATGTACAACCATCTGACCAACCTCTTGTACAACCATCTCAAACCCTCTGTACAACCAGTCTCACCAACCTGATATACACCATATGACCAACCTCTTGTACAACCATCTCACCAAACTGATGTACAACCGTCTCACTGCCGCATGTACAACCATCTCACAGCCTGATATACAGCCATTTGACCAGCCTCTTGTACAGCCATCTCACCAGCCTGATATACAGCCATCTGACCAACCTCTTGTACAACCATCTCACCAGCCTGATATACAGCCATCTGACCAACCTCTTGTACAACCATCTCACCAACCTGATGTACAACCGTCTCACCTGCCGCATGTACAGTCATCTCACCAGCCTGATATACAGCCATCTGACCAGCCTCTTGTACAGCCATCTCACCAGCCTGATATACAGCCATCTGACCAACCTCTTGTACAGCCATCTCACCAGCCTGATATACAGCCATCTGACCAACCTCTTGTACAACCATCTGACCAACCTCTTGTACAACCATCTCACCAACCTGATGTACAACCGTCTCACCTGCCGCATGTACAGTCATCTCACCAGCCTGATGTACAACCATCTCACCAGCCTCTTGTACAGCCATCTCACCAGCCTGATATACAGCCGTCTCACCAACCTGATGTACAGCCATCTTAACAGCCTGATGTACAACCATCTGACCAACCTCTTGTACAACCGTCTCACCAACCAGCTTCATTTATAGCCATCTCACCAGCCTGATGTACAGCCATCTCACCAGCCTCTTGTACAGCCATCTCACCAGCCTCTTGTACAGCCATCTCACCAGCCTGATATACAGCCGTCTCACCAACCTGATGTACAGCCATCTTAACAGCCTGATGTACAACCATCTCACCAGCCTCTTGTACAGCCATCTCACCAGCCTGATATACAGCCATCTGACCAACCTCTTGCACAACCGTCTCACCAGCCTGATGTACAACCATCTCACCAACCTGATGTACAACCGTCTCACCTGCCGCATGTACAGCCATCTCACCAGCCTCTTGTACAGCCATCTCACCAGCCTGATGTACAACCATCTGACCAACCTCTTTTACAACCATCTCACCAGCCTGATGTACAGTCATCTCACCAACCTGATGTACAACCATCTCACCAACCTGATGTACAACCATCTCACCAACCTGATGTACAACCGTCTCACCTGCCGCATGTACAGTCATCTCACCAACCTGATGTACAACCGTCTCACCAGCCTGATGTACAACCATCTCACCAACCTCTTGTACAACCATCTCACCAGCCTGATGTACAACCATCTCACCAGCCTGATGTACAGTCATCTCACCTGCCGCATGTACAGCCATCTCACCAGCCTCTTGTACAGCCATCTCACCAGCCTCTTGTACAGCCATCTCACCAGCCTGATGTACAGCCATGTTAACAGCCTGATGTACAACCATCTCACCAGCCTGATGTACAACCGTCTCACCTGCCGCATGTACAGCCATCTCACCAGCCTGATGTACAACCATCTGACCAACCTCTTGTACAACCATCTCACCAGCCTGATGTACAACCATCTGACCAACCTGATGTACAACCGTCTCACCAACCTCTTGTACAACCATCTCACCAGCCTGATGTACAACCATCTGACCAGCCTGATGTACAGCCATCTGACCAACCTCTTGTACAACCATCTCACCAACCTGATGTACAACCGTCTCACCTGCCGCATGTACAGCCATCTCACCAGCCTGATGTACAACCATCTGACCAACCTCTTGTACAACCATCTCACCAGCCTGATGTACAACCATCTGACCAACCTCTTGTACAACCATCTCACCAACCTGATGTACAACCGTCTCACCAACCTCTTGTACAACCATCTCACCAGCCTGATGTACAGCCATCTTAACAGCCTGATGTACAACCATCTGACCAGCCTGATGTACAGCCATCTGACCAACCTCTTGTACAACCATCTCACCAACGTGATGTACAACCGTCTCACCTGCCGCATGTACAGCCATCTCACCAGCCTGATGTACAGCCATCTTAACAGCCTGATGTACAACCATCTCACCAGCCTGATGTACAGCCATCTTAACAGCCTCTTGTACAACCGTCTCAGCAGCCTGATGTAAAAACCGTCTCACCAGCTTCATTTATAGCCATCTCACCAGCCTGATGTACAGCCATCTTAACAGCCTCTTGTACAACCGTCTCAGCAGCCTGATGTAAAAACCGTCTCACCTGCCGCATGTACAGCCATCTCACCAACCTGATGTACAACCGTCTCACCTGCCGCATGTACAGCCATCTCACCAGCCTCTTGTACAACCGTCTCATCAGCCTGATGTACAGCCATTTTAACAGCCTGATGTACAACCATCTGACCAACCTCTTGTACAACCATCTCACCAACCTGATGTGCAACCATCTGACCAACCTCTTGTACAACCATCTCACCAACCTGATGTACAACCGTCTCACCAGCCTGATGTACAGCCATCTTAACAGCCTGATGTACAACCGTCTGACCAGGCTCTTGTACAACCATATCATCAGCCTGATGTAAAAACCGTCTCACCAGCTTCATTTATAGCCATCTCACCAGCCTCTTGTACAACCATATCATCAGCCGCATGTACAACCATCTCACCAGTCTTTCATTAGTCTCCTTAGTTGTCTATTTACTGACTTTGGCTTTGCATAGCACCACGGAGTCTGAGAGAGGACCATTTAAATTTATGCTTGCCGAGGATACGAGGGGAATACATAGGTGGATCGATATGTATTGATAGGCGAGATAGAGAGAGTCAGATTTTGAGTTTAGTAGTGGGAATAATAGATTAGATTGTTATGGGGGAGAAAAGTTATCGATGAGAAGGGTAGTAATTAGGATTGTAATTGATAGGAGGATTGATAAAGGACTGTGGAAGCGTAGTAGAAGTTATAGCAGAGACGGGAATTTTGATTCTGGAAGACTTGTGGATTATTATAGGTTGTGGAGACATAGGAAGGGTTAGACTGGATAAAGTTAATGCTGAGACAGAGAAGATAGTAGGGGAGAAAGAATGGGACGAGGAGATAGTGTTGGAGAGACCGAAACGTTAATAATGAAGAAAGAGAGAGAGGAAATTAGAGAAGGGGGAGATGAGACATCCTTGAGTTGGGGAGATGTGAGAAAGGCAATAATATGAGAATGGAAAGGAATTGATGTATGTGGGAGATCAGAAGGTTGATATGCTTAGAGGATGATGGTAAATGGGTTGAGAAATCTCGAGGTGTAGCGCGTGAAAGTGTCTGGATGGGAAAGGGAGAGAAAGGGTGAATGAACGGGGGATAGAGAATAACAGGCGGAGAAGATAGGAAAGAGAAAATCTAAAGAAGATTGGAGGAGATGAAATAGTCAGGAGCCTGAGATGTAAGTGTAGTTGAAGAGGAGATGAAAAAAAGTGAAAGCACGAGTATGAGGGGCAAGAAGTAGATGAATAGGTGATGAGAGAAGATTAAGTGAAGGGAAGAAGGGGAATTTGAGCTGTTAATTGTCATTATTGGTGAATTAGTGTGAGGGGATGTGGGAAGATGAGAAAAAATAAGAATGGAACATGATTTGGAAATAGTTTGAAGGAGGGTGAAGATTTCATGTGTAACGGGAGAGGGGGGGAAAGATAGATGGAATCGGATGTGGAAAGTGCTAATTAGATGTTGGCAGACCCCATACAAAACGTGGAGAAAATGGGAAATTAAATTGAAAAGATCGAGTGGAGGATTGAGATAGGGGGGATAATGAAAACTTGGGAAGGGATAGAAGTAAGGGGAAGAAGTTAAAGAGGAATTTGAGGATAAAAGAAGAAGTGGAACAGAGGTTTTGTGGAATAAAGATGAAGAAAATCGATGTAAGGGAAGATATGGGTTGTGTGATAAAGAACGTATTGTTTGAAGGTACGTGGATTCTTAGGATGGGAAAGAATAAGAATTGATGTGATAGTGAGTGATGTAGAAAGAGCTAGAGAGTTAGATGTGATGAGTATATATTAGAAAAAGGACAGATATTGATGTGATGAGAGGATGGAAATGAGGAGAAGATGCCAGATGGAATAGTTGAATATAGAAAGATGTCGATCGGGTACCGATGAAAGGTTTTGAAGAACGTGGAATGAATGGAAGATATGTACTTGTGGATCTTCGAAGGATGGTGAAGAAGGGAGAGGTTATGAAGGAGAGAAGATGAGAGGAATCAAGGAAGGAATAATATGTGGGGAAGTGGATAGTAACAATTGATAGAGAAGACAAATTGAGTATTGAATAGAGGAAAGTGGTGAAGACAAGAATGGAGGTAACTATAAAGTTGAGGAGTGAAATGGAAAGAAAATTTGAAAAGGTGACGGGAGTGGTAAGTGTAGAAACTGAAGAAGCTTAAGATAGAAAGTGGGTGATATGTAGAAGTGAGATAGAAGCGGTAGTACGAGAGAAGTAAAATAAAGTAGAGGAACTAAGGATAGGTGATAGAAGATATGAGAAGAAAAATTGTTTGAGAAATAAGGAGTATGTGTGGAGAGTGAGATGGGTGATGAGATGAGTTGTAGCGAGAGGAGAAGAGGAGAGATAAAGAAGAGTAATGGTAGGAGGAGAGGAATGAGGATGTGGAAAGAGATGTTTAGAAGATGGATACGGGAGATAGGATTTATTATAAGAGAAGAGTATAGAATGGAATAAAGGGATAGGAGGACGTAGTTAAGAGATAGGAGGAGAGACTAGGAAAGGGTGACGGGATAACGGTGAAGAGTAAAAATGGATAGGGTGATAAGGGTGTAGATCAGATTAAGAGTGGCTAATGAAGACGATATGATAGTCTGGACTGCAAAGGGGGATGAAAGATGATTGGGTCAGCTCGAATGTGAACACGGGGATGAGGAGTTGGAGTGATATTTAATGGAAATAGTGAAGAAGTAGAATGGAGAAAAAGTGAAAGATGAGTAGAAGAATGGTAAAATTAAGATGATGAGATGAATAAGAGATGCTGGCAAAGTGATGGGTGAAAAGGTAATATGGGGAGAATAAGATGAATTCGGCAAAAGAAGAAGTGATTACAAGTATTTCCGGAAGAATAATAGGTGGGATAAAAGTAAGTCTGATCTGATGTTATGAATGTTTATACAACGTGTTGAAAGAAAGAGTGGGCCGTAGATGGAGATGGAGGATGAATCTTGTTTGGATCGGTGTGAAATTGTAAAGAAGCTTGAGGAGTATCGGGAGATGTATTAGGTTAAATCGGAGATGGAAGTGGGGATGGTATTAGAGTAATAGATGACTATTGAGAAGTGAATGAGAATATTGTACTGAGTGGCAGGAAAGTAACTGGTGGAAGAAATCTTCTTGGGAATAGTTTGGAAGGTGAGATGGATATTAGGATACGAAGTAGGAAGTGTGCGGATAAAATGTTCTTCTGTTGGGTGAGTCGGCATGAGCTAGAGGAGATTGTGAGGAGAGAGAAAAGTAGTGATGAGAAGTATCGGAAGAGGCGATGACCAATATGAAGATGTAGAAGAGAGAAAGTTTAAGAGAAATGGATGATTAGAGGTTAAAGGATAATAGAATGGTTAAGCGACCACGACAAGATTATGACAGTAAGAATGATAATGAGACTAGTTTGGTTGAGAAATATAATGTATTGGGGTTAAGGAAGTATTGTAGGATTCTAATTAGAGTTGATGATTTGTAGAGGATAAAAGAGTTATTGGGAAAGAGATAGGTATTCGGGGGGGATACATATTATCGAAGAAATTTACTGTATAGTAGGAATGGAAAGAAGGGATTGTATGAGTAGAAGTGGATATGTATGTAAGGTTAAAAGGCGTAACGAATGTGTGAATTAACGAGATACAGAAAATAGGATGAATAGAATGATTGTCTGAGATAATTAATGAAAGAGTTAAAGGGGTAGGAAAATGATGGAAAAAAGATGATGGAAAAATATGTGAGAAACCGGTTGTATGGATAATTGATTCGTGACCTAAGGTGGACCAGTAAGGGATGAATGAAATCACAAAGGTTTGAGGAACGGATGACGAATGAAATCGAAATGGTAGATGAATAATGGACTAAATGAGCTACAAGAGAAAGAATAAAGTAATGATCTGGGACAGATTGAAAACTTTTAGAAAAAAGAAGTGGATGATAATTAAGATGGAGAATAAAAAAGTAGTTGAGGTGTACATGAGAGAAATAAATGGGAAATCGAGAATGTGAACGATGCAATGGAGAAAAGGGTGAATTGGAGGTTTGTTGAGTCAGTAAGATGAAAGAATTTGGATAGTTTAGTTGAAATAGATAGAGAGAAGAAATGCAATATTTAAAATTATAGGAAAGAATACAAAGAAGTATGTGAAGTGTACGGAAATTTTGAGATAAGTAGATAATCTATCATCTGACAGTATGAATAATGGTTGGAGACGAAAACAAATAAGGTTGATATTTGAAGTAGGAGGATGCGCGTAGGGATGAGGATTGTGGATTGAGATGAGAGTTGACTTTGATGAGGATTTAACAAGGATATGGCGAGATAGTATGTGTGGGATTTAAAGTGTCGAGATGAAGAAGAAGTGGAAATGTGTGTTAACACTGAGAACGCCTCAATGACGTTTTCACCTCATAGATCCACACAGATGTCTGTTTTGTGAGAGAGAAATGTACTGGGGAATGTTGGGGGAAGAAAAGTTTGTCTTGATAGGAGAGATTGAGAAGTTCAGACGGGAAAAGTGAAAAGAGAAAAATTGAGAAGTAAGATTAGGGAATGGGTGTGGAAAGAATGTACTTCTGTCTGAATTTTCCATGGCGCGGACGGATATTTTCTTCTTGTTTAATAGCTTTTTTAAGTTTTATCGTTATATCAATTGTTATTTGCCAACCTCAGGAAAAGAGAGAATCACAGTTCAGTTTCAGGAAAGTTATTCGTAAATACCCCAGTTGAGATCTTCAGAACCATTATTTGTGCAGACATCAAAGGTATCGATGTAGTTATGCTACCTGATAGTGCTATTCAAACTTACTGATTCAGTAGTAACTTATTGCATCCAGTAGTTCCTGTAAATCCATTTCCAATTTTTCAATGTAACGTAATGATGATAAAATGGTGTCCTGACATATCTGGTAATTCAAAGAGTTGCATAATTCATCAGATTCTCGAATAAAATGAACCTTCGCAGTCATTTCATTTCCTTTAAGGATTCGAGTGCGTGACAGTACGAAAATTATTTCATGTGTGAGAATAAGGTTAAATGAGTCCGGCTTAGACCTGATGTTTTCGAAGAGAGACGCAACCGGTTCTGTTTGGGTCTGAAGGGTATGTAATATAATATGTAATATTATATGGTATGTAATATAAATATGGGTAGTAAATAAACAAAGAATATTAGCATAAAAAGCTAGTAGTTGGTTTAGTGGGGTGCCGACACGTCAGCAAGGAGAAGCTGAATCCAGTGGTCCGAGTCTGTGCCTGTACTGACGTAGGTGAGCCTGGCGCTCGCGGAATCATGTATGTTAAACCCTAAAATTGTCTAGTATTCCTTTGAGGTTGTAAGCGCATATCTGCATTTTGTTACATGTGAATGGCCCATGGGCTTCAATTTGGACAAAATTATTATTGAGCAACTCAAAGACAAGTTTCAGCTTTTTTAAAAGCCATTTTCAGTAACTCGTGTGGAAGTAAATTTTGTAGATTTAGAGCCTTTTGCTTTTTTTTTCGGTCATTCTAATATTATCGATCATGATACACTGTAGCGCGAGCTGGTGCATATGATAGTGTATATGACACATAGTATACACTTCATAAAGTAGCCATAAGCATATTTAGCTCTTCTTACCTCCAGATGTATCATGGGGCGGTAGTATTCTCAATACAAAAGTAATCGACGAATAGCTATGATTCACTGAAATTCGTAAGTAGCATGTGCTAGTCGTGCTTGTTACAAGAAATTAGAGCAGTCGCACATGCTTTAATGACACTTCACCCCCACACTGATTTTCAACGGCACTGAAGCGGTCAAGTTTGTGAGACTGATAATGTGCGACTGTCGCTAGATGAGACTCGAACCCACGACCTCTTTAGCTTCATGCGATGCCGTTGGCAACTATACCACACTATCCAGCTATGTATCATACTCGCATTATGTTGCAGATTGTAGCAATGTTGCAGTAATTTAATTGTACATTGCAATGACTAAGCGTCCAGTACTGAAAGAAAACACATGATTAAACATGTCTCATAATTGTTACAGAGTCAAACATGAACAGATTCACCTTGCTCGGTTCCCACAACAAGGCTGATGCGATAATGAAAGAATCACTGCATAGACAAGTTGCAGCAGAACAGAAGAATGATTCAAAAAGCAAAGTTAGAAAGAAACTGCCCCAATGTTTTGGTCGATGGGTTTCCTTAAATTGAGAGAAAAGTCAATTCAGACGGGCCTTCGGCGTCAGACGCCATTCAAACGGTACTCGTATGAGGGCTAGCGCTTTGAAGGGCTGGACGCCGAGAGGCCCGTCTGCTTTATTTGTGAGATTTAAGAAACCAATCGACCAATAACTTTTGGGAGTTTTTTGTCTTAATTTAACTTTTGATTGATATATATGATCTCCGATGTAGGATTTTTTCTGGTCAAACTGTGTGAGAAATATAAAAATGTTTCGGCGACAGTGAAGTTATCGATATTCGCGCGTAATTCCTTACTTGGCTTATTTTTAATGACTTGAATTCTGGGCAGGTGATGGATCCTATCGTGTGGCTTGTAAGTTGTTAGTCATATGTAAAATCGTCTTCTGATCAGGCTTGACTCAGTACCCATTACGAAGAACATTTAGAGATGATATCTCGATTTGTACTTTCAGTGGTAGTTTTCAGTCGATTAAAATGGTCGCTTCTCGATTCGGCTTGATCGCTGTAGCGAAGAAGCATTGCTAGAATTGTACTTCTCGTTGTATTCATGGTGTAAGTTTTCAGTCGATTAAAATCGTCTTCTCGATTCGGCTTGACCTTACGAAGAACATTTAGAGATATTCTCGATGTACTTCATGGTGTAAGTTTTCAGTCGATTAAAATCGTCTTCTCGATTCGGCTTGACCTTACGAAGAACATTTAGAGATATTCTCGATGTACTTCATGGTGTAAGTTTTCAGTCGATTAAAATCGTCTTCTCGATTCGGCTTGACTTACGGAAGAACGTTAGAGATATTTCGATGTTCCTTCCATTTTTTTTGGGTTGGAAGTTTTCAGTCGATTAAAATCGTCTTCTCGATTCGGCTTGACCTTACGAAGAACGTTTAGAGATATTCTCGATGTACTTCAAATGCCTGATGTTGGTAGATATCAACTTAATTGTCAGTGTCCCTTCCATCATTTCTTTCATGATAAATTCGTTCTGTCACTCGTCAAAAGATAATGCAGTGTAAGGATTGCTAATCCCGTTTGGGTTAAGGGGAAAGATATTTTCACCGAAAACGACATACAATAAACTCTTGCTTGAGTTTATTTATCAGATATTTTTTTCGTCATTATTGTAACTACTCGACTTGTGCCATATCAGTTGCGTAGAGATGACTGAAACTGTGTCTGTGATATTAAGTTGTATGTGGATAGTTATTTTGAAATTAGGTTAGCGACATATTTAGAGATGCTTGTGACGCCAGTAGTGAACCATCAGTAGCGCATTACAGCCAATTTATTGGCTTGTATGTTATATTGTTTTGATTATATGATTATTGCCTTGGAAGTAGTAATATAATGAGAGGATTTATACAATTTTTAAAGGAAATAAAAAAAAAATAAGGTTTTAATGCCATCTGGAAACATTGTGAATGGTTACTTGTTGCTGAAAGATCATAAAGGCAGTGATGTCAACAACTGTTAGAAAAAGTTGAGTTGGCTAATTGCAACATTTAGCATAGTAGCTTTTATTAGTTTGAGTCATGGAAGATTCTACAGAAACATATTTTCTGCATAGTTGTAAATGACTCTATTCATTCAATTCTTCTATTGGAGTAATGGATCGTTCTTTTGCGAGGCATATTTCGAGTCTGAGATTTACCCAAAGACAATATGTATTAATGTGCGTGATGGTTTCTGAAAGTGCTTATAAAATCATCTAATCCTGCTTAATCATTGCATGACAAGGTCATGAGGACGCTCGCCAAAGAAGGGTGGGCACCCCCCACCCCGCAATATCAGAGACACGTATTAACTAATCTATGAAGATTGTCTAGAGCAGATATCATCTTAAGAAAATGCTCTTGAAATTGCTTTGATTCAATCTTCACCTTTGAATACATAATCCTGCTTATTTCATAAAGGGTCATATCATTGAAATATGATCACTTACTTGCCCGTTAATTGTTTATATTGATGATATGAGCAGAAAGAAGAATATTTCAAGTTATTTTATTTTCTATTTTTCAAGCAGTTTTATTTACTAACTTATTACTGGATTTTGCCATTTTCTCTTCTCCTGTAATCATCATTCAAATCATTTCAAACATGGTAATTCGATCATAATGAATGTATTAGTGCCTTCAACAGCACACCCATGAAATTACACATCTAAAAAGTTGGAAGCAAATTTATTATAAATGTAGATTTTGCTTAAATACAACAAAGATACTGGGGAGATGCAGGGCTCGACGTAGCCCTTTAATTGAAATCAAAGAAAATAGATTTCTTCGACCGATTTGTGTGCTATAATAGAATCAAACTTTAATACTCAGTATTTCGCCGTTACTTCACTGAATAATGGACAATTTTAATTAAATCACATTTGAACATTTGTGATTTTATTGCATCCTTTTAAAGTGAGTGGCTTAAATTAAATAGTCAAAGCAATCTAGCGACCTGTCACTGCATAATTTGAACACTAAATTCCGGTGTAAGTGACTAGTTCATCAAAATGCAATATGTAGAAAAGGGTTATAGGATTTTTGACCAGTGGCGAGATTGCAATCTATTTTTACCAGTTTGAACGTTGAAGAAAGTTCAACTAATCCTGCAATAGACAATTTCAAATTTCGAAAAATGTTCATTTATTTTAAGCAGTTTGTACAAAAAGAGATCGGCCAAAGAGTTGCAGTTCTTACGAACGATGACCAGCATCTGTTGAAAGTTCACCTTTCCGTGTTCGAGGAATAAAGCGCTGAAATTTGAATCGACCTTTTGCTGATTTTCATTGATCATGTATCCAGATTTGAAGTCGAATTCTCGCTTGTCTGGTATGTTCTATTTGCTTGTCGAGTGATCGGATGTATAAACGTCTTGTATCCTCGCTATCACTCACATCTCCCATCAATGTTTCCTGCTTCGTTTTCTTATCGATAATTGCTGTCTGAGACGTCGGGTTTTTTGTTCTCTTTTTTTTGAATTTTATTTTTTTTTTTTTCTGTTTTTTTTCTTTTTTTTTCTTTATTTGTTTTTTTTTTTTTTTTTTTTCTTTCAATCATTTATCATTTTTATTCACATTTTTTTTTCAATTTTTTTTTTTCTTTCAAAAGAACAAACAGTCTAAGTCCTGAAGAGGAAAACTTGTTTCTACCATACCTGCATCTGTATCTGATATTAAAAGATGATCAAATATGCCAACAAGAGGACAACAACTCATTTTCTCAGACTCGTCCATGTATTCATAAAAATATTATTCGCTTGCTCATTTCCATAAACATCGTGCAAGGTATTTGTCAAGCGAGAAATGTTTCTGCTTAGCTGAATCATGAAAGTGATAATTGCGTGGCGTTCCAAAAGATTATTTGCTAATGAAGAAACCACACGTGTCATTAATGAAATATATCATGAGGTCTCCGTGGCACAGTGGTTAAGTGCTTTGCCTAGAGATCTTTCGGTGCATAGGTCGAGCCCCGAAAGTGTCATTGGAAGTCGGCAGGAAGGGCATCCTGACTAAAAGATCACAACGCACCAGAGTAAAGTCTGACTGTGTCATCACCGACTGTGACGTGAAGCCATTAGTTTCATGTTCATATAATCTCCTAGCAACTACTTGACCCTCCTTTATGTAGAATTTTTGACAGCAGTATGTGACAAGACATTGAAGAATAACTTATTGTACAAACAGACAATTTTACGAAAGTATTATTGTACAATGCGTTGTTACTTCTTGAAAGTAGCAGAAGTCTTTAATGGCGTGCATTCAATGATGGCTAAAAATTGAGACAGGGATGGGACTTTCTGTGTGCAGTTGATGGAAATCGTGTGTCAGTCGTCTAACTGTCTGTTCAACACGCTCAAACGTTTGATAAACCGTTATTCTCACGTCGCAAACTTCCGACCAACAGTAGGCAATGTGGCAGAAGACAAGACTAGTGTAGGCTTGTCAAATAATTGCAGATGAGATGTTTTCCAAGCGCTTTACAAGGGATAAGGAGCGACGACATTGAACATAAAATATCATCACAATGTTACTCCCAAGAATAATTTCCTGAAAAATGACACCTACAATTTTGAGATATTATTCAGAACAATTGGAGAAAGCGCTGTCTGATGGAAGTTTCCGGAGAATGTAATAATGTGCATCTCATTGATAGAGAAGCGTTAGTTTTTAATCCAGTCGGCAGGATTATCCACCAAAATTTGAGTAGTGGAAGCGTCACGAACGTTATCCATGAGATGGACAGCAGTTATCTCATCAGTGCGTATGCTAATGTTTTGACATTGCAGAAATCGGCAAATCATGAATGAGTAGAATAAGAAGTAAGGGCCCTAAGATGGAACGTTGAGGTACCCCGCTGGTAACAAACATCATCCAGGATGTCAATGCATCGCCTGCAGATACTTATTGACAGCGATCAGAGAGATGAGAATTTTTGACTAATTAGTTGGTTAATGGATGTATCTTGCTAGATAATCGCGTGTCAATTAATTAATCTTACTAAAATTACCTGATGTCGTGAAGCTAGACCGAATTACCTTAAATGGAAATACTCCACGACGTAATTAAGACCTCCAAGACGGAAATTAGTCAATCCTGTAGAAAAGGTGAAGCGCGTGTTCTTTCACATTAGAGATATATTATATTTTTAGATAACTATGTATATGTCAATTAGTGCAGACAAGTCAAAGAGTGAAAATTGCAACCGCTGTAATTGTCCATTAAGATTAACCCTCGCTTCACTGAGGTGTTTTTCCGAACTATTGCACCAATTTTGCCAAACCGCGCATCAATCGAATAGGCATAGAAATAGGATTCAGAAAAACAGCATCACTTTTATTCCTAAGGTCATCCCTGGGCTGAGGTGAAGCTCAAAAACCGCCAATATTCAACAAATATCCATCAGATCACTATTTGAAAGGGAAAATGACAACAAAAACTAATAATCCTTACACTAATCGATACATCTGGTGAAGGTGGTTGATTGATTTGTGTATTTTCTTTATTTGAATGGTAATCATAATATACAAAGAAACTTGCGTGTACAATGTAGGTTTGTCAGTAAACTCTTCAAGAAATATAAGATAAGGCGAAGTATGCATGCATAATAAAACCATTTGCTAAAGATAAGATGTATGCGAATGCACCAAGTGTACGATGAAAATGGTGTTGCAAGTTTCTCGACCATGTATTTAGGGTAGAAGAAAGAGTTACCATGTCTGTCAGTTCTTATTGTTCGGAATGACGGAAATGTCAAGATGTGAGTGGTGGTATGGGGCGGAGACACAGTGCTGAATACAGTGCATCTTCGATTATCTCGGATGGTTCAAAACCCAATAGGGTTCAGTCAAAGATCGGATTAAGCGAATTTGTAAATCCCATTGTTAGCAAAAGCTTGTGGGCATTAGGTCTAAAGACATTGTGAGTGTTATGACCAACATCCCTAGGTAGACATATGATCTGCTATCGTACCTGTAATACTTGATATTTTTGATTCCCATTCTTCGACTGTTTAATGAAAATTAAGGACAGCATCTAATGGTACGTACATGTTTGGTAGTAGTATTCACTGTCGTTCCTAATTAAAGCAGACCTAAATACACGGACACAAACAATGGACCGTGAACTTGAGACCATGAATTGAAAGTGATTTATCAGAGCTGTATCCCAGCTAGGTGACTAGCATTGCATAACCTCGACTTAAGAATGTTCCTAATTTCATTTAGGCTGCTTGCCTATACTATTTGAGCTCAGGCGTGGAAAGACCGCATGAATAGCTGCAAAAATTAATTGACTGATAAAGCAAGAGTACTTCGTGTATGTGTTACGCTAAAAGAGGAGAGGAATGCTATCATGGAGCATTTGATTCCATGTATGTACATGCTACATGTTTTGATGGAATCTCGACGAATCGAAACGGATTCTGAACTGACGTACGGATTATTCGAAGATACAGTAAGAAGATACACTGTATATGATTTTCCTGCTCAGCTATACTTTTCCACGTTCTCAGGCACAACGACAAGTGACGTTCAGTAATAGATGAGCGATTACACCGCAAATTATAGCTCCACTTGTAACTGCCTTCTAAGCACATCCGGAGATGATTGCGATGGACCTTGATTTTTCGCGATGCTGTTGAAGATGTTACGATGCTGTTTTTTTATTCAATACGGTAGAACAAGGGACACTCGCGATGCTCCAATCTGCTCAAGAATAGTTGATGTATAAATTTCATGCAGTGACTCTTCACATGTGAGGTACTTTAATTTGTGTAATATGTGAAAGCGTTGTGAACACTTCACTCTTGAATATTCAACTTGCGAATTCCAGTTCAATTGATCATTGAAAATAATCCCAAGAAGGTCAACGAAATGATGATTATTAATTGCTCTGAGATTGCATCATTGTATTAGATGAGGTCAAATGTCAAATAATTCAAAGTTTTAGATCAGCTCAAATATCACAAAAATCGCACATTTTAGTATTTAGTGTCTGCAGGTGAAGAAACAACCAAATTCTTTTGTCAACACTTTTGTCAAGACACTGATGCTAGGAGCAATATGATTCTGAAAAATTTCAATAATTGCTGTTCAGATACAGAACTGAAAAGTACAAAATAGTAAAACATCATATTTGAAATTTGAATCTCAAATCAAATCAATGCTGGAACCAGCTGGCTCAAATGTTGGAGGAGATTCCCTGCAAAATAGGACCTGTTTCGTCTTTGGTCTTGCTCCTGCTGGCTGCAAGCGTGTAACTCACAGTATCTCGTTATTATGAGACAACTTAGAGCACGTTTAATAGTAATGATAGTGGACTAGGTTGAGTGCAGTACACAAGCGCGAGTTTACGTCACTCAGATGAGTGGGCTAAAACGATGAAAGGGTAGAGCCACGTATAGAGTTTTCAGCCGTTGTCATCTTGACGGCTAATGGACGTAGATTGCAGCTTGTAGGATTGCGAGGAAGTTCATACTTTTGTGAACAATCTTTGACATGAGGACTCTGCTGCCTGGAGCGAGTCACCGATGATACCAAAGGCCCTCTTCATAGAGTAAGTATATTAGTTAAAGTGGTAACTCCGCATTTATAGAGATCGCCATATGTGTATCAGTTTTTAGATTTTATTAATGATGAACTCAATGGGGATGGTAGATACAGTCGGAAATTGTCATACCAAATGTGAAGATATGGCATAATTTGCAAATCTTTGCAGAGATTACAACTCGAGATGGAGTGATCATGATTGTAATGCAGAAGGAATGATGTCATTTTACAGATTCACAGTGTTCGGTTCGGTTGTCAAGATAACAGCGTGAAAAACTTGAAAGACATGATACAAAATCCAGAAAAATGATGAAATTTGTCAATTTGCAGCGGATCGACTTTCGCAGATTTCACTCACTTCATTACAATCAAGTACATCCAGACACCTGCCATTTCGAAGCTTTTACCTTGTACGTGGTCAAATAATGTCAGAGAAGGCGATCGTTGAAAAATGATGATCAGCATTTTGGTTTTCTTAATGAGAATTCCCTCAGCACTTTGTATTTGTTATGCTCGGGGGAATACAAGAAGATAGTTGTGAGACTTTAGACTCCGTCGACAGGAAGCGCTATGAAATTGGTCAAAACACTTCAAGACAATGAAGCACGTGTGCAGCTATGTTTGCATGATTGTGAAAGGATTTTTTATCAATCAGTGCAGATATCGGGAAACGCAAGGTTGAAACATTATATTATCAGTTATCTCCTGACCTGAGTGTGAGATTGTTGGAAAAACGTTGGCGGACGCTCGTTGTTTCTTTGTAACATTTCGGCAATATGAAGTCTAGAGTTTCTTTGACAATCTCGATGGTTGCAAAGAAATAATTGCCATCGCGGAATATGATGTGAGAGAGGGAGGCGGAGAGAAATTGTGTCTTTTGTCTTGAAATGTTTTCGAAGAGATTCATCTTACAGTGTATCGGAATGTACTGAAATTTGAACGGGATATCTGATATTTTCCATCTATTTTTTATGCTCGAATTGGATAATGTTTATCTGAAAATTGACTTTGAGAAGTACCTAGACGAGATCTTCTCCTCTACCCAACTCAAATGAGTGTCACGTTTTCAGGAGTAGGTCCCAATGGGGCGAGATATTTTCAATACCAACTATAAATATATAAAATAGATTATTTGAGTGTATTTTTGCCACTTTAAAGTATCAGTTTGACAAGTTTATCAATGGAAGACACTAACGGATCTTATTAAGATGTTCACTCCGGCAAAAACTGAAGTGTCGCCGTCTCCCGAGATACCGTTCAAAACCGATGATATTCCGCCCCAAGAACTGATAGTCCGTCTTAGGAACCGTGCATAACGATGATATTCGCCCCGAGAAACAAAAACTGAAAAAGTCCGTCGTAGGAAACCGTCTCCAAACGCGATGAGATATTCGCCACAAAACTGTAGTCCGTCTTGGAGCCGTCAAACCGTATGTATTCGCCCCGAAAAGAGTGTCATGAAGTCCGTCGATCGGGAACGTTCAAAGCGGAATGTCTATGTCGCCCCAAAAACTGAAGTCCGTCTTAGGAACCGTCAAACCGATGATATTCGCCCCAAAAACTGAAGTCCGTCTCAGGAACCGTCAAACCGATGATATTCGCCCCAAAAACTGAAGTCCGTCTTAGGAACCGTCAAACCGATGATATTCGCCCCAAAAACTGAAGTCCGTCTCAGGAACCGTCAAACCGATGATATTCGCCCGTGAAAACTGAGAACGGCAAGTCTCAGGAAGCGTTTCAAACCGATGATATTCGCCCTCCAGAAAACTGAGAAGTCCGTCTTAGGAAACCGCATGACCGATTGATATTCGCCCCAAAACTGAAAGTCCGTCTCAGGAAACCGTCAAACCGATCGGATATTCGCCCAAAAACTGATGGAGTCCGTCTTAGCGAACCGTGTCAACGAATGATATTCGAGCCCACCCAAAAACTGAAGTCCGTCTTAGGAGACCGCTCAAAACGATGAATATTCGCCCAAAAAACTGAGAGGTCCGATTCTCAGGAACCGTTCAAGACGAAATGATATTCGCACCAAAAACTGAAGTCGCCGTGCTCTAGAAACCGAATGACATCGATGTTAATTCGCCGCAAAATCGTGAAGTACCGTCTCAGGAACCGTCAAAACCGTTGATAGTTCGCCCCAAAAACTTGAAGTGCCCGTCGTAGGAACCGTCACAACGGATGATATTCGCCCAAACCCTCAAAACTGAAAAGTCCGTTGGTCAGGATCACACGATAAACGTTGATGTATTCGCTCCCAAAAATGAAGGCCGTCTTGCTTTTGCTACTTCTCTCAGCTGCTGTTTACAGTTCCACTGCTGGACTGAAAAGCCCTCTACACGAGGGTGGGTCCGCATTCATTGTTTTCTTTTGCCCACTCTAGTTAGACTGTCTTCCCAACGCGTTCTCTGTCTTCCCATTCTTCTTTTTCCGTCCCTCGGATACTATTCTGTCACCGATTTTGTCCAACATCCATCGATTCCGACGAATGTTCATTCAAAAGGAAGCCCACTAACCAGATAATATGGCTTGAATTAGCTGATACAAATCATCACTATCATGCTTAAACTAACATGTTGATTGTGAATGTGTGCGTGATGAATTGCACTGTGCATGGGAATTCATTAATGTATAGTGTTTGCAACTGACAGAGACTTTGTTTCTTTTGTTTTTTTTTTTTTTTTTCTTTGTAGACATTAAATGTCTGGCCAGTAAATTTATTACGGAGTAAAGATTATAGAAGTTCGAAATATGAAGTATTGTTGTGGGGCCTATATGGGACACGTTTGTGGGCCTCTATGGAAACACGGCTTGGGCCTATCTGAGACACGGCTTGTTTTCGGGCATGTGATGATGACACGTTGCCGGGCGCCTCTCTATGGAGAACACGCTTTGGGCCTCTGATGAGACACGGCTTGGGCCTCTATGGGACACAGTTGTGAGGCCTGATATGGAACACGGCTTGTGGCCTCTATGAAGACAACGGTTGGGGCCTCTATCCCCCCCCCCCCCCCGATGTGACAGCGTTGCGGCGCCGGGATCTATGGGACACGGCTTGGGCCTTCGATGAGACACGGCTTGGCGTCTCTAGTGTGATCACGTGGCGGGCCGTTTTGGGGACACGTTGTGGCGCTCTATGGAGACACTCGGCTTGGGGGCCTCTATGGGAAACACGTTGTGGAGGCCTCTATTGGAACACGGGCGCTGTGGGCCTCCTATGGAGGACGCGGCTTGGGCCTTATGAGACACGGTTGCGGGCCTCTATGGGACACAGTTGTGGGGCCTCTGTGGAAGCACCAGTTGTTGGAGACCTCTATGAGACACGTTGCGATGGCCTCTGTGGGGAGACACAGGGCTGACACGTGGTGGGCCTTCTGTGGAACACGTTGTGGGTCCCTCTATGAGATACACGTTGTGGCGACTCTGGTAGGGAACAACGTTGTGTGGCCTCTATGTGAACACATATGATGGGTCCACTATGGATCACGTTGCGGGCCTTTCTATGGGGACACCGATTGCGGGCCTCTTGTGGGAACCACGTTGTGTGGCCTCGTGAGAGACACATTGTGGGCCTCTCTGTGGGAGTAACATGTGTGCCTCTATGGGACACGTTGTGGGCCTCTATGGGACACGTTGCGGGCCTCTGTGGGACACGTTGTGGGCCTCTGTGGGACACGTTGTGGGCCTCTATGGGACACGTTGTGGGCCTCTGTGGGACACGTTGTGGGCCTCTGTGGGACACGTTGTGGGCCTCTATGGGACACGTAGGTGGGCTTCTGTTGGGAACACATTGATGGCCTTCTATGGGACACGTTGTGGGGCCTCTGTGGGACCACGTTGTGGGCTATAGTGTGAACCGTTTTGCGGCCTCTATGGAACACGGGCTTGGCTCTCGTAATGGACAAAGTTGGGCGCACTCTATGGAACACGTTGTGGGCCTCTATGGGACACGTTGTGGGCCTCTATGGAACACGTTGTGGGCCTCTATGGGACACGTTGTGGGCCTCTATGGAACACGGCTTGGGCCTCTATGGGACACGTTGTGGGCCTCTATGAGACACGTTGTGGGCCTCTATGGGACACGTTGTGGGCCTCTGTGGGACACGTTGTGGGCCTCTATGGGACACGTTGTGGGCCTCTATGGGACACGTTGTGGGCCTCTATGGGACACGTTGTGGGCCTCTATGGAACACGGCTTGGGCCTCTGTGGGACACGTTGTGGGCCTCAATGGGACACGTTGTGGGCCTCAATGGGACACGTTGTGGGCCTCCTTGGGACACGTTGTGGGCCTCTATGGAACACGGCTTGGGCCTCAATGGGACACGTTGCGGGCCTCTATGGGACACGGCTTGGGCCTCTATGGGACACGTTGTGGGCCTCTATGGAACACGTTGTGGGCCTCAATGGGACACGTTGCGGGCCTCTATGGAACACGTTGTGGGCCTCAATGGGACACGTTGCGGGCCTCTATGGAACACGTTGTGGGCCTCTATGGGACACGTTGTGGGCCTCTATGGGACACGTTGTGGGCCTCTATGGAATACGTTGTGGCCCTCTATGGAACACGTTGTGGGCCTCAATGGGACACGTTGCGGGCCTCTATGGGACACGGCTTGGGCAGCACACTGACGCTTCGTAGGATTGGTCATCATAGTCAACCGCATCGGCGAACTTTGTGGGGCCCACTTACATAATCGAACCTGTGACTAGTCATTTAGATTTATGTTGTTTATCATTCGCCTGTGACTTCGTGTAGATAGTGAATTGTTTATCGACTTTTGACTCAAAACTAATCACGGATTTATGTTCGCTGATGGAGTTAAATCGTTTAAATTGACTGGGCATTGATTGAAATTTGGGTGATTTTTGTTCGGAGGCCTGATTTATGGGATTTAATGCACAGCAGCTTACTCCATTTCTAAGAGTGAAATGTCGATGGGTCACGCTTCAGGAAATGGCGAATTGCTGTTGTCTGCCTCATTGTTCTTCTCCACAAAACTTGCCTGTCTAGCGTTCATAGCAACAGAGTAAGAAGCACACAGCTGCTCCTGTGTTTTCATCAGAACGTAAATTGAGAGTCTGAATAGAGAAATCCTTTTGTTTTGATGTCGAGATCGAATGCAAATTGAATAGATTACTTTGGAACGCCATGACAAGTCTTTAGACTAGACAACGTTCCTGGTGACATTGGCCAAATAGCAACGATGAAATGGAGAGGAAAGTGACACGCACCTGTTCTACAATCCGCTTCAGATGACTGAATGAGAGTTGGAAAGTGTTGGTATTTTCTCACAATGAACAGCTCTTAACACTTTGTTTCGTGCTGATTGTGGTTGCGCTGGTTTAAGTACACATGCAATCGGCAAGGATTCCAAATTCCCGGAAACACTCAGTCCGAAAATCGCGAGATTGAATAGAATCGCAAATATTTGTATATTAAAAATATGGGCAGAAATAATAGCAGTTTCCGGTTTTGGAGACACCGGGAGGTGGGACTAGCAGAGACTCGAGATTGACAGAAGTCGGTTTTTGATGGCAAGTGAAGACCCGGGATTACAGCTTGAAAATCTTGAGTTTTCTTGATCTTGGGATTCAGGATTGTAAGCTCTACCAAAGGTGGATAAAGCTTTAATTTTCCAGATCCGATTCCGCACCAGCATCCGCATTTGTGCTGTATCCACGCCAAATCCGTACCGAATGCTCAATAATAAAAATCTTCGAAATTATTATGTGAATTCGGATGAACCTAATAAGGCCTATTGTGATTTTGTGGATCTAGAGGATAATTGTTTAAGGATATCAATTTACTACTTTGAATATTGGTCCCAAGGTCAACACCGATGTCGAAATAGAGCGCTAAGAAAGGGCTATCCGATGGTGGTATGCGAGCTTATTCAACGTATTCCAACACTTTTGTTGTCTGTACTTAAAAATGAAAATGTCGTCATTCACAATAAAGATGAGCGTCGGGGTCGGGTTTCGGGTACGATGGATATGCTCCTATTTAAAATCTTAAAACATGCTTGTTAAGGTCGTGGTTTTCGACAGATATCATATTCACGTGAGATTGATTAGATCTAATGATCACTTCATAATAACCACGACATTCAATTGCTTTAGGCTGTATCAAACTACCTGGATTAAAACCTACACATATACACCTTACTTAGAACAATGCAATATGCATGTATCTCCTCGTACGCAAGCATCTAGTAAAGCAATCATTTAGTTTATAGCATGTTTCACTATCTTGCGCAACACGAGAGCTACGTGATATAGGGATTTGTGTAACTAAAGAAAGTCTGAGACTTTGAAAGATCGTTGCAAGCCAATTCACGATTCAAATTGTTCGAGACACTCACTTTGTAGGGGTAATTGTAGACTGCTTTCTTCTGATTATTTAGTCGTCAAATCAAGTATTTACAGATTGATGAAAGCCATGTCTCGGAAAACTACTATATTTCTTTGAACAAGAGCCGTTGAGTGAGAGATGCATATGAAAACTCAACTAGATATGTATAAAGCATAGAAAACTTGTAATTGTATGAGGTGAGATAAAATACGTTATTTAAAGTTTGTGAAAAATCACTTGAATTGTTATTCTGATTTCTTTCTTTAGTTGACTGATTCAATTTCCATGGTTTTTTCTTCTTTAGTATAACATATCTATGCACCAAATTGATGCTCTAAGTTCAAAAAATTCAAATTCATATCATCGGACGAATGGTTTACGTGAGTATTTGAAGTCATTTAGCGCTTCTTACAAGCCAAGCTATGTAAAGGAAGGCGGATCTTGTTGCATGGGCAGTTACATTCAACAACGTTTCTGAAGCGAGGAGAAGCTACAATGGTAAATTTCATGAGGAAGACCCACCTCACATATTCCTCACGTATGGGATGCCAATAAGCGTGAAGATGGAAGTGGTCGACCTGTGACGGCTACAGCTGACGACATTTCTTCCATCAAAACGATGATTGAAGACGACCCGAACGTTTCTACACGTCTTGAAGTGACACGCTGGGAGTTTCTCAAAGTAGCGTCGTTTGTTGTCTTCACAAGAAAAAAATATCATTCATATAAGCCAACCTTCGTCTAGGAACTCTCTGATGCTGATCACGACCGACGTCAATGGATTTCTCAACAGCGTGACCACCATCCTCAATTCCATCTCGGAATAGTGTTCTGCGACTTTTTCGTCTGGGGAGCATTAAGAGACTGAGTGTATACACGACTGCCAAGAGATGCGAGGGAACTGACAGCCAGCATTCGAGAGGAAATGGCTACTTTTACATCTGCCGTCTGTCGGAAAGCCTATAACTCATTTGTCCGACGCTGCTGTCTTTGCAGTCAGCATGAACGTGCTCAGTTTGAGTCGCTGTTACAAGCACGAGTTGAAAGTAACGTGTAACAAATGGAACTGCCCTAATGTGTTAGGAAGAATTGCGTTTTGTTTTCTGGTCAGATTTGTGTACAGCTGCAAGCATTAAACATTTCAGAAACAAGGTTTTTCATATTTCTGCAGCTTTTATAGAGATTTACAAATTTCTTTGAATAAGCGCACACCATATCGGTCTATTAAACTCTACTATTTACTCTGTCATGTAATTGTACAACACTGCAAAAAAATAGGGTGCTGTATTTCAGGCCTTTTTTGATCTTGTACGTATTATCTCGCTTTTTCAAGAGAAAAGATCAGAATCTACATGTATCAAACGATGTTTTGTCGCATTGATTTCAATGCAGATGAATGTCGAATGAACTCTCATCAAACCTCACGTGCGGCTTGGAGAATACACAGTTTTTGACACTTTCGAGCATCTAGATGATAGGATGGCTCAGTTGGTTAAGGGGCTCGCTTCGGTTCGGAGGTGCAGAAGGTCCAGGGTTCGAGTCTCTCCACTCGGGAGGTACCACCGCTCTTACTGGAAGTTACTGCGTGTGAGAGGGCTACCCCACTCTTAGCTTGCTAGCATGGCTCCCTGCCTTGGGTGAAGTCAGGGAGACTTATTTCATGATTATCTAGACATGCTTTGCTCAGTGTTTATAGCTATGTGGAATCACAAGCGATCAGATTCTGTCATGATAACTGACTAATTTCCATTAAAATTTGAATGGCTTTTGATAATCAGTGCATCGCAAAGTCGTCCTGAAAATAATATAATAGTAATGTCCTGAGGAAGATGTTTGTTTCTTTAAATTGTCATATTGAAATTTTGCGTCTAAATGTTCATGTCATCTTTAGGTCCAAACTCAATTGGAGAATCAATTGAAGGCCGCTAAGCAGAATATCGGCACGTACAAGGAAAAATACTTCAAGAAAGAAGAGGAGACTGATGAAATGCAGGACCTAACAATGATGGAATTAAGCAAGATCAAGCACATGGTGAGTGAAGAAATGTGAATCTTTAAAAACATCAGGATTCGAGTTGACCAGAGATGAGAATTCTGTCAGCTTATTGGATCGAATCCGAGTTCGAAAATAGTCTAGTTCTGTAGCTGTGTAGTCTATGAACAGGGGTTGCACACACTTCTTAATTGAGTTTCAGCAGTTTTCCAATAGGGATGTGCGCGGTTGTCGGGTCGGTGAACTGAAATGTGATGGTTGACGCTGTGGCCTTGTGGTAGAGTGTTCGCTCTGCGTCTGAGAGACTTGGGTTCAAACCCTGGTCGGGTCAAACCTAAGACTTTGAAAACAGACATGCTCTGAACACAAAAGAGAGTGGGATAATTGAAAGATTATCCACATGATAAGGTCGCATGCCTACTTGACTTCCGAGTATACCAAGGTTTATTTATCTATTTTACTAATTTTAATTTGGAACAATTTGATATTTTACTCATTGCTCATTAAATTGATTCCTTCGATCTTAGTCAAAGAAAATATGGAGTGAAATGATTTTAAGCATACAAAATCTATTAAGTAATTAACTTTGAGAACTTTTTTCATTCTGGACTACATGCTAATTTCGGGTTTTTAATTTATATGTCATGAAAATGAAAATTTATGACAATTACGGTTAAGGTATTTCATAAAATAACTTGTGCGTATTTTGTTGTGAACAGGTATCATATCTGCATAGTTTCTGCTTTGAATTAGTTTTGAAGACTTCCTCAAAACTGTCATGGTGACTTCTGGTCATGAGTCATTTGCGAACATAGACAAATTATGATGCTTTTGTAAATCTGTTTCTAATTCCCTAGCAATTTAAGTGTGTAATTTGCGTTTAATTCTATATGATATGAGCACCTATGATGAAAGACCTTACCTTCCGGACTTTCAGAACCTTATCATTGATTATCTATAGCAGGACAACGCGAAACAACCTATTTTCGGCCATGCTTTAGCAGGTTTTTGAAATGTTTCTAATTTTCATGGCTGCTTAAAATTTCTGTGCACTGTTGTAAATAGGTGTGACTAGCCCTCAGCCCTACTGTTCAATGATTGTCAATGGAAGTATTTTCATTGAAATTATTTTGAAATTCATGCTGCTAATATAAAACGTCTTCATGAAAAACTGGACTGAACCAAATGTTTAGATTTAGTAAAATGAAAATCGAAAATGGCGAGAGGGTGACCCAATGCTAATTGAGGACAACCACACTGCTCAGTTGTAATATCTACGGCTATTAACCTGCTGTCAATTCATTTAGCGACAATTTAAGTGTACTTTTAATTCTCAAGGATGCCAATAATTATTCCAATTTTCTCTCCGAATCGCTAGTTTTGTAGAATTGAACGTTTCCGTATGTCAGTATTCTATGCAATAGCAGAAGGCGGGAGGACCATGATTCCGATGATAGTAATAGAAAAAACTCTCCCGAGTGAAAATTACTGCCGATATATGAATATATAAAATTCAATAAAATAATTGTGCCGACGTTTCGCGTCCAGACGCTTAGTCGTGGCAGAACTAGCACAGATAATGAAAGAGTGATTTACAAAACTCTAATTCTCGTTGCAACAGTCTCGTGACGCCTGTTCATCAAAGGTTGATGGTAATTAATGAAACGAGCTTCCACCAAACTTGCCTCAACCGAATCACGCACACGCTTTAAAATTTCTACATTAAAATCGTCAATGCTATTGACATTGCTACAAATATTTCTATGATCGCTTAAAGCGCTAGAATTGTTTTTATATTTAATACTATTTTTGTGTTCGTTGTATCTTAAATGAAATGGACGAGCAGTTTTACCGATATATTGGCCATTGCAAAATTTGCAAGTGAATTGATAAATTACACAAGTCACCTCACAGACATAATGAGAAGGCAATTTGTCACATAGGTCACAATTATTGTGCTTATAGATCGGTCTGTGACTGAATACATTACGGAGCTTTTTATTACCGGTACTAACAAAATTGATATCTAATTTGTACTTGCGAATACTGTAGTTTATTTTTCTTATAAGACTATCACTAACAAAAGGAAGTTTTAGAGTACACTTATTGGATTTTCCGTCATTTTTGTATTTCTTTTTTATTTGATTTTTCTGAGCCATTTTTATGTCTTGTTGAGAGTAACCGTTACGCAATAAATTATCTTCGCACTTACTTATTGAGTTGCACTGGTACTTTTGTGATCTTTGATAAGAGTATAAAATTGAGACGGCTGTGATCCGGAAACAAGCATACGTTTCAAACTTGAATCGCTTACTTTATCTTTTAGTATGTTATTTACAATCTTGTTAGCTTGCTTTTCCAAACTGCATTTCTTACTTTTATTCAGAGGCTTATATGTCGTGCTGTCATTTAACATATCATTATTTCGACGTACGATATCAGTAATTTTTGTCACACAAAGTCGATTGCTTTTATCTGTTGGCACTACAGTAAGATCATTAGTTTTCAGAAAATGTTTACTGTTTTTTATACTTTTGTTAATCTCAAAGTACGGCTGTTTATTTTTAACATGCTGCATTTCCGATTTAACAGCTTTCTTTATTTCTTCTTTAAAAAGGAGCAAATTTAATTCTTTTTCTTCTGACATACTGCTAGGAAGTATACTGCTATTTACAAATAAAAGGAGTCCCCATGGGATCGCACTATGCGCCTCCTTTCTCTATAATTTTTTTGAACTACATTGAAGAAAAGGCCATTTCTAAATTAAAATCAAACATCAATTTTTCTAAAATCATTTACAAAAGATACATTGGTGATTGTATCATTGGGCCTATAAAGAGAAACGATAACATCTTCAATGAGATACTTGAAGTCTTCAACTCTATTAACGACAATATTAAATTCACTCTCGAAGTTCCAAAAAATGGTGTTCTCAACTTTCTTGACTTGAGTATTTGGGTTGATAATTGCAAGGTAGTTCACCAAAAATATACAAAAGAGCTAGCCTCTGGTAACACTTTAAAAAAAGACAGTTGGCTTCCTAATTCAGTTAAAACCAATTTCCTAAATCAAAATTCAAAGACCTTGAATTAAGGAACAGCAATCTTCTACCGAATGAGTACCAGTGCAACTCAATAAGTAAGTGCGAATATAATTTATTGCGTAACGGTTACTCTCAACAAGACATAAAAATGGCTCAGAAAAATCAAATAAAAAGAAATACAAAAATGACGGAAAATCCAATAAGTGTACTCTAAAACTTCCTTTTGTTAGTGATAGTCTTATAAGAAAAATAAACTACAGTATTCGCAAGTACAAATTAGATATCAATTTTGTTAGTACCGGTAATAAAAAGCTCCGTAATGTATTCAGTCACAGACCGATCTATAAGCACAATAATTGTGACCTATGTGACAAATTGCCTTCTCATTATGTCTGTGAGGTGACTTGTGTAATTTATCAATTCACTTGCAAATTTTGCAATGGCCAATATATCGGTAAAACTGCTCGTCCATTTCATTTAAGATACAACGAACACAAAAATAGTATTAAATATAAAAACAATTCTAGCGCTTTAAGCGATCATAGAAATATTTGTAGCAATGTCAATAGCATTGACGATTTTAATGTAGAAATTTTAAAGCGTGTGCGTGATTCGGTTGAGGCAAGTTTGGTGGAAGCTCGTTTCATTAATTACCATCAACCTTTGATGAACAGGCGTCACGAGACTGTTGCAACGAGAATTAGAGTTTTGTAAATCACTCTTTCATTATCTGTGCTAGTTCTGCCACAACTAAGCGTCTGGACGCGAAACGTCGGCACAATTATTTTATTGAATTTTATATATTCATATATCGGCAGTAATTTTCACTCGGGAGAGTTTTTTCTATTACTATCATCGGTGTCAGTATTCTCTTTGTGAGATCTAAAATAGATTATCTTCATTTGTAGCTCATTAACAAAGAAAAGGAAGTACTGATTACCCGAGATGAACTGGAGGAAGTGCGAACACAATTACACACTGCTCATCAAGAAACAGAATCAACGAAACAAGAACTTCGTGTGAATCAGACCAGTCTTACTCGACTACAAGAAGAACGGTGAGTTGACAGGTGCCTGGATAGTAGGGTTGGAACCGGCCGCCGTCCCCGGCCGCAAATGTTGAAGACCGGCCGGCCGGTTAATTTAATTTGACCCATGTCGACTGTTGACGACATTCAGTCGAGAATAGATTGCTTAGTTAATCATTACAGTATTCAGAGCATGTAAATGTAACAATTTTAGAGCACCTTCAAGCATGCTTTGTAGTATGAATATTGTGAACTGTTCTTTAAACAGTTAAAAAATGATAGCCGGCAACTTGCACATGTAGTTCAACCCCTACTCTATCTCAAAGAAAGTTTCCAGAATCGTCGATTCCAGCCTGTATGAATTTTGGACTTCTTATCTTTCACAATATTACACCAGATCATGAATAATTTCGCTACATGGGATAGTGTATATATCACGTAGGTCTTAGAAATGCAATAAGTACTGAAATTCAATGCAATCTAGGGCCTTCTACCTGAACACTTGATTTGTTTGATAAGTTTGCGGAATGCGATCAATTTTGATTGACGTTGTACGAGTACAGGTACAACAACACTGCAACCGCCCGGCCTTGGGACACTCACTAACATGAAAAATTGATGACAAGTTTGGAGAGCTCTTTGTTCCAGACTCTGATACGTCAGCTCGCGGTCATCAATGTAAACTCAAAAGATCTGAATTTGAAATGTAGTGGAGCGAGTTCTCAATTGATGTTGCAAATCACTGGAATTCCCTTACAAGTGAAGAGGTTACTCACTTTAGTGAATCAGTTTAAATCAAGTTTGCACGTCTCAGACAAAACATTTCGCAAGCGATCACTGGATACATCTATTTCCACTGCTACTCGGTTACATGCACCCATTTTATGAATCTAAATCCAAGGTTATTGACATTTTTTATTTTCAATCTCATATCATCTGAAAATGATGAATCTCTCCGACATGATATGATGAGGCCACAGAATTAGATTCATCTGCGCTCGCGTCTTCGGTTTCCTAGAAAGGAAGAATTGTATGTAAACTAAATATTGAAATGGCACATCACAGAATTAGACAATTTGCTCCGTCTCGATTGGCTAATTCGTATATCGCCTTCTATGGGAAATGGCAACCAATAAACTGTTAGCAGAGGACACCAGAGCCAGTGAGTGAGTGACGTGCGCGCTGTGATATCATTTCACACCCACCAAAACACACATAGCTGTCTGGCTACATTGTGTAGGCACTATGCAGCTAGGAATGCTGAGAAGAGGGTGTGAAATCATCAAGTGAACTAATTTTCGTGCTCCTGCTAATTTCTTTCCATAATGCTGGTCGATCCGATCATTATGGAGAAAGCCTGTGCGCAATGATCTGAAATTTTCGAATCTGAAGGAATTTTGGCAATCGAAGCACTTTGCTGGAACTCACATTAATCCGCAACCGACGTACGACTTTTTTCCTATCTCTGTAAGGTATAAGGAATTCCTTTTTGCCCACTTACTAAGTTCCTTGATGTGCGGCGATTTCGTATTAATCACACTTCTAGCAAACCGAAGCAGATAAACAAAATATTTAATTCTGTGGATCAGGCAGTCTATCTTGCCCTTGCACGAAGGTGGTTGTTATACCAACCCCATATACCCAAGTGGTTGCTGGAAGTGAGGAGTGCTTCTCCTCGATCCAAGTCTTTGCCCGAGAGCTCTATTGCTCGCCATTTACTTGCCAACGGATGTGACCTCTCAGGTGTCAGAGACCGCTTTAAGATTTTGTGTAGATCTGATGTCAGAAGTGTGCTTTGTTTCATGGAGGCTCTGGCCATTCAAGCGATTGCTCCTGACCTGTGCGTCCAGAAGCAGTTCGTGATTGGCTATGGGATGCCATCAATAGCATTGATAGCTGTCCACTTACCGTCCATGTTATTGTCCTGGTCTCACATTGCAAGATATTAAGTTATGTTCCTGTGATCGATACCAGTTCCGCGTCAATACACGAATTAGAGCGGACGAAAGGCCTCGTGTTCTAATTTTAGCTGTCATTTTGTCCTGAAATGTATGAATCGGTCCTTCACACTTGCTTTTCTGTACAAATCTTGCACAGAGGGTCAAGGGGTGGTCACCTGGCTGCGGAGAAGCAGCGCAGAACTGAGTTGAGCAAGGAGAGAGAGTGGTAGGTATCTGAGAGGCAAGTGGACAGTTTTTCGAATCAAAGTGTTTGTGGTCTCCGTGGCACAGTGGTTAAGTGCTTGGCCTAGCGATCTTTTGGTCCAGAGGTCGAGCCCCGAATGTGTCATTGGAAGTCGGCAGGAAGAGCATCCGGACTAAAAGTACTACAACGCTCCATAAGTCTGACTATGTCAGCACCGTTCAAGCCCCAATTATGGGAAGTAGTGACGTAAAGGCTTCAAAATAAACTTTTAAAAATGTGTAGTATTTTTTGAATCTCATCATGGAAAATGTTCCAAGTACTCGATATAATATACGCACGATTAATCATACCTAATACTAGGCCAGACTGCCATTGTTTAGGACAATTCGCTTCAAAATTTAATAAAAAGCCAGTATACGTATCTTTACGAAAAACACTAGTTTCTACAGTATTGGTCATATTTATGTTTACGTCCAAAAATGAAATATTTTTACCTCCAACTTCAGAGGTAAATTCTAAATTCGGGTGCTGTTGATTCAGAAATTGTTTAAAGCACTCAACTTTACTAATGTCATCAAAAATACATATGCAGTCATCAACATATCTATAGTAATATATGGGACTACACTCCTCATTATGCCAATTTCGTTCCATTTCAGAGAGGGAAAGATTAGCTAAAGTGGGTGCAAGGGGTGAACCCATGCTAACACCATCAACCTGTTTGAATATTTTATTATCAAAAAGGAAATGTCCTTGAGTAGCAAATTTACATAGTTTTATAACGACATCTTTACCGTATTTAGGTTTATTGGAAGAGTTTTCTCTATAAACTAAATCCGCTGCCATCTGAATAGTTTCATCGACTGGAATATTTGTGAATAGAGAAACTACATCAAAGTTTACTAAAATATTTTTATCATTGAACAGATTCCTATGTTCATTAATATTACTAATTAAGTGCTGTGTCGACTTCAGCATATATGTATCGTCAATTTGTTTTTTAATAATGCTATCTAGATACTTCAAAATAAAGTGTTGACATTGTTGGTTTCGGCGCTGGATTAAAAAAAAGGTCTCAGACAGATTAAGATTCTGCTTGTATTACTATTTTCTATGCAGTTACTGGTCTTGCAAAATAGCCATTCTACAAATTTTCCACAACTTAACGGTTGCTATTGCTGTCAGCCATTTCCTTGAATTCACCCCCGTGGCGCCGAAACCAACGTCAATTCTGTTGATATAACCAATAATCTATTTGATATCCTACATCCTTGATGATGTAATACATGGAGGAAATTGCTGCTGAATACAGAAACACTTTCAAAGAATAGAAAATTTCAGCCTAATAATTTCCTTCGTCTTTTACATGAGAACGGAAATTGCATCGTCGGAAAGGTCTTTTACCTACGTCAGGGACGCCTCCAAACTGCTTTTTATCTTTGCCGCTGTCACCAGTCAGACAATGTGAGAAGACGGAAATAGGAAAAGTTGTCAAATTCGTCCTTGGCCGCATTCTTCAGTTTTTATTCAATTGAATTACAAAACGAGTCTTGGAAGGGCTGTTAGTTCATTACCTGGACAGCGCAAGATTGCTGCAACAGAATTTCATCAGAGAACTCCTTCGAGCACAATTTGAAGTTCATAAAACATGAAGAGTTCCTGCAAGCCCCTGTCACAGGCGATCTACGCTTAACGGTGGCTTAATTTGTAGGCTACCATTGGCGCACTTGGGAGCAGCAAGCACATGACATCGATACACATGCAATTTGACACACAAAGAAACACATTGATTGATTAAGGATTAAAAATAGCAAGCATGATGGCCAAACATGAGCTTCTAGGCTGTCTAGCACAGAAGATAATTTTTAAAATGTTTCTTAAAAGGAGATAAACTCCTGGAACCAGAAATGTCCTGAGGAATGCGGTTCCACACTTTAGTTGCAGTGATTCCGAAGGCTCGGCCTCCTATGAATGAAATGAAATGAAGGAGGCTGAGGAACGAAGAGACTGTCGACTACTACCATCAAATATGTGGGAGCTGACTCATGACGACACAAATAGACAAGAGTGCCAAGACGATGGTCAATTCGATCGTCGATAGAGAGCCACTTGGAGTCAGTGAGAAGTGGTGTAATGTGGTCAAACCTCCTAGCTCCATAGATCAATCGAGCGGATGCATGAAAGACACGCTGGAGTTGTGCAAGGGAAGATGTTGGGTGCCCTGCATGTATGGAAGTACAGTAGTCGAGTCTGCTAGGGACGAGTGAGCTAACCAGCCTTACCAGCATTACATTAGCATGTTCGATGTATGATACATGAGTCCAAAGGATGTGATTTTATAGTCCCTGCATAATTTGACCTGCTCATGAATCATCGGCACGCGGCATGCGCTGAACGGGTTGCATGGTACGGTAGCAGCCCAAGCGCAGTTGCAATCATGAGCAATTGAGTATTTAGCCGTTAATTATTAACCACTTTGCAAATCATATTTTATTACTGGATTATACACTCACTGACAAAATTAATGCAGCATTGAATGGCTTGCAAAGAATGCCCGCATCTTCCGTAAACTGATGACATGATTTTGAAAATGCATCTTTTAAATATCGGCCCTCCGCATGTAATCTCTCCGTCATTGCCACATTTCTTTATACGAAAACTTTGCTGTGAAATGATGAGTGGAAAAATTGAAATGCACGTCAAAATATTGGCGTGTATGAATGCTTCTCTGATAAACAAGATGTAAATCCTTGCAATTCGATACATCATTAAAATTGATGTTGCATCGTCTTATCCTTTTGTAAACAAAAGCGCAGCTTTAGAATGATTTCAAGGATTATGAACGATTATGAGTAATACGTGGATATCTGCATGTGCTGCATTTAAATAGTGAGCAATTATTCCAAGTCAATCTATTTGTCAGCTCAACAATGTCTTTAGAATTCATTTGTTTCCATCACAGTATTATATTGTCTAAGCGCGTCACTTTACTAGAAGTTCAAACTGATTCAAAACGATGGCACACGCAGGAACTTAATTGGTGTGCAGAAAGAAGCTCTTACCCCACTGAGATAGGAAAAGTAGTCATTCTTCGCTTTTGGATTGCTGTGAATTCCGTCAAAGTGCTCCGATCGCCTCGATTCCTTCAAATTCAAAGAATTCAGATAATTGTGTATAATTTTTGTCGATAACGTCGGTCCTTCCGATCATTACTTAAAAACTTAGCAGGAGCACGAAAAAAACGTTCAGAAGCTTCACTGGAGAACTTGTTATCGTCCGTGTCTCTTTGCTGGGTGATCTATAGGATAGCAGTCACTGAAACTTCGCACAATTTAACATGTTTAATGCTGAACTGGCTGCTTACTGTTCGTTAGCTTGTGGTATTATGTCAGCAGATGGTGCAATTTCTCTGCATTACATGTTACGATGCCTCCTTTATGAACATTGAGAAAAAGAGAAGACACACAAAGGTTCCACACAAAGGTTCCACACAAAGGTTTCTTACTCTTACACATTCTGACAGTCGTGATCGGAGACTCATTCATGAGTTGGCAGTTTAATTATGTTGGATGCAGCATTTGCATTGGTAAGTGAGCCAAAATACATGTGCGCACCATCCTGCATTGCCTTGAGAACGGGTAAAGTTAAAAGGAAGCATCCCAACTGTAACATCTGTAAGAAATTGCCGAATAATATTCTCTGCACTGATCGTTTTCTAGCTTCTAAATTTACTTGTATTATTTGCAACAACTTTTATATCGGTGCAAATGACAGGTAGATCCAAAAATGAACTTGTGAAACACATTATTACTTTTACAATGATAGTCGGATTCAAATTTCGAATTCAGATGATTTTTCCGATTTCGGAATGATATGTTTTTTAATCAAATTTTTTTCCAGACCTTTCTAAGGGCGCTGTCTATGAAATACATGTGCTCGCACAAGTTGTAGGATTTTTCTGTAGTTTTCTGTTAGTTTTCTCTTTGTATTGGTTATTTTGGTTGGACGTCCAAAAGTCTAACTCTGTCGTTTTTCGCCAATGTCCCAAAATCTTAAATGGCGTCTCACATCTAAACGAAGACAGATAGGAACAAGCCGATTCTTTCAGTGAATTTGTCTCACTCTTAGCTTTCAAACTAAATCCGTCCACGACTAAATCCGTTAGGAACCAGCCCAAGATCGGAAGCCAGTCTCCCGAGGGGGGGGGGACGTCAGCGAAAATTTTTCTCTCCGATTGCGTTCAAATTCACCATACCGATGCAGAATTTCACGCTGAATCCGAATCTGGCCTCCGTTTTCACATCCCGACCACTCCTTCCTCGAAACGCCCAGTTTACAACCCAACATTCAGCGTTTGCACGAAAAACATTCACACCACTATAAGCCTCAAGAATAATCCTGGCGGTCGCCAAGTTCGACACTCACTCTTGCGTGCAGAGGGGGGGGGGAGTCCGCGAACATGTTGTGAACGTGGACCCACCTGGCCGGCACACCACGACAGACCTCTGTCGTTCCAGAGGGGGGGGGGACTCCGACCCAAAGCACCACGGCGGCCGACCACGACACTCTGCCGGTCCAGAGGGGGGGACGTCAGCGACGGCGGCCATCTTGCGCTATCCAGAAGTGGAGTTTTACTTACTACTCAAGTATCGATTTGAATTGGTTGGAGCGCAAATTTGCAAATGCTTTGCGTTTTTCAATTCACAAAGAATACGCTTACCAATGCTTGCAAATGCGAATACTTTCTTTATGAAGACCATGTGAATCTCCTTGTGAATACATCTCAAATACAATCTACTCTATTGGCAAGAATCACTTTGAAATCGAAGAGAACTTCTGCAGACATCGAAATAGGTGCGATGTTATTGGCCATCACTTCTTGGCGCTTTCATTAACATCGACCGCTTTCGATTTCATCAGCAGCAATCGTGAAGCATTAGACTATATAGAGGTTCCATGACCTTGAAAAAACCTGTAAGAACCTCGAATTAAGTGAAAAGCCTTGAATTTTGAAGATTCTCGACCTTGAAGAACCATGAATTTTGAAGATTCTCGACCTTGAAAAGCCTTAAATTTTGAAGATTCTCGACCTTCAAAAGCCTTGAATTTTGGTGAATTTTAGCTTAGAAAAGCCTTGAATTTTGAAGATTCTCGACCTTGAAAAGCCTTGAATTTTGAAGATTCTCGACCTTGAAGAACCATAAATTTTGAAGATTGTCGACCTTGAAGAACCATAAATTTGAAGATTCTCGACCTTTAAAAGCCTTGAATTTTGGTGAATTTTAGCTTAGAAAAGCCTTGAATTTTGAAGATTCTCGACCTTGAAAAGCCTTAAATTTTGAAGATTCTCGACCTTGAAAAGCCTTGAATTTTGGTGAATTTTAGCTTAGAAAAGCCTTGAATTTTGAAGATTCTCGACCTTGAAAAGCCTTAAATTTTGAAGATTCTCGACCTTGAAAAGCCTTGAATTTTGGTGAATTTTAGCTTAGAAAAGCCTTGAATTTTGAAGATTGTCGACCTTGAGAAGCCTTGAATTTTGAAGATTCTCGACCTTGAAGAACCATAAATTTGAAGATTCTCGACCTTAAAAAGCCTTGAATTTTGGTGAATTTTAGGTAAGAAAAGCCTTGAATTTTGAAGATTCTCGACCTTGAAGAACCATAAATTTTGAAGATTCTCGACCTTGAAGAACCATGAATTTTGAAGATTCTCGACCTCAAAAAGCCTTGAATTTTGGTGAATTTTAGCTAAGAAAAACCTTGAATTTTGAAGATTCTCGACCTTGAAAAGCCTTGAATTTTGGTGAATTTTAGCTTAGAAAAGCCTTGAATTTTGAAGATTGTCGACCTTGAGAAGCCTTGAATTTTGAAGATTCTCGACCTTGAGAGAACCCATTAATTTGAGAAGATACGCGACCTTTAAAAAGCCTTGAATTTTGGTGAATTTAGCTTAGAAAAGCCTGAATTTTGAAGATTCTCGAGACCTTGAAAAGCCTTAAATTAATGAAGATTCCTCGACCTTCAAAAAGCCAATAATTTTGGGTGAATTTTAGCTAAGAAAAACCTTGAATTTTTGAAGATTCTCGACCTGGTGAAATGCTTAATTTTTTTTGAAGATTCTCGACCTTGAAAAGCCTTGAATTTTGGTGAATTTTAGCTTAGAAAAGCCTTGAATTTTGAAGATTGTCGACCTTGAGAAGCCTTGAATTTTGAAGATTCTCGACCTTGAAGAACCATAAATTTTGAAGATTCTCGACCTTTAAAAGCCTTGAATTTTGGTGAATTTTAGCTTAGAAAAGCCTTGAATTTTGAAGATTCTCGACCTTGAAGAACCATAAATTTGAAGATTCTCGACCCTTGAAGAAACATGAATTTTGAAGATTCTGACTCAAAAGCCTTGAATTTGGAGATTTTAGTAAGAAAAACCTTGAATTTTGAGATTCTCGACCTGAAAGCCTTGATTTTGGTGAATTTGAGCTTAGAAAGCCTTGGAATTTTGAGATTGTCGACCTTGAGAAGCTTGAATTTTGAAGATTCTCGACCTTGAAGAACCATAAATTTTGAAGATTCTCGACCTTTAAAAGCCTTGAATTTTGGTGAATTTTAGCTTAGAAAAGCCTTGAATTTTGAAGATTCTCGACCTTGAAAAGCCTTAAATTATGAAGATTCTCGACCTTCAAAAAGCCTTTAATTTTGGTGAATTTTAGCTAAGAAAAACCTTGAATTTTGAAGATTCTCGACCTTGAAAGGCCTTAAGTTTTGAAGATTCTCGACCTTGAAAAGCCTTGAATTTTGGTGAATTTTAGCTTAGAAAAGCTTTGAATTTTGAAGATTCTCGACCTTGAGAAGCCTTGAATTTTGAAGATTCTCGACCTTGAAGAACCATGAATTTTGAAGATTCTCGACCTCAAAAAGCCTTGAATTTTGGTGAATTTTAGCTTAGAAAAGCCTTGAATTTTGAAGATTCTCGACCTTGAAGAACCATGAATTTTGAAGATTCTCGACCTTGAAGAACCATAAATTTGAAGATTCTCGACCTTAAAAAGCCTTGAATTTTGGTGAATTTTAGCTAAGAAAAACCTTGAATTTTGAAGATTCTCGACCTTGAAGAACCATAAATTTTGAAGATTGTCGACCTTGAAGAACCATGAATTTTGAAGATTCTCGACCTTGAAAAGCCTTGAATTTTGGTGAATTTTAGCTAAGAAAAACCTTGAATTATGAATTTTTCAAAGGGGACTTGTATTTTACAGTCGGTTTGATACGGACTCCTTGTATATAGGTTGGCGATCTCATTTCTTACGCCTGGCGATCAGGATGGTATTCCGGGAAAATAAGATCGCTTCTCTTACCTCATACGTGTTATCTTCTTCCTCAACTGTCTCTCCCATCCTTCTCAATTTGCGACAAATGATTCGGTTTCGTCTCATCTCTTCTGTCGCTGATCGTGCTATTCATTCAGCTTCCGGCACTTGTCTTACAAGGCGGTCTTGGTCACATTGAAATCGGCGATTGGCGTGCAACACTTGATAACCAGACGTCGGAAATCTTGCTTTTCTAACATTCCATCATCTTCATCAGTCATGGAAAACCCAAAATCAGAAAGAAAGGAAATTCCAATCAAATCGCTTGAACTTACCTCAGAAGTTGTCGACAGAGATCTTGCCAATTTCTTTGATCAAGTTTCCGAAAGACTATATACTACTATATATTACAGAAGATAAATAGAACAATAGCCAATAAACTTTCTTAATATTCGGAAGTGCATGAGGCCTTCTCCTGATTTTTCATTTATTCCACTCTCTTTCCTGCTCAATGCTAAGCAAGAAGGCATGATGTGCCTACTGTGAGAGTCTTAGGTTTGACCCGACTAAGATTTGAACCCAGGTGTCTCGGACGTTGAGCGAGCACTCTACCACAAGGCCACTGCGCTGATGACACATCCGCTGCTTCATTGGAATTGTATTAAAGAGGTATACTGCGAGTTGGCTGCCGGAAGTTCACTTTATTTGTAAATAGGCGGTCAATTACATTTTCTAATGAATAATTCATTCAAGTGTCTATTATACTCAACTTTTTTTCGTCCATGCATGGTTCGAATCCGTAGGCTAGCAAGACATTCGCGTATTGTGAATTCAAATCTGTTTAAGATTGCATCATTCACGTCACGGATGACATTCACTTGGCATTGAACTCAGTGATAAGTTTCGTTCACCCACTCATGTGGATGTCTTTGATGCGAAGCCAAAATCTGGCATCGATAACCTGGGAGTCGGTAAAATGCATTTAAATGTATCAAGTGGATGAACTTGCAATAAACTGATATTTGTTACTAAGTTCTTGAGTCTCATTATCAGCCAAAGATGCATGTAGAAGAGAAATTGAATAGTTGAACGTCTTATTTCAGGCAACGTGATATCGAAGAGAAACGCAATTTACAGGCCAACATCAAATCCCTCCAAAACGAGAAAGAGGATTTGGAGAAGAAAGTGGATGAGATAGAGGCGACATTGCACAAGGTAATTACAGCTCGGCGCGTACTTTGTCGGTGCGTGGCTGCAATGGCGGTGAACTCGCTGATAGAACGTGTGTCGACTCGAAATTCAAATGAGGAGAAGAAAAAGCGAAGCCGACGTTCACCGTCATGAATCGTCAAGTAGTCGAGAATCAGAGGTTCAAAGGGGGATGGAGGAGGGAAGGTCAATGATTTTTTCAACGGGTCATATTACATGTGTAGATATTTATGTCTCACGGCTTTGAGGAACGGACGGTTTGAGTGCGTTTCATTGGTCCCCTGAGGCCCATTTCGACAAATTTATGCACCAGAGGTTCATGAGAATGTCGGTCAGATGATCACTTAACCAAGTTGAGAGCAAAGTACTCGGGGTAGCCATTACTTGCAGTATTTTAATTTATAATCATCGAATTACCTGAAATTGGTAGTCTCCGTGGCATAGTGTTTGAGTGCTTGGCCTAGCGATCATTTGGTCCAGAGGTCGAGCCCCGAAAGTGTCATTGGAAGTCGGCAGGAAGGGCATCCGGACTAACAGTACTACAACGCTCCAGAAAGTCTGTGTGAGCACCGTCCAAGCTCCCAGTATGGGGGAGTAGCGACATTAAAGCTTCATCATCGAATTCATACACGATGAATCCAACCTATTATCATACTTCTATGCCAATGCATAGGGCAATGGCTTCGAATTCAATAACAGGTCAGTATGCCTGTCCTTTCGGAACACTCTAGCGAACTACTGTATTTGACATGTTCATTGTTTATGTTTGTATTGAGAGCTAGAAGCCGTAGACTTTTGACAGGTTTATTTGCAAACATGTTTTAGTAGGCAAGCTACCATCATCAGTGACAACGATATGATTGTTATAGATAATATATACTATTAATGAAATATATATCATATATTATACGTATTATGTGATAGATTATCCACATATCTACTAGCGTAAACGAACATGAAAAGTCAACCCACATCTGAAATATCGCTTGATGCTCATATTCCAGATAATGCTGATTTTGAAATTCTCATTCGCACTCCATACACAAAAATTGCTGAATCATTGTACATAAAGTCATTTCTTCATTCACATTGTCTCATGAATAACCGCAACCAATCACAACCACTTTTCCTGTATTGATCTTTCATGTCATCAAGTCTTGTATATGTTTCATCACTTTTCATTGATCGTTGTCACTGATGATGGTGGCTTGCCTACTGAAACCTGTTTGCAAATAAACCTGTTTATGTTTGCAAAGGAAACATTTGAGCCACCAATTTCAGATGTGAATTCTAAGTTCGGATGTTGTTAAATAAGCAATTATTTAAACTTGTTTACTTGGCTTAAATTATCAAAGCTGCAGTTATTTACATATCTATGGGACTGCAGTCCACTAATTGAGCACGCACTCTGCTGGAGTGGGTGCGAGAGGCAAGCCTCAGAATGTGCAGACTTCTGATTTGCTCTTAATGGGCGGTTCTACCAGTAATTCATTGTCAGCAAGCGTTTGTCATTGTAATTGATAATTTGTGGAACTTTCAGTTCAATATTAGCCCAATTTTAGAAATTACCCCGTTTTTTAGAAAATAATTTCAAATGCATTTTGCGGGCGTTCTAGGCTTCGTATGAGGTCGGGAATGGTGCCATTAGAACCACGTTGATCTCCTGTTTGATTTGGTTACTTACTTGGGCGCCCGTGGGGTTGTCTCAAGAGATTGGCAGCAAAAACTGTCACTCGGCATTATTAAAGTCTTTAATATTAAAAAGACAACACATTCAGTTAGTTAAAATATGAAGTTGATAGATAATCAAGAGATGTGATTGAAAGGAAATATGTGTGTTTATCCATAAAACAGGAATTATTTCACACCCTAGGTAGGTGTTCGCAATTTTGGAGCGATGACAAATTGACTTGGCGACCGTAAAATGATGACGAATACCACAATATGCATGATTTCCCACAAAAAAGCTCAACAAAAACTCCCCAAAGTTTACGGTCGTCGATGTAATAAAGTTGAATTGGTAAGCGACAGATCTTCGGTGTCCAGCGCCTTCGGTGGTCGATCTTCGAATAAAAAGTAGGTATTCCTATTGTGAGATCAACCACCGAAGGCGCTGGACGCCGAGGATCTGTCGTTTGCCAATTTAACTTTACTACATCAACGACCGTAAACTTTGGGGAGTTTTTGCTGCGCTTTTTTTGTGGAAAATCATCATGATCTCCTGTCGCCTGGTCAATTGCAATATGCATGTACCAGTAGGCTTATCCTCACTTGAGGGGGACTACTGACAAGAGATCATATCCGCTCTAGCAATAGCGATAAACACTTTACCTCTATGCACCAGGCCTATCAGTGCAAACTGAATTCTTGAAATGTACAGCCATATTGATCGAAGGACAATATACTAATAAAACTGAGTTCTGAGAGTGTGGTGGGATAGTAAGCACTTTTTCTGGGATGGGAATTCCGGAAATGGTTGGTCCCATCGCATTGGCATGCCTGAGAATGAGAGTTAGCTTGCATATGTCTTATCATTCGGATAATTTGCTCATAGTGTCATAGTTTTGTAGACATTTGAAATGAGAGTTAAGGTTCGAAGTATTCGCAGGTTTATTCGCTCAACAATACACGAACGGGATACAAACAAGGACAATCGAGTTCATATGATTCTAGAATATAATGATTGAATGAATCTCTTCGCTTTAGTGAGTTTATATGACTGAATATCATGACAAAACGTCATTGAATGGTGATATTAAACAGATTTATGTCTTCATTACAGATGTATTTTCAGTGAAACAAATCAGTCATCAATCATGCGGAAGTGTCACGAATGTCTTCACTGGAAGAGGCAAAGCTAGTTATTACCGGTATAACTAAGTGGGAAAGAAGTCAGCTCGGATCACATGTACAGGCCACATGATGAACATTCCGCGCTCATCATTCGCAATCCATCAACGTCAGATTAACGCACGAGCATTTTTGTTGCAATATGATTTTCAAATGTCTTCCAAAAATGCTTAGTTAGGAACTATTGTCATGGATTTCTATATAGTATAGTACATCGGGATGAGACACTACCGATATCTACATACTTTAGTAGTCCTGCTTTGAAGACAGTTGATTGTTAAGTATCACGATTATACTTTCTCAAAGTGACTTTCAAATATGTTGTCGATGGTTGTAGCACAAATTGTGCAATCCAAATAGAAAACAGGATCATACTATTTCATTTCATTGTATCCCAAAAGACGCTGAAAGATTCAGGAAAATATTCGAGAATTTGAAGAGGGAATTTGGAATCACATAATATCAAGAACATCTACTCGCACAACAACTTATTAAAATCCGGCGAATTTGTTATTCCTTTTGCTCCAAGTTCATTCAATTATATCAACTCAATTCTAGGAAAGTTGTCTGATATCAAGGAACTCTACTATATCGAAAAGTCAAGACAGTTAGAAATGGCACATAATTATGTTGAACAACAAAGCTTTGGCTTCAAATGGAATATAGAAAAGTTCAGCTCTTTTAACTCATTCGTTCTGACACGAATTAGCCATTCAAGCACTGAAGCAATACAACTTCATTGACATTTTGGTAGTTCTCCAAATTTTCCGTTGTTTTATTGACGTGATTAATGTAAAGACTCCAACGATAGGACTTCATAAACGAAGTGAGCATTCCGATCCTATAAAATCAATTCAGAATTGTAAACTTGATTATCTGGAACGTTTCCTATACTATACCATATAGAAATCCATGCTATTGTGCTCTGTCTGTCTCGTTGATGTATTAGTTATTTATGCAACCAGTGCGTGATTGCTTATTTATAGCATTCTACGTGTTAGAATGCTATGATGAAGCAATCTCATACACGAGTTGCGTAGAGAATTTTATTTGACGACGTGCTATGATGATCAAGGACAGATTGTGATTGACATGTCTATTGATTATCAAGAGCATTTGAATAGAAATTTAGCCTGACCAATATTGTAAATATCTCTTCTTAGATATAATATATACTAAGCCGGTCAGAACTCGTCCACAATGTACATAGGTTCTGCTCCTTCCCGCGCATTGGAATAAATATTATTTCCCACGCGGGCAATAATCTGTTTTACAGGTGAAATAAAGTGATATGATATCTACACTGTGCTCTCGGAGACAAATAGAAATCTTTATTTTTCACCATGCGTATAATGTAGATATCCTGTCACTTTATTTTACCTGTAAAGCAGATTACTGCACGGGCGTGCAGTAATATTTTCATTATTGCACTGGTTGAATTATAGATTTCTATATAGATATATGCGATTGAATTACATAAAACCCGCTTATTATTTCACCATAGAATTAGATTAGTCATAATGGTCATGATATCGGTGAAAAACAAAATTACCTACACAACTCGTGCAAAGATATGCATCTTTTGCTTTCTCCTCGATCAACATTCTATGCCCTCGCCCTTCGGGCTCGTGCATAGATATGTTGACCTCGAAGAAAGCAATAATGATGGATATTTTGCACTAGTTGCGTAAATAACTATTATAGCTTCCTGCTTCTGGCTATCGACATCAAGGATTTTGTCATAGATTTCTTGATTTGCTATCATAAGTATTTATTTATAGCATTAGTACGGCAGCCAGAACGTGTTTCTGCAGGGAACGTGGCCAAAAGTGAGACTTTGACAGAATGGTGTACACTCCATGCCTACTGCGAATCGGTGCGTCTGCCGAGTTCTAGCTAGTTCCTCTTCTTGTCAGACAAGATCAAAGAAAAAGATAATCCAATGGGATGGAGATCTCAGTTTTTGGCAAAAACGAGATTTTCTATATTTTTTCTTATGAACTGAAAGTATTAAGTTTAGAGCCATACGTTTTGACATGGAATGTCTTCAGGGTATTTCTTATCATGGTCATGAACATATATCTATGAAGCTCTACAAATTCAGATTTGGCCTCCTAATGTCGGCAAACACCAACATGTTGACCCAATTTATCCACATTGAACCACATTCTCGCATACATTGCCGATCAGAAACATGATAGCATCTCATACACATGATAGGAAATGGCCTGACGACATTTCATGCCAAAACTTTTGGGTCTAGACTCAATATTTTTCAGTAGATCAGAGAAAACATAGAGAATTTCATTTATGCGAAAAGCTGCAATTTGAGTCTGATTGGTTTAACATGTGTTTTTCTTTGATCTTGTCTGACAAGAAGAGGAAATCACTAGAACTCGGCAGACGCGCAGATTCGTAGTAGGCAGCAAGTGGAATCATTCTGTCAAAGTCTCATCTTCGGCCTCGGTCCCTGCAGAAACTCGTTCTGGCTGCCGGACTATTATATTACCGTGATGTACAGCCCGTTAGCAAAATGCACAAACATAACATGAACTACGGTGAAATTTATCTTTCACTATCCGACAAGGTAGCTACACATAATCATGAAAATAAATGCATAACGCTGTTCTGTTCAAGGTCAAATGAATAATGAAGGTGAGACAGATGATCACAGAAGTGCATGACAGAATCGTAGTGGTTGAGACAATGGTCAACAATCGTTATTTAAGATCTACCATGTTTGGACAAGTACGAATCATGGACAAGTAACCTGGCAATTTATAACTTTATCAAATCTCAACAGATGTAACCACCATGAGACATGTTTGGGCCTGTTGGGCCTCATCAGTCGTGGGTAGGTTTGAACCAGCGACGTTGGAGCTTGCAAGCATACCCTCTAACCACAAGGCCACCGGACCATCTGTTGAGAGCGCGAATTAGCCAGGGAGACACTGCTTTAACGCAGGCACGTGGAGGGCGGACTGCTTTCTGCAATCACTTAATACCGCATCCGAGATTGAGGCGCTTCACGCAGGCGCTACTCATTACATGTTTAGACAAGTAACCTGGCAATTTACCATGTTATTCTCCTATCATGTTATTCTGCACTATTATTCAGCGAGGATCATCAGAAGAAGGTAAACATGTAAATGAGATGTTTGATTACAGCTACTTTCTGACGTAATGTTTGATATCCTACTTGTAAACAAGTTGACAATTATGACACATAACAAACTCGTTGATTCTCATCTCAAGTTCTCTCAATTTCTTGACACCTTTAATTATGCCTGAATGAACACGCTGTGATATTGTAATCTTGCTAAGTATTCAGATGTTATCGGTTGCAACACATGTGTCAAAACAAGGCAGTAAACTTAGAACTTGTTCTCTTCTACTGGTTCTGCGCTCTGGCGGTCATTAGTTTGCCAAATTTTAGAGAATTTCGCTGAAGAATTTTGCCAGATTGATTTCATGTTATTCATGATGATGTAGAAGATGTTTAGATTTACATTCTTGAGAAACGGATATTTTTTTGTTTCATTAGATGATTAAATCGTTGTCATTCTTCGATAAAATGAAGCAAGCGTGCATGTACATCCGTGCGTCTCACATATTGTAATCAGTTTAGTTCACTTCACGGAAAACACAAAGGTATAAAAATTGCTCAACGCGTTTCACACGAAAACAGAGTCAAGGCAGCTAAAAATGTGGAAGAGCTTCTAGGTAATGAGAGTATGTGTCCTTCCTGACAAATACTCCATCTCTCTCTCTCGTCAGATTGAGTATTAATTCATTAATTTGCTATTAATCAATTGAATAATCATAAATACATATATTCGGTTTTGGTATACATGTTCAGCTGCTTGTAGATGAAATCATCTTTGCATTATGAAAATTCAATTTTCTTGAGTTGATGCTGCTACTTTAAACAAAATAAACTGGAAGAGTAAATGACCTTTTCGATGCACTTTAAAAATGTTTCAATGTTAATAATAATAATAAAGCGTTTGTATTCATTAAATGATAATCGTTATATACACAAGAAACTTTCATAGAAAATCATAGATTATAGTCTAAACCGAAATAAAATAGAATGACAGTTAAGTGGTGTCACGTTTGCTCAAAATTTCGGAATTCGTAAGGGCAGTCATGAAAGGAGAGAAACTTTTTTTGCGTCGTAGTGATTTGCACATGGGGATTTGATATAGTCTTCGTTGTTTTGATGGGATACGATTATGTAATGCGTGTGCAGAGTTTTTTGCAATTTCGCTGAACAAATGCTTGCTGAGTTTTTCTCGACGGGCTTGTATCTCATTATTTGTACGCGCACACTTTCTTGAGTTATTGCCGTAGAAGATGTTATATATCAGAGGATGAGCTCTGTTATCAAGACGTTGTAATTTTCGTGTTTGAGTCACATTTAAGCCGACAAATATTGGACAACCATATTCTAATAGCGACCTTACCACTGAAGTATACACTTGATGAATTTCATTCAAATTTAGCGTCTTCTTCGGTCTGCGGATGATATTTAGTCGTTGCACTGATTTCGTATATATCATCTTTACATGAGCATTCCAATTCTTGTCAATAATTATCCCCAAAAGTTTCATTTCGTCTACAACGGGAAGAACAGTTGTTGTAGCAATATCATTTATGGACCTACAGGTCTCGTCAGATATAGAGAATGAAAATTTTCGACTTTTGTGTCACTTAAGTATCATATTTTTATTTACTTCTTTTTCTACATGCTATCTGACGAGGCCTGTAAAGCGAATATATAAATATTATTGTCGTAACATTGAATTCGTTTTTAATCGCCATTTTTGAAAGTTATCTCCGAGATCTGAGATGAACACTTGTTCGATGGCTGCGAAGTCTTGTAGTAGCGATATGCGAGCAGGTAATGCTATCCACTTCTTCCCATAGTTCGATATGTGACTATAATTAAAAAAGAGCTTTTGTTGGTTTTGTTGAATAGATCATCTTGTTTTCATAGAGAATTAAAGGATCTTCAAGGTAATTAAGATAAATGACTGTAATAGAATATCTAGTGCTTTAATGCAAAGTGTCAAAGGAGAGAGGAAGATTCTCAAACCTCAAATGATGTGTGATAATGACCACCCAAGTGACATTATCTGAAGAAGTTGTTGCAGCTCTGTTGCAAGATGTACAATTTGTTCTGACTTATCACCAATCATGTCTCCCGAAGAAAAACTGCAAAGTTGTCATCATTCTCGTTTGAACCCAGGTCTTCCGGACGCAAGGCATGCATTCAACCACAAGGCCACTGCACCGATGACGATCTATGAGAAGCACAGGTTGTAGCAGTTTTAATTTCCAGCCAGGATTTGAGCTTGTCTTTGGGAACACAACATGAATCAAAGTCCAGACTACAGGAGAAGATTCTCAGTGGACCGATCTTCTCAGGCGTGTTGATGTTCCTCAAACCCCTTGTGTCATCTTTATTTATCGTCAGGCTCATTAATGCTTGTTTCACACCGGTGTCGGTAACTTTGACAACTTTCTTGTTCTCAAGAAGATTTCTTTCGGCGTCTAAGAATGATTTGCTTCTACTGAATGTAAATTCTTGATAGAAATAAAAATCCGTTTCAATTCCACTCTAGACATGCAGCGTGCGAATTCGTGATCCAATTCTGTGGTCAGTTCTGGACATGAGAGCTTCTCCGCAATCTTTCTCAATCACTTTTCAATCACCCAAATAAAAACACATGCGACAATTGGCTTTTTTAGATCATTAACTATTTATCTATCATTCATTGTGTTTTGTGGATGAATTTCTGTTCTGACAGCTGAATTTTGAAGCATTTATGAGATTGACTAGACGCTATTGGAGTTGTTAGTGATCAAGTATCTCATCGTGGTGGTGATTATGGTGAGAATCAATCAAATCTTTTCTGATCATGTAATTGGACAGCTTTATGATTTTCAGACACAGACAGAAAGTGTCAAAATGAATCATTCCGATTTCGAATTTCACTGCAGTAGATCACAGATCATTACAGGATGCCGACAAGCATACATTCCTGTTTGCAGTAAATTTTGTTTTGAAATGAATGAACTTCAAATGTTTGTCTCATAAAAGATGAACGGCGGCGAGGCTGAGAGACCCTTGTTCTGTGGTTGATTTCTATTCCAGCTACTTCAGCACTTTGCCTCCAGGTAGATGTGCATAGGTTGCTTATAAATGTTGCCTGGAATATGGACCGCGCTTGTAGCCTTGCTATGAAATTATCTCTTCTCTATCTTGTGTTTCGCTTTTCATCTCTGCTAAAATTCAAGCTGAAGACGCAGATCTGAGATATCGAAGCGTGTGGCTTTATCAAGATCGCACTTACATCTCTGCTGAGATTTAGAGTGAGTTGAAGATTTGAACTTTGGCTTGTGGAAGAATTCGTTAACCTTCTTATTCCGAGGAGGGGAAATTCAGTTATATTCCTATCTGGTCTACTTTTTACGATCAATACCATACAGAATAGGTAAATGTGATCGGAAAATATCATTCACGCGTGTATTAGAGACGTGGACCTTCTTGGCCACCTGATGGCGATGATATGACAACAGTTCTTTTCCAAAAAGCGATTCATCTTATACTGAACTTTGTAATGAAATGTGCATGTAGCATAGTAAGTGATATTTCAAAGTAAAGCTCAGGTTGCAGCTAAAAATCAATTTGTTGTAAAACTTGAAATGTCTGGAAACGTCATCTGAGCAGCTGATTCTCAAACATTGCAATATTATCATGAAAATATTCCTACCCTGTCCGGCATCGTATTGACCACGCGGAAATGAATCATTAATTCCTCTCAATGAACCAGCTGAAATGCTTTTATCATTTTTTATTTTCGCTATCGTTGAAATATAGACACCACTCAAATAACATCAAAATGCCTGGATGAATTGAAACCCGGTAGTTACGAGACGTTCGCTCAAGGCGGTGACCAATAGTTGACGCTTGCAGTGCTGACTGCATCATCTTCTTTATTCAATGCATCGATGATCGACCAGCATGCCGTTATCACTGCGGACCTTTATTGTCAGCTTTCTGATATTCTCAAAGTGTGAGTTGGGTTTACGCGGTGTGGTTTTTAGTGATCTATCACCGTCACAGAGACTTCTTCGATTTAAATTTTCATCTTATTCTTTCAATGACACATGCAAATGATGATCTTGTTGAATGTCTAATTACCATTTTTGATTGAAGGCGTTTCATGTTACAGACTCGTGGAATGCTCTCCAACGTGGAACGAAGTAGTTTCAGCACACAAGACAAATTCCAATCATGTCAAAGGGAGCTTGACATGCTCAAAGGCAAAGTGAGTCAATTTTCTGCAATGCGTCTCTTCTGTTGAAGCTGGGACATTCCCATAACGATGTCTACATGTTTCATAATTTTAATAAACTTATATTTAATAAGACTTAAGGCTTGTCCTTAAGAGGACAGGTGGTGCGTTCCCACCGGCAGACATTTAACGTTCAAGGCGCGTCAAACTTTTCACTATCCTATGACTACATTTTAGAGCCAAACTTGACGAGATCGGTGTGGAGGACCTTCCCACTAGTCCATTTTTCAATCAGCGCTTCTAAAGCGGGGCTGGACCTTACCCCTGATGGTCCTTTGACTTGTGATCCTCGACAAATGCATGAATGCATGAAGGTCTTTAAGCACAAAGACTTGACGGATCTGATTGCGTGCCGGACGGACCTACCCGGGGGTCCATAACATAGCGCTATACGGGCTGGACTTCACCCTTAAGTGTACGAGATCGTACAAGGCCGCTTAACAAGTGATCTCCTTGGTCAAAGTTTCAGGCTCGATTGATTAGGAACTTATATATAAATAGACACTTAGTAATCACCATGTCAACCCCATGGAGACCAGTAACCGACACAGTCCATTCATCACACTAAGGCAGTTAGCGATAAAAAAAAAACAAACGTTAAAACAAATAAAACAATAGCCAGTCGTCAGCAGGTACCCGCCTGGTTGCGTTTCGGCCCCTCTACCTGAACGCTGAAGCCCAGGCGGGCGGGGCCCCGCATAAACTCATATGCGGCTGGCATTCTAAAATCAATACAGTAATGATATGTGTAATAATAAGTAATACTGATATTAATAGTAAAAACAAAAACAAAACAACCGCAAAAGACGGATACATCCAAAACAAACTAAAATATATGTGTGAAATACTGAAATGGTATAACCAATAAAAAAAATGTTAAGAAAACAGTGTTAATTATATTGTTTAAAATGCGCACTGCGATGTCAGCTGCCTGGCTGAGAAATATCCAAACTTGACTAGAAAATTGTTATGACCGGTTAGGATTTTCTCAGTACATGCCTTCATTTTAGACTTACAATATCCTCTGCTGCTCATCACAAAAAGTGTCATATTAATTCGTTTAATTAGATCTTCAAGACGCGAGCAGATGCGACAATAACGTAAAACCTGGCCGGCAAATACATTAATTCCCATGTTATAAGGTATTGCACTGTCTGGAAATGTCAACAGAACTGTATTTGTCTAGCTGGTCACTAGAAGCAAGATATTGCAGAGATACATTCGAATTAACAAATGTCACTCACGAATTGCCACAAAAGTCATTGAAATATTCCGTTTTCCTTACATATATGTGTGAAAATTTGATTCGGGTATGGTTAGTTCTTAAATAAATGATTTGACAGAGAATTATTGGAAAAATCAGTAAATCTTCTCAATATTTTCTATGTTTATAGTCAAGTATGGTTTGAGTGTCCTGCTATTGTCCTCTTCTGCACCACTTTGGTGCTTGATAAACGTTCAGTGGTTCGTAAAATTCTCATGCAAAGATACACAGTTTAGAACAAAGGGAAGCGATTAGTAGAAATTTATAATTCATCAAAAATAGAATTAGAGAAAACATAAAAATATGCGAATACAATTAAATTGATTAGTGATAAGATGAGGAAACTACAACAATTAATTAATGATTATGTAGCAGTGCTATCAATCTTCCGCGAAGTATCAAATGATTAGAAGCACTTGCAGCTAGATGTTGAGGTTGACTATTAGGTGATAGAATAGCTCAGTTGGTTAAATCAGTCTTTCGGTACGGAAGTGCAGAGGGTCCAGTGTTCGAGTGCGGGAGGTGCAGACGATCACACAAGAGGTTGTTGACCCCAACCTGGTGATAGTTGTGAGCATGTGAAGACTTCCCCTTTACTAGCTCTCTCTTGTGCACTTGTAAACCACCCAAGTGAGGTCATGCAGCCTCAAACTATGACCGGGAGGAAGTCAGATAACTTCCATTGCTGAAGATTAACATTCGGACGTCTTATGATTAAACATCACTTGAAAATATTATGTTGAACGATGTGGTAGGAGAATTAATTTGAACTCAAATCCAAGTTTAGTGGAGAAACTTTCGAATTTCACTAATATCTCTTCAGACGAGCAAGTTAAAGGCTTTGTGAGCGCTATCTACCGAATCTTCTTATCAACTTATCAAACTCAAACCCTGGGAGCGTTATGCTCACAATGAAGAAATAAGTCGGCTAAAAATGCCGTTAGATTATCTGAAGACATGAAATCCGAAAGTAACTAAGATTTCGTTGATGGCGTCTCTCCGCTGTAGTCTTGATTTGATTTTTAATAACGGCTAGGAAATTTGTAGTAACCCAAGCATAAATATGTTGTAGAGCAATTATATTTGATATCTGCTATTGGTGCAAATATATTTTATGAAGAAAAGATTGACGAACACCAATAACTTTGTAGAAATCTATTCAGTGTTCGTCAAACTTTTTCTTTCAAAAGTTAGATGCCAGGTTAAGTCAGAAATATTATTGATAACTTATTCGAGGGTAAGATTGGCATACGTGTAAAAGGTGGAGAAATCAAAGACCTGCAAATTGTGTGTAATAATGTTACTAATCTTACCTAGAAATTCTTCGGAATATGCTACACTGCACAGGCAGTATAAATACCATTGCTATTGACCTTAATGGAAAATTGTTCAGTCGTTCAATGTTTTGCTCACTGCTATGAAAGGAACTTTCTACGGATTCTTATGCAGATAAGGAATCCAGTATTACTGCGGAAACTTACAGTTAACTTTGTTACACCAAGCGTTGAATAAAATTTCTGTAAAAAATCGCTATGTTGCGTGATCTTTGTTTAGCTCTGCAAATTGAAGTATAAGTGATATTTCCATTGATTTCAATGAATCCAAATCAATTCCTAATTCTTGCACTTAGACGACAGAACAAGCGATTGCAAGCGAATGATTGATTACTGCTATCCTTGTCCACCGACAATGAAAATTTGTATGATATATTCCATTGGTCTACTTATACTTCGCAAAGGATAATCATTACTCACGGTGGTCCAGAATGACCTGATTAATGAAAAAACTAGAACCGACACAAATTCTATACCGTTCGAAAGCTTATTGATAGACAATTCTTTTATTCATAATTTTTAAAAAATCTATCGACGTCTTTATGAGTAGTATGAGGAAACGTATTTTCGTATTTAGTGAGTAATATGTCATGTACATATCAGTTTGAATGATATATTTATAGTAAAATTGTATCTCATAAGTGTACAATAATTGATATTTGAATCTTATTAAAGCATAAAAGAATGATAATATTGTCAAATTGACCGGCATTTTTAATGATTTTAATTTTTACTGTTATTATCTCATGCGAATTACTGCACAGTGTTTCTGTGCTTTTTGCAAAGTTCCGATAACGTAAAAATCGGTTACTGCAAGCCTGTGCTCTTTAGAAACTCTATAGGTATGACTATCCAATGAAATAGTTATGTTCTATTATTTTCATGAATTATTTTCCTATTATTTGCATATGTAGGCTGCCGATGCTTCGTGCCAAAAGAATGTGAGTACTTCACGTAAGGTTGATGAACAAAATTCAAATCTCAAATAAAACGTTTCTATGATATTTATCAATGAAGTTAGTGTGATAATTGCACTTGCGTTCCGAGCTACGACTTTTTGAACGAAATGATCGTCTAAGTTTTTAAGCGTCTTTTATAATTTCAAACCTACGCGGTTATTAAGAGTAGAATGTTTCTCTGTCTTTTAAAAGTCTGCTGACATTTTAGCCATTTAAGATGCTTAACATGTTAATTTTGTCCATTCTCAAATTTAAAAATGATTCTAAGCCAGCTAATATTAGATTGTCGCGTGGTTTTATAACATAACACGTTATTTTCAATAGTGCATAAAAACCAATTTCAATAATGGCAACCGTGTCAATATAGAAATTGTATTGTGCCGTTTAAAAGATGTTCTTCGGCACGTGACGCGATAGGGGCAAGTGGAAAACGTCGTGGTTACAGGAAAGATAAACGAATGACAGAGAAGGAGGACTGCCGTACGTCCAGAGTCTCTCCAACTGGTTGCAAGTCAAGGAAGCCGATACCATCAAAACCTCCACGAACAGGAAAAAATGGAGAACCGTGTTCCACAACGGTTGGAACGGATAAGGCACCGGAATGTGTGCGCTTGAAAAGTGTGTTTGCCGCCATATTCTTACATAATCATGTTTATAACAAAGACGTCATGTAAACAACATTGAGGAAAACTAATTGATAAATGGTAGCAACTTGCTAAATTAACATGTCTTAGTAAATGGAAAATTACAGTTATTCTTGAGTTATATATTCTTTCCATCCGTTTTTGGTTTGTGAAATACTCTTATGCTATTTTGAAAGCGTTTTCAGTTATGTTAATTTTCAGCAGAACTGGTTGTGAAGTGAAACGTTCTCATTTACTGAATGTGTTCATGTTTACTTGGCAAGTATCTCTAGAATCAATATGACGATTGAGTTCACGAGTTTGTTCATTTGAATTCAGTACAAACATTCTTGGGCAAATCCATTTTGCTGAATTCAGTCAATTTTTCAGCCTTTTCAACCTTGGATAACCACTACAAGCAGAGCGGGCTTTAATTATAGTGAACATGTAAAATTGAATTTCGCAGACTTCAGAAAGTTTGTGGTTTTATTGTGTTTTTGTCTATCAACTTGATGCTCCGTTCACCAGAAAGGTTCATCATACTTGTAAGATCTTATTGGGAAATTGCTGAGCATAAATTGTTATCAACATCATATTTGGCTGCAGAAAACTGTCATACTTGTTCAGACATTATGAGGCAATTTTTTCAAATTAAAAGACTTACAAGTTAAAAACACTGTTTATTAACAAAATTTCCTTCTGTTTGACGTCATAAAATGTCTAATTGAGAAATACTTCAAATGCACGAATTTTGACTATTCTTCTATAAACCTACAGGTGCTGGACGGCTCAGTCATCGAGGCCGGGCACTCGCACGGATTTCCCTACAATAATCTTATTCTTAGACAGTCAACATACCTCCCTTATAATCGACAACCAAAAACAAATTTTTCTTTAGTTCAACAAAAACTAAAATTTTCGTGTTCAGTTTGTTTAAATTGTATACAGAACATGTCAAAAAAGTGTCATGTGTTTTACTTTTTCCTTCGCATCGCGTAAACAGTCAAATAAAATAGATTTGCCAAGTTTGATAAATGGCAGCGTGTGATGCAGCATGCAATAGTTTCCTAAACTTCCAATAGCTTCTTAAACTGGCATGTTGTTTCAATTTTATAAATCAAATAATGCTGCTTAGGGAAAATGTCATCATTCTTATCCCAGAAATGAATATTGCCTTTATACGAGTGAACAACTGGACCTGATAGTTCGACAGCTTTGCGGTTTCGTAACTCCCAATTACTTCTCAAAAAAAGTTAGCTTCAAGAGATATAGCTACACAAAATCAGATCACTTTTTGCTTGACAGTAAGGAATTTGGCAACGGAGCTTGTTCTCAAGGACTGTGTGCCTTTTGATTTCCCTATCTTATTTTTGTAATCTTATTTCTATTATATAATTATATATAATACCGTAAAACCTCTATTTGAACGGCATGCCGCTCTATTTTTCAAACCTTTCCCCGCACTGCCGTTTGATTAGAGTTTCCGTTCAATTAGACTAGCTGATCAGAATTTAGGGATGAAATTTTCAGTAATTTTTATCTTAAATTTGTAAATTTTATAGATTAAAAGCGAAAACATGTAACATAAGAACTCTGCATATATCTATTTGACAAGTTAACAAACACTGGTTACCGGTAGTCACTGGTTAGAAATCACAACCTCACTAGTAAAAATCAAGTGACACGTCGCTGTTGTAGCTGTCCTCGTCATTCGCATCACCTTCAGCATCATCGTCAAAGTTCTGATTGATTCCACGTTCGACACCAGCATTGGCTCGGGCTTGCCGGAGAAGTTGCAAACCAGTCTGAATTGGACCGTCCGAGTCTGGCTTGAAACAATGGATCTGGCAATCCTCCGAGCCGTCGAGAGCGTTGGTCAGTTCGCATCCTTTGAATGACTTGATGATCAGATCATTCGGCAGCTGATACCAGGCATCGACAATCCATTTCAAGTATACTTCCATTGATGGCGCTCACATGTTGCCGGATTTGGTGTAGCTCTTCTCGCCGTGCAACATCCAATTCTCGTAGAACTGTCTGACTTTGCCCTTGAACGGGGCATTCCAGTAGCTCCATAGCATTCTACAAACTATTTTTTCCTGTTTTACACGTTTTTCAGAAGATTATTTCAGTCATGTAATTGATGTAGGAGATGAATTCATCAAAGTGTCGTTAAATTAGATGTGCCGTTCAAATGGAGGTTTTACGGTATATACATTTATCGTATATTATTCACATTATGTAAACTTGTCAAATTATATTTGGAAATAGCAACGGTTTTTTCACAAGATGGGAGCGGCTTTGCCATAGCATGACCAAAATGTGTACCGTGGAAATGATTGCTCTTGGAGATCATAAACATAATATTTGTCTCAAATTCGGAAATGCTGCAAATTTGAATCTTCCATCTTACGTGTATGTTCCTGCACGATGTATGCATGGTTTCGTATATTCTCGGGAATCAGGAATTACTGATTTACTGTTCTATTGTAATGGTATGCACAACACATTATAAGGCAACAAATCATTTATCTATTTCATATTGATTATTTCTGTTTTATTTAACGGTATTTTCAATATTAATTTAATGCCGATAGAAGGTGCTTTAGTCAATAACCAAAGAATTGCTTCTCGTCGATTGAAAAAAAATGATCGACGAAAACTTTGTCATTGAAGAATTTTCTTTGGTAACGTAATCTATCTACTTATAGGCTCTCGAGAAGAAGGAACTGCACATATGTATGGTTTAATCAAGTAGAAACCTACCGATGATGCAGGACCCAACAAACTTGACAATAAAAAAGGAGATCAACTTGTAAATACTTCGTACATTTGGTGTCTGAAGCCATCGTAATTGATAAAATTGTAATATGGTTTAGTAAAAGTGTTGTTGAATGATCAATTTCAGATAGTTTTCTTTGCAAATTTGTGATTTGTTCTTAGTAGCTAGTATTCACTTCTTAAGTGTCTGCTAAGTTATTAAACACCCGGACAATATTATGCAGTCACTTTTACTTATTAATTCGATTACCACATTACCGGAATCCGGATTATCGGATTCGATTTAAATCGGATTCGACCATTAAATCGATTTGGGCATCAAACTTTGAATGATGAACGCAAATTACTCTAGGATGTGTCATAATCAGGATATTTTATGTAAATCCATTGACAGTTCCTTCATTAATCATTGACTGACTTGATGGTAGATGCAGTCAGCAGTTTGTAGATGATTGTGACAATCAATGTGTTGAAATCATAGTTGCATTATGAAGTCCAGATTTTCATATTTATTTGAGCTACTACTGGTACTGTGATATTTTCTTCCTTTCATATTCACGAAATCGGTAGAAATAGAAATACGATAAAGTATTTATGCTTCCTAATCATAACTAGCAATTGAATATTATTAGTATACAAGGTGGGGCAAAAGTCACTGGACCATTTGTAGCGACGTTTTATTGTTCACCACAAATAATTTATAGTAAACAGTTTTATTGTTAATCAAAAATCTTAAACAATGCATACAACTTCAGTGCAGTGTGCAGTGTGACATCGCGCTCGGAATGCAGATCAACGGACTACTACTCACCCGAGGTGAAAATTTAACCGTGAAATCGAACAACAAGTGGCATTCATTTCTCTTCTAATACAGCGAACGTTTGACGAACGCAAGCACAATGTGAAGCATTACTGGAAAACTGGCAATGCGATGGATGTTATTCGTATGTGGCCACATTACTTTGATTCCAATCCACCTAATCGGAAGACGATCTCTTCTTTGATCGACAAAGTCGAAGCAACGGGATCAGTTGCCGATGCTCCGCGTAGTGGAAGGCCAAAATCAGTTACAAATATGGAGAACGAGTTTGCTGTCGCTCAGTTTTTTGTAGAGAACCTTACTTTTTCAGGCCGGACAGCATCGACAGAATTAGGTATTGAACGGCGATCTTTGCGGCGCATCTTAAAAGAATTGGGATATAAATGCTATACGCCTAGGCTAATTCATGTCCTAATCAAAGATGACGGTGACCGACGCCTAAAGTTCTGTGAAGTTTCAAAGCAGTAAGTAGCTGAAACTCTGGAGTAATATATATGTCATATATCAAGTAGCATATATGTCATGCAATATATTGATAACTTTTTATTGGCAAGATTAATAAAGGCAACATTTTAATGTACATTACCTCAAGCCATTTCGTCCCGTGAATTTCCGGCAATGGAAAATTGGTGCGCTCTGATTCCCAGGAATATGCGAAGCACATCATCAATATATATCTTTGAAAAATTGTTGTAAGAAATTAATACTATCAACTTACTTTTCTCCCCAGTTAGACATCTTCTCACAAATGATGTCGTTATATTTCCCACGTTATCTCAGAAATCTCCATTGAGTATTCCAATGGTAGAAAATCCGTTAATTACTCATTCAAATTCATTCACATCACGCACAAACGCACGTGCACTGCAGTATTGTAAATAGAAAAGTGAAAAAAATTACACAAAAGCTCTTCTCTGACTGAGGAAACAGTGAATGAATCAAACCGGTTGCCGACATTATACAACACAATATGCCCATCGGCTCGGAAATACTCATATAGATTAGATCATCAAACAAAACCGAAGTGGCTTCTTGTAGTGCAATCATCTTGTTACGACATGAATGTCTGAAGCTTCACAAGCGAACCAATATTATGTAAATTGGTGCGAAAAAAATTCCTGCCAAGTTTGAGAGTGATGATGTTTGATGATCTTCTGTCTAGGAAAGGAAAAAACAAACTGAAGAGTGAACGCTCTATTAATCGCATTTTGCTTGACACTTGACAACAAAGGTCTGTCGCAATACATTGAATATCTAAAGAGAATGACAACGATTAAGTCAATACAAGACACCAACACCTTTGATTCCCCGACCGCACTCGCCCGACCTAGGAATCGAACCGTAGTCCGCGGTGGAGACGAGCTCGCACCTTCTTCACTAGGCCACGCTGACCGCACTCGCCTGACCTGGGAATCGAACCGTAGTCCGCGGTGGAGACGAGCTCGCACCTTCGTCACTAGGCCACGCTGACCGCACTCGCCTGACCTGGGAATCGAACCGTAGTCCGCGGTGGAGACGAGCTCGCACCGTCACTAGGCCACGCTGACCGCACTCGCCTGACCCAGGAATCGAACCGTAGTCCGCGGTGGAGACGAGCTCGCACCTTCTTCACTAGGCCACGCTGACTGTTCAAAAGGAATGCGAGTGAAGGCAGAAGTCATCTCTAAGTGATATCGACAGCTTGTTGTCCTACTATTATTGACAGAATGCTACCGGTGTTCATGTTGCTTGACGCTTGTACATTATCTATCATTTCGATTCCTTCAAACCGAGTAAGTTGTGTCCGAACAAATATAAAGTGTCCTATCTCTCCCCACCGACCGTGTATACAAATTCAAATGTTGAAAATGGGATAATTGCGATATCTGCGAAACACCCAGACACCAGAGATCATGATCATTTGAATGGCAGACCTGAAGATAGTGGAATTATTTGACTTGTTCATGCAAATAAGAAGTAGCTCCGACAAAGTCCAAATTGTTTTCGGCACTAATTTCACACTTCAAAGTAAACCTTCAACTTTCATTAACCAACCCAAATCTTCATTTCTAATTACATAGTTAAGGATGTATTTCAATTTCTGGCTGCGACATAATTGCAAGGAGTTTTTCTTCCAGTATGATAACTGCTCAACTGATTTGAATGTTTATCTGTCTTGCAAATTATTTTGATGACTGGTTAGCTTCATAAAATGAATCAATGAGCTCAAACCAACCGAACCATAGTAAACTTGTTCTACTGATGTTAATTCATGGGATGAAGTGGTCAATATTATGCGTCATAATCGCGAGATGCATGTCAAGTAAACTACGAGAGAAGCTTGACCTTATGTATTCAGAAAGAGAATTTGCTTTCTTCACCTCGCCTTGACTTGTTTTAATTACTTTTTCAGAAAAATCCACTCTTATGTATACCCGTACAGAAATAAGTCCGTATGAAAAGGTATGAAAAATAGTATGATAACGCATACGTATGTGTTCACATACTATGAAACATAGTGAGTATAGGTAAGAATAACGCATACGTATGCATTAAAATACTATGAAACATACTATAAATAAAAATGTATTACGCATATGCATGTATGCATATCTATGCATATGTATACATAGTATGTAATGGTATGAACTTCGCTTACGTATGTATTAACATGCTGTGAAACATTGTCATAATTAAATATTAAAATTCATATGGTATATAAATATACTACGAAGCTGCATCGCACGTCTGACACATTCTTGTCGATCTTTCCTCATCACGTGTCCATACCATCGTAAGCGGTTTTGCTGCAGTGCACATTGAGTCGACTTCAGACCCATTGCAAGTCGAATATCCTCATTCTCTCGGGGATCTCGCAATGACGCGCCAGCCATCCATCTTATCATCCTCATGTCAGCACTCTCCATTCGTTGGATGTCGCGGTGTTTCACAGGCCAGGTTTCGCTGCCGTACAATAAGCGTCCGCGTACACAAGCGTCAAAAACGTTTCATTTGGTCTTGAGAGATGGGACTCTAGAGGTTAGGAAAGGCATCAGCTCTCCCCAGATGCACTTCCCTCTCGCAGCCACCGCTGCCTCAGTTCCCACAGCGCCCATGTAACAAAACTGTTCCACAACCTCAAAACCTTTCATCATCTATAGTGACCGATCTCAACAGGCTTCTGTATCTCACCTTAGCAACGCCTACATGCGAATGTCATAAATTATATGTGATGTCCTCTTTGGATAGCCGAAATCTCGATATCATAATCATCATTCTTCCGACTCTCATTGTCAGAAGTGATGCAAGAAGCCGAATGAACCTGTTAACAGTTCATCGGATTTTTATTAGTTAATAACATTACGTAGCAAGGTCGATTACAATCTTTGCAATGATTTCTAGATAATGCGAAACTTATAAAACGATGACGTCTGTTTTGATCGGATGTCCATGTTGTCCAGGTCTTATCCCGGTTTCTCATATTAGAATCGAGGCTTTCATCAATTAAGAAATTATATAAAACATAAATTTAGATTCTCAATTAAATATAATGTCATTTCTTATGCATGCTCAAAAAATGTTATGAAATTATCAATCCAATCCTTTTCATAACTGATCAGAAGTCTTAATTGCATTTCAGAATTAAGATATCAAAGTCCTTCATTCAAATGATTTGGAGTATTTCTCGATATCTCTGCTACTACATCCTTTGTTATACAGAAATTAACGAGCGTAATTTGGATTTGTTTGAAAACTTCCATGCTCCGAGTATTTGATTATCGACATATCAGGCATGATAATGATTATGAAGTTTGATCACATTTTTGTTGGGTCCGAAGATTGGTTAGAAAAATGCAATGTGAACTATAAAGGAACATAATACCTTTAATTAGCTAATACTTTTGAATTATTAGTAATTCACCGATATAGTGTGTCAAAATAAATGTTCAGGTTTCCTTATGACAGATTTGCCGACCATTTATAAAATCAAACAAGACACGAAAGCCATTTCCAGAATGATATTGCATATCAGTGCATTTGAAAATTGGTTCTTTCAATGACAATCTATGTATTATATGTATTCAGATATCATCTACTGTAGTTTATAGTCTCTCACGGGCCATTTGATGAAAAAAAAGAAGAATTTTACTCCCAATTTGCGACTTTATATTTTGATAAAGCTTGTTGTAATGACACCCGACGTTTGGTCGTCCTGCCGATTCGTTCACTGGAAGTAGCCGTCTGTGCCAAACGGACACAGGCGTATATTTCCCGTGAACAAGTCGGCAGGACGACGAAACTTGAGATATCATCGCAGTTCCTCGCGCTAGTGCAAGAAATCAACATCATGCATGTAATGTTTATTACCGCATAGGTTTGAGTGCATCCACCATAATTGAACGAACTGTTTATGCTATTTGAAGAACGAGAGGCGAAGCGCCGAGTACTCTAAGTAACATAGCACGCCAAGCTATGCGGTATTATATTTCCCGCATGATGTTGATTTCTTGAACTAACGCGAGGAACTGCGATGATATCTCAATGCATCAAATGCAGAGATTGTCAAAGCAAGAACCACTTTTTAAATGCACTGATGAAAATGCAAGGAAATGCAATATCATGCAGGCAATACATCTATAATACCTCTCAGCTGATCGTGCGTCCGCCTGAAATTGAACTCACTGACTATTTCACTTAAAGTCTCGACGCTTCGCTTCTCGTGTTTCAAAAAACATGGAGAGTTCGTTCAATTATGGTGGATGCATTGCAAGCTATGCGGTAATAAACATTTGCTGATCATATACTTCAATACAGTATTTTGCGATAAAACTTCTGTCCCATGATGCAAATTGAGCTTGAAAACGCATTCATTTATTTGTATTGTAATTTATGAAGCGGACGCTATATCAACATACTATTCTCATTGATTTAAGTGATCGAACTTCTGTCAAATTAGTCAGTTCTCGAGACTTTCAAATAGCAGGAACGAAGTGCTTCATGTATCTCATTTTACGACACAGAAATTTCGAGCGTCTGACAATCATATAACAAAAAACAGAAATACACAATTCTCGATACCATTCTTTCATTAGCCATTTTTCATGGTGGAGCCAGGAACAGGGCGCATAGACATATCGTTTCGATCTCGTGAAAAGAATGATACATTAAAATGTGTTTTCGGCTCTGGACGAAGTTGCTATTGTTGGTTCAACAAAAAAAGATGATGATGTAATGCTGCGCGCTTAGAGCTATGCCTGTTTCTGACACGATGGTAGAGGGTGTGCTTCACTAGTCGTGGTGATCTTCGCGCTGCGTTAGCAGTTGGAGGGCTGGGTTCGATTCCCAGTTGGCAAGCCAATTTTCATGGTGGAGCCAGGAAAAGGACGCTTAAAAATATCATTTCGACATAGTGGAAGGCCTGAGGCGTTGAATTGTGTATTTAAACATCACACATGGATATCAGTAATGATTGACCTCGAAATTCTTTATTAATCGTCTGACTTAACAAGTTGTTTGAGATCGAGTCGATAAAGATTTCCTGCATCGTTTATCATGATTGTTGCGAATGATTGCTCTTGTTCTAGAAACATAATTTCATCTTACAGATGGCTAAGATGAAAGAGGAAAAGGAAGATCGAGAAGAGGGTTACAAAGACAGAATTCGAATATTAGAATCCCGAGTGAAGGAGACTGATATGGACGTAGACGAGCGGATAAAAGTTCTCCAGACAGAGGTAAGTGTGAGGATGACTGTCAACCGGAGATGAGTGGAAATTCCACATGCCCTGATCAGCTTAATTCATAAATGCTTCAATCTGTCATCTTTAGATTATCATATCACAGTGCATGGTTACTTCTTAAGCGAATTCGAAAATGAATTTGTATTTTGAAATTGATTATTATTCTGTATACTTTTCTGCTCCATCATATAACATTCTACATATCTCAATCTATCGAATGATGCGCAGACTACAGTATAGGCTTTAATCTGACCTTAACCCTCGCCCTATAGGGGTGTTTCTCCGAACGCGCCACGCTGGGGGGACCCTGCCAAACCACACATCAACCGAATAGGCATTGAAAAAATATTTGATCAGAAAAGCAGCATCAGTTTCATCTTTAGGGTCATCCCTGGGCTGATGTGAAGGTCAAAAACCGCTAATTTTCAACAAATATCCATTAGATCACTATTTGAGATGGAAAATGACAAGAGAAACTAATAATCCTTACACTAATCGAATGATCTGGTCCAGGTGGTTGATAAGACGATGATTATTAATTGCTCTGGGATTACGTCACTGTATAAGATGAGGTTAAAGGTCAAATAATTCAAACTTTTAGTTCAACTCAAATATCACTAAAATTGCACATTTTAATATTTAGTTTCTGCAGGTGAAGAACCAACCCAATTCGGTGACTTTTATCGAGCCGCTGAGGCTAGAAGCAATATGATTCTGAAAAATGTCAATAATCGCTGATCAGATGGAGAGTTAAAAAGTACAAAATAATAAAAATCGTATTTCAAATTTGAACTTCAAAGGTCAAACATGTATACATAATAGACACATATAATAAAATATAATAATTATTTGTATAATTTAAATTATGGTATTTTTTTCAGGGTGAGTAAAAAAAAACGATTTATTTTTAAGTGGATATAAAACATGTTTGTTTTAGTGATAGAAATTCGTTACAAGTTCAGATATTAAGCATATGTCTTCAATTCAATTATGTACTAACTAGATTTGTTAAAAATTTCTAATTATGTTAGATATCTGTGTTAACTTCTAATATTAGACAGATGATTTTACTGTCTATCAACCAACATAATACATTTCTAAATTTAAATAAGTAAGTTGTTTCTCGACGCATGATATTGCATTCATCATATGATATTTCATTTCTCGATTTGCATTCATCAATATGGAACGCAAAGCAAAGGTTGTTGCATGGGCTATCACTTATGAAAACACCAGAGAAGCCAGAAGACGATACGCGAAAGAATATGATGAAGAGGTTCCTCCTGAATCCACAATACGTCGATGGGTTTCTCGTTTCCTTGAATATGGTGACATCAATAAAAGGAGAGAAGGCAGTGGTAGACCCGTTACCGCGAGTGGTGATGACAGTTTCCAGGAAATCAATCAACGATTGGAAGATAAACCGACAGCATCGACTAGACAGATTGCTACGGAAACTGGTAACTCTCAGTCAAGTGTTGTCCGCTGTCTTCATAAAAATGGACTTCATCCATTTAAGGCAACAAAAGTGCAAGCTTTATCCAAAGATGACTGTGAAAGAAGATTAGAATTTTGCCAATGGTTACGTCGTAATCAAGAGAGTGACAGTGAGTTTTATAAGAACATCATATTTTCCGACGAAGCTGTTCTTCACGTCAACGGCATAGTGAATCTTCATAATCTCCACTTCTGGGCAACTGAAAACCCACACATGCAGATTGAAAAGCTGCAAGACCGACACTCGGTCACGGTATGGTGCATGTTTGGTCCGTCCGGCGTCTTGGCTTACGACATCAGCTCTGAGACTATGAATAGTGACCGCTACTGCACAGTACTTCGCGAAAAGGTGATCCCTTACTTTCGAAGAAGATCGAATCGCAACAAACTTTATCAACAAGATGGAGCTCCGCCTCATTTCAGTCTCACCGCTTTCATGGGGACCTTCACACAACTCATCTAAGTACTCCAAGACGTATTTCAACAAAATCGTGGGATCGTTTTTAAATGGCTTCAATTTTTCAAAATGACCGCCAAAAATACATGTACATTTATAATAACTTATACTTTGCAGCTCAGCAAAAAGCAAAAAATAGTTTGCTGCTTTCATTTTTTCTACAGAACCGCCAATTCAATTTGAAAAATGAGAAATCATGATGTTTTGTATTAACACTTAATAATTGAACAAAAGAACAAAAACTATCTCTACAGAATACAAAAAATCTGAAACTAGCATTCTATCAAGCGATTACAAATGTCTACCACTGTATTCCAATACACTTCATAGCAGTCGTTCGGAGTAGTCCGTGTGGCCTATGGGGACTTTGTATTTACACCAAGTCTTGTTGAAGTCACTGTGAACCGATTCATTCGCCTGCTCGCTCCATTTGTTCAAGCCTGTGCCTTTTCTACGGCAGAACTCTGGCACATGAAACATAAACACGTGGACTTTGGGAGTGTTGCGTACAACTCGAAGATCAACGAAGGCTTGTCTGAAATTCGAAATTTCATCAATGTACTTTGGGTCTAATTTGCTGCTAAAACAGGCACTCACTGCTCTTCGAAAGATGCGGAGAACCTTTAAAAAAGGGCAAGCACTCTAAAGGACAAAGCGCTTGCAAAATGTCCAAGTTCGATAGTCTAGTGTGACACGTATTTCCGCAAAACGTGCCACCGTGAATTGCATCACGTTCCACGTGGCATTTCTTGGCCCACTCTTCACTAACACTAGGCCATCTTTTCTTTATTTCGTTGAACAGGGTATTTACAACACCCATCATCAAGTGCAATTCAGGGGGAGGTAATATATCAATTACCTCAAGGTCACGATCTCCTTTGATAATTGGCGCGTGAATAACATTGCCATATTGTTTTGCACGCTTTGGATCTGCTCCTGCATCATACCAGGACCAAAACTTGTCTAAAATATTCCCCAAAGTCCGGCTCCTGCCTTCACGATGCAGATTTGGTTGGGCGATATCACACCAGCAGCAGGGGTGTGACGAACCGTGAGCCATCATTCCGAAAAGAATGTTGGCAAGTTTAAGGTCAGTAGCAATCACTTTCGATGCCATTTTAGTTGGATCAGTCAGCTGTATGAGACTCAAAAGTCGTAGAATGTTGTTGTAGTTCTCTTGCGTTCCTGGAGCGATAGATAGAATGAGGATCTTTTTGACACCAGTGTCTCTTAGCGCACGCGCTGCAATTCATTCACTGTATCTTGATCGCGCACAAGGTTTAACAACTTCGGCACCAACTTTAACAATAAAGTCACTCGTCGTAACAGAAATAAACCCCTCAACTTTATGGTTCAACTTCAGTAGACTTTCTTTCAGATTGGGTTGGATTAGTTCACGGCTGCGTGCACCAGTTCTCATGTGAGAGGCAAGACGCAATGTTTGAGATGAAGTAAGATTCAGGTCATTTTGCATGTTCTTGATATCGTCGTGGGAAAATAATCCTTTTGTATTCACCTCGGAACGAGGAGGTGAGAGCACGATTCGCAATGGCTTACTGTCAATCGATGACAAAGATACAACTGGATCATCATGGCTTGTTGCGTCGCATTGCCGAATCAAAGCAGTAGCGATTTTTTGGCTTGATTTCGGTGATCCATCGGCAGCCAGCTCTGTGATATTTTCGTGTCTTGTTGATTTTCTACAATCATGTGGTTTACCACGACCAAGAACAGTGAGACAGTAGCTGCAAATACGCAGTGCGGTTGGCTTTCTTCTTTCGGAATGCGACGAATCGACGTAAGACAGATGCCCGGATTTTGTTATGAATGTAGACAGGTTTTCAGGCATGCAGATCACTGAGTGATGATTTTGGCTTATTGAGGGCTGAAGTTCTCGCAACCTCACACACGAGGCAATCACAAAATTGTGAATTCCTGGTAATCATACGACGCGAACTAATTTTGCTGTAATCGTAAACGTCCAGAGTCTTTGAAAAATCATTTCATCCATATCGATCCAGCACTAGACGGCACGCACAACACAAGGCCAAGGGCAACCGATCGTCGTCATGATTATATCCTGTAATGACATGTTCATCTATAATTTGGCGGTGCTTCTCATTAATTAATCGCATGTTTTTGCTTTTTTTAAACAAATAAAACACACAACTGTTCTTGCCTCACCATGAGTTTTTGCGCTCTGTAGACGGTACATTTTTCAATGATTGTGTAAGTTGTCACCACTCTGCGTCTCACTGAAATGAAATGCGTGTGAACAGTGTGCGCTTTGTTCCGGACCAATATCACGATGAACGCTGAACAGATATCAATGGGGCCTCAGTCAAACAGTTGTCGGCGGTTAAGGCGGGTTTACACATAGAAATAAACTGTTTATCTGAAGTTCGCTAGAATGGAAATTGACTCAAGGTCACGGCACATCCGAGGGAACTAAGTTGGGGCATGAAGAACCAATTAAAACCTTCGATTTACTCATGTGACTGATTCTGACCCAATCATACAGACGTTGGCAGGTGCATCTAAGTGAAAATGCGTGCGATTTATGTGCCGTTATTGTGCATTGCATGAAGCTTTACTTCCATTCTAGAGGTTTTATTGTTGCCAATTTCTATGGGTTTACACGAGGTTAGAGGCATAGAAATTGATAACAATGAAATCTCTAGAATAGAAATGTAGCTTCATGCAATGCATCATAGCGGTACAAGAATCGCACACATTTTAACTTAGATACATTTGTCAATCACTGTATGATTGGTTTAGTATCAGTCACATGCAAAATTCTAAGCATAACATGGTTATTCATGCCCCAACTTAGTTCCCCCGGCTGTGGCGCGACCTTGAGCCAAATTCCATTCTAGTCAACTTCAGATACAGATAAACAATCTATTTCTATGGTAAGAGGTAACTGGTCACACTCTGCCTCACACGCTGTCAATTTCGCGCGCGCGTCATGAGAGAAACAGAGAATTCGAAGTCAGAATTCAGTTACCTGGTTCACTAATACAAATTTCGTCAATGGTAGGGGCCTACACTATGAGGTAACTGAACCATATATAGCTTATGATGACAATGTGAGGAATAATGAATTAAAAGTATTCTATTTGCTGGCTATTTAATGAATTATCATCAGTAAATGAATTGTTAAATTAATTGCGTATCATAAATTGGAAAGGCTGGGGAACGGCGGTGTTCTTCCCGAGAACTTCTCGGAAATTGCCAATTTTTGGCGGCCATTTTAAAAATTGGCGCCATTTAAAAACGGTCCCCACGATTTTTTTGAAACACGTCTTAGAGTACTTAGATGAGTTGTGTGAAAGTCCCCATGAAAGAATTTTGAGTGGTACTGAACTTTTGAGTAAATCTTTGTTCAGCCATGGTGTGCTAAAGCGGGGATTGCAAATACCCGGGCTTTTGCACCCACCCGGATCCGTGTTCCGGATCCTGTTTCGGATCGCGGATCCTTTGATCAAAAGTGATAAAAACTGCATGTAATTCGTTTTCATTATCATGTAACATTGAATAGTGTGGTTCCTGAGATTAAGTTTAAATTATGCGTTTCATAATGCATAAAAACATACTAATGAAGTGATGTTGATATCCTAGGACTTTGCTATCGCCAACTGTAGGTGTCACTCTGGTTCTCAGCTGGTATTACCTTTTTTTACAAAACATCATTACTGAATATCAATAGATGATTACAAGTATCGAAAATATTGGTAATACAATCTGAGACTCAGCATAGAGAAATGTGTACTTTCTTAAGACATGATAACTGTAACTGAATTAATTAAGTTTACATTTACCATAATTATCAATAAAAAAACAATTTCAACAACGATAAACAAGTGCATTTAATTAAAAGAAGGGAAAGACAGCAGACTTGCTTTTATTTGTGTTTATTTAACTAATATGCGCATACCGAACTATTATAGACTTATTAATAATTACAGCTACTGTTCATTGTTCATTGTGAGTGTAGGATAGTCCGATCAATAACATATGCTTGGAGAAGTACAATGCATCTTTTTTGTGTTGTTATCTTTGAAAGTCATGGATCTCCATGCATTCCTTGGTGTGCATTAGTAAAGCGCGTGCAGTGGTCACAAGTCTACAACGGTAACATGACAATTAGAATGAACAAAGCATGAAAAAGTTAATTCATCTTTTTGCACATTAATAGATGGTCATTCAATGCCGAGCTACAGATATTCCAGGATAAAACATTTCTATTCAGATTTATATTCGCATTTTTGGCTGCCATTCTCGCACTAAGTGAGTAACGAGAAAAACAAGTTTGAGGTTCTATAACTTTTATAACTTCTATCGTTACATAGGATTTTCCATAGCATTAATGACCATCAACATCTCATCATAAACGCTCTTCGCTGGATTCGGGATTCGGACGGATCCCTGCCGTAAAGCTAATTTGCACAAAATTCAATGTTTGATCGTCAATGTTTTGTAAACAGTTCTCATATAATTGACAGCGTCTCTTTTTGTCGATCAAAATCTGAAAGTAGATAAATCCATTCCAACGTTTCTTTGGCATTCAGCTATTAATTTCTTCACTCCTACGACTACTCACAACAGTTCTATCATTGCAACCATATGGGATTCGATGATATGGAAATATTTCCTTCGGGAGACGGTTTCTTCACTAGTTGATATCCTGCCGCGGCAGAATACGAACTCATCCTTGTCATTTTCATCAACGTTGATGCTTCAAGAGGGTTTCATTGTCCTACATTACTCTAAAACTGAAATTGCCTGTCATCCAAGGGAGAGAGATGTTTATTAACTCAAACGGCCACATGGGCGGCACGTGAATGGTAGAAAATGATGGAGGATGCAAGGATATGACATGTGAAAGGACCGTTTGCAAGCTTGCAGCAATTAAGTTGGATAATGACATTTAATCAACAAATATTGCATGTTTTCAAATAATAGCCGCGGTCAATGTTGAAAAGACTTCAAAGCAACGGCAGTTTTGTTGAATGTCAATGAGGCATTTCTGATGTAGTGTGGGAGCGGCCATCAAACGAATAAAAAATACGACCCATTAACCACTTGTATTTTTGGAAAGTATGCATGTCACAGATATCATGTATGACAGTCACCAAAATCATGTATGAGCTATTGCCAAATTATGACGTCATCTTTCCAAATGGCCGCCATGATTATAAAAATGGGCTATATCTAGAAAATGAATGATTTTAAGACCCAATAATTCAAAATTCAAAAAGCTTTATTTAGACTCACAATAGCGGTGAGAATTCGACAAGGTAGTAGATGCATAAAAACATTAAAAAAGGACACATAAACCTAAAATCATGGACAATACTTAATAAAAGAGTTTTGAAATCTCTTTGTTCTTGCTAAAGGCTTCCTCAGACAACAGTCATTCCTTAACGACAACTGCCTTGGTTCAAAAAAGGACGAAGCGGATGATGAGGTTCTCTTAAAACTTTCTCAAAAAGATTACGACACATCTTGTCACCTGCAGCAAACAAGGACTCTTTAATACATGATTTATCATCAATTAAACGAAACGCTCTTTTCTCGACCCGTGACAAGCGAATTCTTAAAAAATCTGTCATGTTACATAATGTATAATGTATTGAGAACAGACATAAATCGTCCATTTGCTTTCATTTGTGACTAGTGATATGCCAATAAGTTGCATGTATGTCAAGTAATGACGTTATAGGCCTAATTCAAAATGTTCAGTATAATTACGAAAATCTGCTATAACCCGAAAGCAAATAAATTTAAGGCCTAGGCATTTGTATAGTGTCAACATATAAGTCTTTATTTCTCCTAACATATCTACCGCATCTTACATAAATAAATTTAAGACATTGATAGAAAATCCTACAGATCTCTGTCCTAATTAACCTTTTAGAGGCCGCATACATTTCAGAGTGCGGAATTCTCAAAAAAACAATCTTTTCTGGACAATGACAACTGAAGTGGGTGGTGATAAGGTGAAGTGTTAATTAAGTCACAATGTTTCCAGCAAACTTGTTCAATATTTTGAATGGCTGATTGGAGCTTTACCGCACTTCTACCATATTCTGGCAAAATCCCTGTGGATAGACTCGCTCGCTTGTTGAAGTTTAACATCGTTCGGCTTGCTCACTTTGAAAAAGACCTCTCGCCAGACTTGGCTACTTCAATATTGAACCAGGTGGTACAATTTTGTCGATTCCACCAATAATCTTTGGGAAAATACAGTGAACAAGCGAGTTTTTTTTTCGTTCCCACCGGGTGTGAGGCGTTTTTCGTAGACGTCGAAAAACATTAGCATTCGAAGCAGGGCTTGTACTAGTTATTCATATTCCGGGAGCTACTGACACTTTCTTCCCAAATTCGCGCACAAAGGGCTTAATAGCATGGATTTGTAGATCTTGGAACGCTGAATGCAAAAATCAAATTCTTAGGTGTCACAGCCAGTCGCTTTCTGTTATAGGTAAGGTTAAAGGATTCCCATTGGAATCCAGTAATAAAATTCAAGAAATATCTGTGGATTGTGAAACACTATTTATCAGAATGCCATGAAATTTAAAACATGATTGAGTTAAGAACATCAACTTCGATATAAAAGTTGAAGTGAGTCACATGATTCAGTATTTGATGTCTGGGAGCCCCTGCTGCAAAAGAAAATGTACGAAAATTGCCAAGTGTTTCACAATTCATAGATATTTCTTGAATTTGACCATTGGATTCCAATGGGAATCCTTTAACCTTACCTGTAACCGAAAGCGACTGCCTATGACACTCGAGAATTTGATTTTTGTATTCAGCGTTTTAAGATCTACAAATCCATGATATTAAGCCCTTTGTGGGCGACTTTAGGAAGAAAGTGTCAGTAGCTCCCGGACTACTACACAACGCATGATTGCTTCTTCAAAACATTCCACGAGTTAGATGTCTTAAATGCCCGTAGAGGTGAGGTCTATTTAGATCTGACGCGTTCGATTGCTATGATGAAGCAATCTCATGTAAGAGTTGCATAGACAATTTTATTTGACGACGTGTTATGATGATCAAGCATCATTATCCATGCCTTGATCCTCAATCCGTTATAAAGTATGTCAGATTACTAGGACCATAGATATCCGCGATAGAATTCCTCTCTACCAGGATTTTCCCTGGGAATATTACACGGACAAATTAAGTTGCATACGTCAGGGCATTTTCCTGACTTCTGATTTGTTATGATTATTTATTTCAAGAGTTCATCTGACCTTTGATAGTTTTTCCTTTTTATCGGTAGCAGCAACTGAGTTTGATAAGCTTTTTGTCTATCTAGATGCCTTTCTTCATTTATTACAACAGCGTCGAGTAAGTGTTTTGGAATGATTTGAACCACAGATAGTTTGATCGTGAACTATATTTTACAGTGAAATGTGAAGGAATGAAGAAGTCTTTTGTCATTCAACATTTCATCCAAAGAGAATATTGAAATGTTTTTCATAATTGCTTCGTAATTTGCATGTTAACTTAATTTGTTGGGTTATTCATTGAATACTACTTTCAACAAACTACTGACATTGCTTTTAAGATAGTGTACTAGTAGAAATCAATGAATGCTGCCTTTGAATTGAAAGTGTTGTGTAAATACAATTATATCGAGTCTTGATTTTAAAAAATGTCTGTTTTGTGATGATGCTTTTTTACTTTTGGAATTACAGGAATAGTTTTTTCTAAACTCACTGAATGAATCTGAATGGATCAGAAATGTTTCTCTTTAGCTTATTAGCCCTTCTTCGTTGAATCAGCTGTTCAACTGACAAAATATATTTACTGAGATCTCATTAATTTCTTTCTAATGGAATACATCATGCATATTTTCTCACAGTCATTTTCAGAGTGATTTTCATCGACTTGCTCAATTATTAGGCAATTAATTTCATTCTGACTCAATCATGACATCTGTAGGCATCTAAGCGACCAGATTTAGTCATAATACAAGCAAATGTCGCAATTACTGCTCAGCCCAACGGATGGTGCAGCAGAACAGCAGTAGTTCTCGTAAATTATATTATTTTTTATTTTTTATATTAGCATTTATATTTATTATGTTTTTTCCCTATTTTTCACGGTGGTTTTACTAACTGCATGGTACGAATTGTCATTTAATTATTGATCGTGTTTCGTCTAAGGTTAGCCCTTGCTAATTTGATGACTGCAATTTTGCAAAGATGCCTTGAATGAATATGAACAAGGATTGGATGTAAATGGAGATGGTAAATAGAGAAGACAAAAAGTCAACTGTGACAGTGACATTGATACTGCATCGTCGTAGAAGTAAAGCAGTGACTTGAGCAGGTAAACAGTGAGAAAGTGCGATATCACTGTTTACCATCGGAAAGCAGTTTTTGTCACAATTGTCTATACAATAGTTGCATGTAAATTTGTATACCAGAAAACCGAATAGGACACTTCATCTCATCAGGCAATCTATCGCTTACTAGACAACTTTCACCTTTTTTCTACTTTATGTTTGTATTTCAAGGCTAGTTTTCATAGGGGAGCTAATTTGGAAATCGTCAGGGTAGGCATCCAGACTAAAAGCTCACACGCTCCAGATTCAAGTCTGAATGTGTCTTCACCACAGAATTAGATTCATCCGCGCGCGCTTCGGTTTCCTAGAAAGGAAGGGTTACATGTAACCTTAATATCGAAATGGCACATCACAGAATTAGGCAACTTGCTCCTTCTCGAATGGATAATTCGTGTATCGCTTGCTATTGGAAATGGCAAACAATAAGCTGTCAGCAGAGGACACCAGAGTCAGTGAGAAATGCGTGCGTGCTGTGATATCACTTCGCACACACCAAAACACACATCGTCTGGCTAACATTTGATTCAGTGTGTACACTATACAGTAAGAATAGTGAGAAGACGATGGTGAAATCAAAAATTGAACTAATTTTCGTACGCCTGCCACTTTTTTTAATAATGATCGGAAGGGCCAACATTATGGAGAAAACTTGTGGGCAATGATCTGAATTCTTTGAATCTGAAGGAATTTTGGCAATCGAAGCACTTTGCTGGAACTCACATTAATCCGCAAGCGACGCACGGCTTTTTTCCTATCTCTGTAAGGTATTAGGAATTCCTTTTTGCCCACTTAATAGGTTCCTTCGATGTGCCGTCGATTTCGAATAAATCACACTTCTAGCCAACCGAAGCAGATAAACAAAATATTTAATTCTGTGGTCTGCAACGTCCGAGACCCCAATAAGGTGGAGTAGTGACGTTAAACCAGCATTCATTTTAGCGTATTGCTCGCCATTCCTTTTCTTGCTTTTTTATGTTTTTGTTTAATAGAAAATCCCTTTACATTCTCTTTAGTCTCAAGTGTCATGAGAGACTCACTGCAATCAGTTTCGTTGCTACATCTTCTCTTTACATAGCTGATGCTATCATTTTTGATATGGTTAGAAGCGTATCTATAGCGGCGAAGAGAAATGCACAAATGCATTTCATTTTCAAGCCATTTGTAATTGATATTTCATTCTTTCACTGTGATGTTTTTTTTGTTCAAGAAATTTGTCACAAGATTTTTTTGGGATTTCCAACGTGAATTATGTATTCTAAATGACGTCATTGAAAGTTCTTAATATTAAATAGAAATGGAAGTCCTTCTGAAATGGACTCATAATTGCGTCATCAATGCAGCGAGCATAAATACTAGAAGGTTTGATGTGTTGCAAGGTGTGCGGCTCTAGAACCTCATATAATAGTAGGCATAAATAAAACTACAAAAGGCCGACTAAAATGGTCAACCATAGGAAAGAATTTGATTTGAAGCTAATTTTTCCCATTATATTCGATTTCGTAGCTGAAGCATGCAAATTTGAGCATCTAAACAATATTACTCATCTTAACATGAGCGCCTTTATTAGTTTGATTTTAGCAAGTTTCCCCGCTGAGGAAGAGCGAACGCTTGAAATCGGTAGGGCAGTGCATACTCATCATCTATCTTTTTAGCTTGAGGTCTATTAAGAGAGAGACACCTTTTTTTTACTACATATGGGAATCAGAGGCAAGCATAAATATGCCCGCAGCTCGACTTACTTGTAAGTGCTGCAAGATTTCATCTTGGAAGAAACGAGCTGTGTTGTCTTACAGACTCCTTCGCAAACCACATTAAAGGTAGTGCGTTGTTCACAACAAGTTAAGAAGCATTTGTTGTTGTTCCGCCTTCTGTGATGATACTTATTAACATCTGACAAGACAGACCAAAGTAAAATGTCACAAACAGAGGTGAGGTTTGTTTCATCGAGTTAATGGAGCAATTGGCGTGGAAATTTTAGAGAGATGATCTTTTGAATAGAAAGTTGCACCAGCCTTCTTTCCTTACTTATACATGCACTGCATCTCAAAAGCTGTTAAATTTCCTGTTATGAACTGATTTTATTGCCAAGTGAGATGTAAATTGTAAATCTTACAATGAGTAAATGCATCATAACAAAGAACTTGCTTCTTAAGACGTGCTGTCAGTCATTCCATCTGTGCTAGGGATGGCAAGAAACAGAGAATGCATTATGGCAGATGCATTAACCGATATTTGAACCTTTGTCCGTATTGTTAATATTTAGTTACTTCTGAGAATTTTTCGATTAAAGTTTACATAAACTCGAGACTTTCCTCGATGTCACGCTTGTCTGAATATCAAATGGACACTATTTTAATTTGACGTAAAGCAATATTTTAAAAGTTTTCATTTGTTTTATAAAGAAAAGGGATGCACTGTGTTTTTGGTTCAGATGTTTACAAGTTCACCATTTGCCTCTCAGAAATAGAATCGCCATCAAGATTGACATGAAGATTCAAAGCCAATACTTTTTTTGTTTGTTTACTTCATCAAAATATTTCACATTCTCGTGAGTTTGCACGAGAATCATTTTTGATAGACAGTTTAATACTGTTTCGATGCCTTATTAGGCGCCGACGTTCACCTCATTGTAAAGGGCATGTAATTTCAAGAGTTGCCGTAATATTCACTTTTCAAAGCTTCCTCAGACAGACGGTCTGTGTCTTTGCGGGCCTGTCTTGTAGATCTTCTGGTCATCTTGCATCAACAAACCGAAGCGAGAATGGCGAATTCCAGTATAAAGCTGTCTGAGTAGTCTAACGAGCCGATGAGACGAGTTGTGGGGTTTCTTCGATCCTTTATATGTAAGAACTTTGAAGGATATCATGATGAACTCTTGTTGACTCTCAGTCTGAATTAGCACTGCAAAAATGCCAGTTTTCTTTGCGACTGTAATTTGAAGTGATATCTTCCAGTGGTAATTGAAAAAAAACCTTTTTTCTCTTTTTTTATATTTGCTTTATTTAGTTTTTCTTCCTCTGCATTTGATGCCCGTGTAGTTGTAGATTTTTTAGAGATTGAAGAAAAAGTATGAAATATCCGACATTGAATCACTTCAGGAATTTCTGCCGAAATATAATTCGTCTTGAAATCTTCACCGGAAGAGAATTCGATATCTTTGCCCTATATTCCCAGGGAGGTTTTGAGCTCTGATTTCGATGTAGCAATGATTCAATCGTTCATAAATGCACCCACAACCACTGAGTGAAAAAACGGTCAAATCAGTGAGTGATAGAACACGACATGTTTTGAAAAGCTAAATACATGCGCATCAGGAGCATTTGCTACAGAAATTTGTGAATTATTTCAAAGATAAATTATCCCCATGTAAATTATTTCTTTCAGGATATTAAGATCATTTTGTAAATAATTTATAGTCGACAAGGCAATTCTGCTTCATCAGTTTATACATAATTCGTATGTATTTTTTTCAATTCATAAAAGTTTTGTTTCTTAGTAAAAATTATTGCCATTTTTTCAAAATATGGGATTTTCCTTTATGCTGGTAAAATTTGATCAGATCATTAGACCATTCAATGTTAAGTAGAGGTTTGAATGGTCTTCCAACAATTCAGCCGTCAACCATGTTCATGTGATGAAAGTATGATCTTTGAATTATTGCTGCAATATATAAAGTTCCTGCCATAAAACGTAGCTGAATTTCAGCTATTCAGCTGTAAACCACAGACTTTGACGAACAGATTCTTCAGTTGAACTGAATGACTTAGATACAGCGATAGTGTAGGTCAGGGGTTCTTAGCCTTTTTCTGATCATTCCCCAAAACCACCTAGTCAAACCTTTCATTTCATACCAGCGAAATATTTGATATTTATCAAGTCTTATTGATAACAAAACTGAAACCCACGCATCACAGAACTATAACAAAAGACGAAATTCGACGAGTTACTTCTACCCCCTTTACTCTCAACAAGCTCATTTTAAATTTTTTGGAAAATTATGGACAAACAAAAAATGCAACACTGCAGTTAAATGACATCTCTGCATTTGCGTTGCCTTGAAGAGTGCCAAAATGTTCGGTTCTACTTTTGAAATGGGCAGCGCAAACGAAATTCAAGGTCAATCCGGGGATTCGCCGTTGATCTTACACATGCTGGAAAACACCAACTCGCACAGTAGTGCAAGCGCGGCCAGAACACCGCGAGGATACAGACCATGCATAATTGCCCAGAATGCGTTCATGTCTTTCTCTGCAAAAGCAGCCTTTGCTGCGGAGTCATTCACCAGGTCAAGGAAGCCCGGCCTCCGGGAAGTTGTCAACTCGAAAGCTGAAGTGGTCCATGGTGAACTGCAATGTTGTGTTGTCACTTTTGAAGTCTGGAAAAAGCGATGAAACTCGTCTAGCAGCCTTATGAGGTGGATGACTGTTGGTTCTTGAAAAAGTTAAGTGCCTAGAAACAAATACATGCAATTCCTCACTTGGCAACTCAGCCATGCCGCAGTTGTGGGCAATTCTCCAAAGCTTGAGAACCGCTGGTCTAGAATGTCAAGGTTCAAGTCCACAGTCGTGAAGAAGATTTTACCCGTACGTCAAGATGTTTCCATTTAATGCTCTCATTGCCTCCCAATAGTGAAGACTTTCGTTTACCGCAATAAAAGTATTCACCCCGAATCAGATTTTCACCTCAAATTTTGTCTTTCAGAGATGTTCTTTAGAAGACAAAGTTGCTGAAGCAAAATCTCAAATGAGTGAAGCGAAGGCTGCTTGGAGTGAGCGCATTCGGCAGTTGGAGTCGCAAATTGCAAATCTGAATGAGAAGATGGCTGATGACTCTGCAGAAATGACACAACAATTAAGTGAACGAGACAGTATGCGAAGCAACTTCGAAAGACAAGTAAGTCCGTGTTTCAGTCCTGCTACATCAATTTCTATTCATTCTATTGGACGATGAGACATCGAATATAAAGACGTGCGGAGTGGTTGAAGAAAATATTAACGTGCACAGTTTTGAAGCTTTTACGTCACTACTCCCCATATTTGGGGCTTGGACGGTGCTGACATAGTCAGACTTATGGAGCGTTGTGGTACTTTTACAGTAGGCGCCACATTACTTGGGACACCTGAATTTTTGCAAAAATTGTTATATGATATACTCGGACACCAATCGATTACAAAGAGGCTATTTCTACTTTATTGATGTGGACATTAGCTAGATTTATGCTTAGTCCAATGAGCGTTTTCAAAGGTCATGTTCATCAATTCAACATAACATTGTATTTCCAAAATGACAAATTACTTGGGACAATATGAGAACTATTTGATTTTCCAATGTACACCCGTATTTAATGCTGAAATCTAACATTAATGGTTTCAAAATGCACAGAAAACAAATCAGGCTCACTGTTCAGACATTTAGCCAAATCAAAACTTCGTATGTCCACCCTTAGCGTCGATCACTGCTTGCATTCTCTTGGGCATGCTGTCGATGAGTTTTGAAAGAGTATTAGGCAGTGTTGCATCGCGGTGCCAATGTTGTATGATAGAGGAGATTAATTCTTGCTTCGTGGTTGTTGTTCCTATGCTTTGTGGAGTTCCTCGCATATGCCACACTCTGATTCGTTGCGCTCCTTTACATTCGAAGAGACTTTCGTCGCTGAAGCAGACCTGCCTCCATTGTTCTACTGTCCACTCAACATGCTTCTTTGCGAAGGACAGTCGTTTGCGCATCATTGAAGGGATAATCTTTGGCACACGTCTAGGAACCACCGAGCGACAAATGTCTTGAGTCGTCTTTGCACAGTCCTCAAGGAGACCTTAACACCGTCATTCTCCCATTCTCCATGGAGTTGATGAGCTCATCAAGAGGATTTCGTCGTAAATTTCGAAGGAGAAGGCCGCCCTGTTTCTTAGTTGTCGATGATTTGCGTCCTCATTTGCCATGTCGTCGAGATTTAATTGTCGAAGACGTTTTCAACCGTGCCATAGATGATTTGTTCACTCCAGTTCGAATAAATTTCTCGAATAGACATTGTTTTCAGGTTCAGCAACGTTATAACTTCGGTTCTCTTTTCTGTTGAGAGGTCTTGACCTGGCATTGTGCTTCACAGTGCACTGAATGATGAAATGTGGTTTGAGCAAGTCTAGATGTGAAAATCTGTGAATTAAAATTCATATTCAAACTCAAATTTGATACATTTCTATGACCGTGTCTTTTTGCAACTTGCAGCAATCAGATATGATGTCTGACGCCCCAGAAGGAACGCAATCTGTCCCAAGTAATTTGTCGCGTGCTCATTTCACACTTTGCTTCGTCAAAAAGTTGTGAAACATGATATCTTGGCCCCCCCATATGCTGGTAATACATTCAACACTCATGAGAACAAATGTGCCTGAAATTGCTTCCAATGCATGTGCATCCAAGGAATTATGACCGAAATTCTTAAAAAGTGAAGGTGTCCCAAGTAATATGGCGCCTAGTGTAGTCCGGATGCCCTTCCTGCCGACTTCCAATGACACCTTCGGGGCTCGACCTCTGGACCAAACGATCGCCAGGCCAAGCACTTAACCACTGTGCCACGGGACCAACAGAGAAAATACTTTGCTCAGAAACTAGAGAGTCAGTCCCATTCCTCTGATGTTAACCATGCTTGACTACTAAGTTTATATCATCTTCGATAGTAGTAGAATTATGCATCCTATTATGATATAGAAATGTAGTTTGCATGGATAAATCACTATTCTGAAGAGCAATAGTTTTCAATAGTCGGCTTGATATTATCCAAAATATGCGCGTAAATCGCATCTTTGTCATTATAATGCAAAGTGGTGATCGCCTTAAATCTCCTTTTATGCGTATTCTGTCTGACCGTGTCCCTCGTACATTTTAAGTATCACTGGCGTTCTAAATGAATTAGATATTTTCAACTTAATTCTACATTCTATGTGAAAGCGGAATTAAAACATGCGTTTTGTTTTCTCATTTATCAATGATGATAAGGAAGGTTGTACGGCTGCGTTCCGAAATTTTCCAATAAGGACATTTTTCATTCTTCTATCAGCGAACAATTTCTTTCCTGTGTTTGGAAGTTGATTGACAGTCAGTTCATTGCAACATTAGTAGTGATGTCACAAAACAATTATTGGAATTCATTTTGCTCTCTGTATCTCTCGATGTCAGTGCAATACATTCGAAGTTTTCCCTTTCCTTCATTAATTGATGGAAATAGAGAAAGAAAAATAATTTGCGAATTTTCTTCATTTCATTTTTATTGATGGTGTAAGTGGACGTTTAACTGGGATAGCTCATCCGCCTCTTACGTTTCATCTATCAAATGGTTTTCTGCTTGTTTTTTTCTTACATTCATTGTAATGTGTGTTTCAGTCACAGACAGTACTGTGCAAGTCGTAGACGCTACAGCGACAGATTCCAACCGAAATCGATGTTCTTAGATTCAATGACTTGTGTGATTTTCTCATTATGCGGTGCATTTACTTCAATCTGAAATCCAGCTCGAGAACATTTCGAGCATTTCGAGAACGAGTTTCCTCAACTTGGAAATAGTTGTCAGCATTCGGAGACGCGTCTTTCTCCAGTTGGTCAATGCCAAGCACCCATGCGCAACTTATCTCTTTCTCTTTCTCTTTCTCTTTCTCTTTCTCTTTCTCTTTCTCTTTCTCTTTCTCTTTCTCTTTCTCTTTCTCTTTCTCTTTCTCTTTCTCTTTCTCTTTCTCTTTCTCTTTCTCTTTCTCTTTCTCTTTCTCTTTCTCTTTCTCTTTCTCTTTCTCTCAAGAACTCAAGAACTCAAGATGTTTATTTGCCAAAAAAATTGACAAAACATTAATGATGTTAAAATGATACAATGATGTGAAGGTTCGACGATGACATGAGATGTGATAAAATGAGTACGATGAGAAGATGATAAAATGAAGTGATAGGCAATCATGACGAAGGCAACTGTTAACACTGAAAATTCTGCAGGAACTGTTAAAGTTAAAATCAGTGAGTGGAGAGGAGACACAGCATGAAAAATTCATGGTATTCAATATTTCATCATTAATTTTGATTTTAACACATGCATTTAATCGTTAGTAAATACACTTATCATGCAACACTGTGATTGAGCACATGTATTTATTTGTGAAGCATCGAGAATATTATAGCCGAGTAACCAAAAATATTTCCCTTTGTTTAAATTCAAGCAAATAGTGATCATAAATAATGCACAATAACTGAGCGTAGAGAGACATTTTGCATGAAAAATCAATGTTATTTATAATAATTTCAAATAATCTTGCATGTATCAACTTTGATTAGTAACTGAGCATTCTTCTACAGTAAAGTTTTATTTATATTACTTTCAGTTGCAGACGTACTCTCACATGCAGCCATCCAGACTCAACTCATTCTGTTATTAATAATTATTTGAAAGTCGAAGTCCGGTGATAAATACATGTATGCATAAAAATTTCATATCATCATCATTTATGAAAAGTTAAGTAACACAAGGTTATCAAATCTCTAGCGTCAGAATTATAATGAAAATGTCATACATGAAACAGATGACATTACCGATGTAAATTTATAATTGATAGCTCTGACACTCACCTGTAAATAGATTGATTTCGAAAGATAATATAATTGGCAAATATGGAATACACCGGACTTCGACTTCGTCCTTTAATTTGTCACAATTGAGTTAGGACTGAATTATTAAATTGCAACGAATGTGCAAGACAGTGAGTTGATTTTATTGATGACGTCATGCATCGATTTCCTCTGACGGTTTTAGAGTGTCGGTTGAGAGGGTGTTATCTTATAGCAATCGAATCATGGTGATATCTTAAGCAGATTGACATTATGGAATTTTGTTTGTTAGTTTTCTTTGATATCTATGCATGTTTGCATGAATCTGCTATTATTGTCACTTCTCAGTGTTGTCAGTGTCGACATTCATTCATACGTACTTAGTCAACGAAGGTTGCACTTTGTATCTTAGATATCTAGGCGGGTTACCGTTACTTTCTAAATCTGATGTTGATGTCAACTTTCATTGTTATCGCATAGTGTTTGTTTATCGGTGGATGTTCACAGTCAGATATCTATGCTCATTAATGACTTTTCTAACATAGACATTTGTGATCTATTGACTTCTATAGTGCTGTCAATTTATTCTAATTTCATTTGCTTGGTCAATGTATTTCACAAGTAACTTCAATTCTCTTTGTTTTAACGTGTCCATAATATGATAAAATTGCGATTTTAAATTTGTTTTCATAAAGGGAATGATTGAATTTCTTATTTCCGTGTATTTTGAGCAAGAGCAAAAGTAATGAAACAAATCTTCAATTTCATTGTCATTACAATTCTTGCAAATGCATTCGTCGTATGTCTTCCGGTCGTTATATCTACCAGTTTCAGAGATTAATTTATGATTACCTGTTCTTATTTTCAGTATTGTTGAAATTATTTTGTTGTCGTTTGTTATATTCAAGTAACTTTTTGTATTACATTCAAAACGACACAATTCTAAATAATGTAAACCTTTGTTGCTATCTTTAGTAATACCTATCCATTGTTGTCTGAAATGTTCCGTTAATTTAATATTAATTGTCTTTTTCAAATATTTAAATGAACTAGAACTTATGTTTTGATGTATATTAGTTAGATTGAGCTTTTTAATCAATTTATTTACGCGGAATATCCAAGTATTATAAAATGAAGGATTCTCCACGTCAGTTTTAATAATGTTGAATATCTTCTTTACAAGTGATGTTTCGTTCATATAATTCAATTTCGTCCAATAATTTAATGCTGCTTTGTAGAAATGAAATTCTATAGGCTTAATTCCAAATTCCCCTATTATGTAATAATTTGCTGTTGTACGTTTCAAATGATAAAAGTTTTTATAAAATTGCGTTTGAATTTTATTGAGATCTTTTACATTTCGATCGAAATAAAATTCTGCGCCGTACTTCATTTTTGAAATAGTTAACATCTCGAATGCATTTACAAGAATATCTCCGTCTATGTATCCGAAATTCTTTACGGTTTTTCCGGTTATACAGGCTGAGATTTTTCCACGCTTTGTTAACTCTTCTATATGTTTTCGATCATTTTTTTGAGAAGAATATTCCGAGGTATTTATACTCGTTCACTATTTCAATTTCTGTAGTGCTTCCATTTATATTGATTTCGACATGACTATAGTTGTTTTTATCATTATACACCATAATTTTAGTTTTATCAAAGTTGATACTCAAACAATTTTCATTGCAATAATTCTGTACAACTTTAATTTGTTGGATTATTCCTGCTTTAGAACTGCTCATTAGCAATATATCGTCAGCATAAATAATGGATGCTAACTTCATGTCCATAATTTCTATCGGGTCTGTTATATCCGAATTTTTCTCCAAATTTAAGAGGAGGTCGTTGATGTAAAGACAAAACAACGTAGGTGACAAGCTATCTCCTTGTGGTATACCATTTTTTTAGTTGAAAGACATCGCTTTCTTCACCATTGAATAAAATTTTATAGCCTTTGTTCAGAAGAATATGTTGCAGTGTAGATAGAAATTTCCCTTTTACAATTATTTTATTGAGTTTTGAGATTAATCTATTCTTTGGAATACTGTCAAAGGCCTTCGATAGATCGATGAAACAAAGATATAAAGTTGTCTTATTGTTTTTGTATATTTTGATAATTTCTTTAAGGATCCATATGCAATCAATGGTTGAATTATCTTTCCTAAAGCCTATCTGCGATTGATGGAGTAGTCCATATTTATCGATCCATTGATTTAACCGGTTGTTAAAGATTTTTGTTAGGAGCTTTTCAAAACATGATGATAAGTTGATAAATCTGTATGAATCAATGTCATTTTTGTCACCTTTCTTGAATAAAGGTGTAGTCCAACTGATGCTCCAAGGAAGCTTTTTCATTATCTAAAATTTTATTGAACAGTATTTCGATTATTTCTGTTGTATCATCTAAATTTTTCTTTAGTATTTCGTATACAAAACCGTCAGGACCACTGGATTTTGAATTGCTCATACTTTTCAATGCATCTATAATTTCATTAGAAGCTATTGGATTATTTTAAAGATTCATTTTTTTTCCATCATATCGCATTTCGGTGAAACGTCTGTCATAATATAGTTCATATCTTTATCGTTCTTGTCCGTTAGTTCCATATCTCGATTTATTATTTCATTTTTAAACTGTATCATGGTTAAAGTTGTATTGTTCAGTTTTCTTTTAATTTGTTTGTGATTATTCATTAACTGCCAAAATTTCTTGGTGTCGTTTCTCATTTTTGCGTCTTTTTTAAATCCTTCAATTTCGCTGCTTGTAACAGTCCTCTTTTCTTTCTTGATCTCTTTATTCAGATATTTTTTTGTCTTTAATAATGAAGCTAAATTTTCTTCTGTTTTATTTTTTTTCCATTCTTCGACAGCTATCTTATATTTTTGTCTTAGTTGTCTGGTTTCAATGGTATAGATAGTTCGTTGGTCATTTTTTTCTATTGTTTGAGTTGCTTTCGTAGTGTTAATAATAAGCTTATCATAGACATCTTTCTCTGTTAAGTCGTTCTTTTTTATCTCTTGTAGCAATTGATTGCATTGTTTTCGAAAATTTGAGAAATTGAATTCATTTTCACAATCAGGGGTCCATTTAAAAGGTCTAGATCTTTTAACTTGATTTTTGTGTGGAATACAAGTGTTGAGCTTTAAATTGAATGGTATTTTTCCCTGAACATTGATTTCTATGCGAAATGGAGCATGATCCGTATATAATCTTGGTTCCATTATTTCGAAGGCCTTTATTCTTGGAAGATAGATTCTGAGATCATTAGATAATCAATGACTGATTTATGAACATTATCGTTATGAGTTTTATGATAGGTAAATTTTCCTTCTTCAAATCTTCCATTAGCTATTACAAGTGAGGTATCATACAGAAGTCAATTAATTCCTTACCAAATTTGTTGATTGTTTTGTCATTTGATATTCTTGGTGGCATGCTTAAGAAATCATTATCATTAATCGTACCGATTCTGCCGTTCATGTCACCAATCATAATTATATTCTTCATTTTATAATCTGATATATAATTTTTGATTCTGCCTAAGTAGTTTTGGTCAGCATGTTTAGATTCACGGTTATCTCGATAGCATATGATGAGGTATATGTCATTTATATTCTTCCAGTTGTCGTTCGATAACTTCATTATGATAAGGTTGCCATTTTCAGATATTATTTGGTGATATTAGCCATCTTTGAATTTTCTTTCAGGAATATGGAAACTCCTTTAACGTTTCTGCCAAGTATGTTCTTTCTTTTAAAAGTGGAGTGAATAGCAGTATAAGAATTCATAGCAATAGGTTCATTTTCAAAATCCAAATGAGTTTCCG